>OY728131.1:1427303514-1427903514 GCA_963277665.1 Viscum album | reverse complement strand
TTTCCCCTGTTATGAAGATCCAATCTTATGAGATGTGTATAGGACCATACCCATACCAAGATTTTAGGGTAGGTATGGAAGAAACTCAAATATAGGACTATAATTATTCCAATTACAATCAAACAAATCAACAGTTTTAGTAGCCTCTATAGTATCAGCAGCAGTACTACTAGTAGAGACTTGATCAACAACTGCAATAACCAAACAAAGGTTACTATCAACAGAGGAGTAGAAAAGTATCACCAAGGAAATAGGAACTACTTGGGTACCCACCTCAAGGTCCATCTCCTCAACCGTAACAATAATTCTAACAACCTTTTCCTAGAGCTCAACAGTTTCCACCAACTCAGCAGCAACAATTCCAACAAGCTCTACTAAGACTACCAAAATAATCCCAACCACTTAAATCCAATATTGAGAAACTTCTAACCCACTTCGTGAAAAAATAAAATTAGAGGATTAAAACCCAATAGACTATAATGAAAAATCAAAGGTTGGAATTCAGATACCTTGAACATCAATTGGGGAAAATTTCTAAGACCCTATTAGATAGATTACTGGGTAAGTTTCCTAGTAATATAAAGAATCATCTGAGGGGGAGAATAAAGCTATAGTTTATATGAATGGAAATATTATGGACTTTCAACAGTTGTTCTTAAGTGATATAGGGTGGTTAAAAGAATCTGATAAGTATGGTCAGGAGAAAACTCAAGAGGTATAATCAACTGATAAAGTTCCCATAGAAGAGTAGCCTAAAATAGAAAATGTCTATGTAGAACCATGACTATATAATCCCCCAATCCCCTTTACATAGAGGATGAGGCAAGCCAAAAAAGAGGTGCAATATAAAATATTTCTTGATATGTTTAAGAAATTACACATCAGCATCCCCTTTGTAGAGGAAATATCTCAAGTGCCTGCTTATGCATGATTCTTTAAATACTTGATCTCAAAAAAATGTAAGACTTGGGATTCATATCCCTAAATAAATAATGCTATGTAATTGTTCAATAGAATACCACACCCCTAAATACAAGACCTTGGATGTTTCTCAATTCCTTTCACTATAGAGACATACAATTTTGAAAGATCCTTGTGCGATATTGGTGCAAGTATAAATCTCATGCCTATGAGTGTTTTCAAAAATATAGGGATTGAAAAAATAAAACCAAAACGAGTGAAAATACAACTTACTGATCATCCATTTAAGAACTCTCAAGGACTACTCGAGGATGTCTTAGTAAAAGTTGGAAAATTCATATTTCTCGATAATTTCCTTATCTTGGATATGGAGGAAGAAGGAGATGAACCCATAATTCTAGGAAGGACATTTCTCACCACTAGAAAGGAAACAATTGATGTAAAACAGAGGATATTGATATTCATAGTCAGGGAAAATCAAGTTTTGTTTGTTTTTTTAAAGGCCTCTATGAAAAGAAAAGAGTCATTGGATCGTTAAGCCATATCTCTTACTGATAAGAAAGATGATCCTATGGATGATAAGAAAGTCAAAAAGACCTTACCTCCTATATCAAATAGATACAATGCTCATAGGAATTTAAATGATACTACACCTTCTATAAGGACTTATGTCCCACCTTCATACCCTATGTTTTCAAGAACCATTCCACGAGGGGTATGTTGTTACCTTCCAATTCATCTAAACCAAATAATGCAAAACTCTCAAAATTAAACTAATAACTAATAGGTATGAAACTTAATATATGTATAATAGGTTAGTTTAGAGTTTAGGAAAGATAAGTGATTATAGAGGCAATAGGATAGAGGTCTTGGGCCAAAAGGGGGTAAAAAAATCCAAATACATGTCAGGTATTCATTACATGATTTTTAAATGTCAAGATCTTTAAAAATAAAATTTTCATAAATTTCACATCATGTATTAAATACACAAAGTGAAAATTTGAGGGCAGATTTAAAATTCCATGAACCCTAGTTTCACGCCCCCACCCTTTCTTCTCCTCCCACATGCGACCCCCATTCTCCCAACCACCTCTCATACCCTTTCCACCATTCATACTCTCTAATCCTTTTTTCTCCTCACTATCAATCATCCATAACCTCCTCTATCTTCCTATATCACTGCACTCTTATGAAATGGATAGAACTAAGAACACCAATGCAAGATCCTCTAAACACCCACCCAAGCGTAATGTTCACTTCCACCCAAGCGCTAGGCACTAGCTCCTCCTCCACCACCTGTAGATACTTTCAATTCAACTTATGCATAAACCTCTTCTACCCTCAAATATTATTATGAGTTTTATTCTACTTATAGTGGATCGTAGGGAACTTACCAATGCTCATACCTACACTCATGCATTTTTTTCTCAATGAAATATCATTAGGATAGGCTGGTATATCTTCATGTGAAGCCTATGTGGTCTAGAAAAACCTTCAATATCTCTGTGCTTAAGAGGATTTAGGTTAATGAGGATGTCCTTGACCTCATTGGTCAAATGAACCTATACAACATTACTTAGGTGCATGAGGAGACTTACTGGGAGGTATTACTTGAGTTCCTAGCCACCTTTGAGCTAGCCATCACCCACATCACCTTTAGGCTTAGAGGAAGGACTTGGGACTTGACCCTAAGAGAATTCAGCTTTAGGCTTGGCATTTATTCAGATGATATCATTACCTCTCTAGTTTTCCTAACCTTGTAACTTGATTCGAACATAGAGGATGTAGTAAGTAATTTTCCATTGATCTACAAGGATCAACAAAGTGTTTATGATCTATGCATAATAAAGGGCACCCAATTGTGGGGTGATGCTTTGTGGATCGCTTGGATGGCCTGAGGAGATGCTCGTAGAAGCATGGGTCAGATTGATGTCACCATCCTAGCCTCATCCATGGGTGGCCCCACTATAAACATGTACATATAGTTTACCCTTTATTACCAGACCTAGGTATGATGGGCCCATGAAACTGTGATGGGAGGAAACTTCATTACTCATCTTTCCCACCATCTTAGCTTCTTTGTGCCACCCAAACCCATTATTCTTTTGTTCAGATGGACACCATAGATCTACATATGCTCTACAAGATGGATATGCTAAGTAAGGATGGGAGTATCTTCTAGTGGGAACTAGAGTTCCTAGAGGATGTGAATAAGACACCCTCCCATCGAGACCTAGCCCCAACCACACTTTCCAATACCTCATCCTCCACTTCCTCTACCACCACCCCATCTCATTCCCCTACTACCACAACAATCCATCCCCATCCTACTACCACACCACTACCCCCAATCACATATGAACTTAACCCACCACTTACCATTGATATTTGGATGATTCTCTACTCCATCCCGGAGAACCATAGGTAGATATTTCATAGTCTCCACATCCAATTAACTGACCCATTTCACTTCACCACCCTCCCCCTCCACCAATAACTTTCTCTTCCCACCCAACCCACCTACTGACCTTTCTTCTACACCTATCCCTACCCCACCACCCACCCTAGATGAACTACCTCCCAAGATCACTGACCTTTCCACCCAGTAGGAGTTCCTATAGGATCTAGCATGATGGGGAAAATGCCCCACCCTTCCACCTTCCTCTGATGTGCCTCACATAATCTAAATAGCAAACGTATGGACTTAGTATGAATCACCACTTATCCCCCTCCACCCTCAACTGATCTTTCTACCAATGCCACAACACCTGTTATGATGGTCAATTATCTATCCCTTTCCTCCATAGATGAGATTGATAGGGAATAGCTGATCTTGACCACTACTATTTGGGATGAGACTAATGATGTAGATAGTATCTAAATTGTCTATACTATTTAGTTTTTTCCATCTACCCCTCCATTATTGTACACTATATAGGTTTGACTTTTTATATTCCCAATATATCTCATATTCTCTGATGTTTCATTTATTATATATGGATGGGATATGGTTTTTCACTTCACTATGTGTTTTTATTATTTTAATTTTACTGCTACATTACTTTATCCATTTATATCTCTGTTGAATATTCTATGATCATTTCTAAGTTTATTAGGCCACTATTAGGCATCCCACTTGAGATATATTATCATGTGGATAACCTATAGTGACTGGTTACAGATCTCCAGCTTTAGATCTATACTCAATAGGGGTCCCCTCCACGAACTTCCTAGATATCGTTCCTAATATACGATCTTCATGTCCAATACATTATTGATGTGGTTAATCCCACCAAGTGGACCTGTGAGATCAATGATACTAATACTAGTTTATGTAGGAGGTAGTGAACTTATAATTCGATGGGAGGCGCATATTGATTTTTTCCATATGTTTAGATGATGATGACATTTTTATCTCTTTATAAGATGCAACCCATATTTTTTTCTTTATTTCCATTGTGTGCTTAAGACCTATGTTTTTTATTTTCTAGAATTTTTGTGTTTGTTTTTAGCTCATCCCGAACTTCACTATATTCAATTCTTGCATTTATCTGAGATTATTTTTCCCATCCAATTTATTATTTTCACCTGTCATTTTTTTATTTCCATATTGGTTAACTTTTGTGTACTAATGGTTTATCTAGTGCATATATTTTTTTCTAAAAATTTTCTTAGGTAGAACAATTTCTAATCACCATCCAAAAAGTTTCCCATGGTATGAATTTCACTATAGGGATCTCTCGATTCCCTAATTTCAAATTAAAAATTTCCATTTAATTTTTTTCTATGTTATACTTACCATCTCTCCCATGATGCTTTTTAGAATAGTGTGAACACCATATAATTTTAAATGTGGGGGAGTCTTTCCTGAGCTTAATTATTGATACACTTGAATTATTTATAGTGTTCACTAGTCTAGGAGATATTTTTCATTGAAATAAATCTTTAAACTTGAAATATCATTACATCCATTTAAATAAAAAAGAAAATTTTGGTTGGATATTGTTGAAATACATTTCTATTCCTATTTATAATTTTATCATGATTACTGAGTTGAGTAATTTAATTCTAATTATAGATTCTTCCAATTTCTTTTTATTTAATTATTACTAGATAATATTCTTTGAGTGATTTCCACTTATTTTATACTCACCAAGAGAATTTTAGACCTACATTGTTATATTATTTTCCAATTATATTTTTTGAGAGATACTTGGGGGATATAAACCTATCGAAACCTTCATTGAGATCTTATTAAGGATATGATTGAATAAATACACTTTTAAAATGATTGATGAAATCTTTTTTGATCCATTTTTCATGAGACCCACCTACACATATATTATTCCTTAGCTCATAGTATCCATGAATAACCTTCTTTAGGATGGATTCATTTCAAGACTACTATCACTTCCCACCCTACTCTTGGTACAATACATGATTTTATTTTGATTAAGTGTGGGGGATTTATCACTACTAATAGACATGATATATTTTTACTGAGGAGACATATGGTGACACTTTCCTCAAATTGTTATGATATGGTTCAAGATTACTTTTGGTATTTTCTATGGTTATCATGTTCATTTTTAAAAAAATGGATTGTGTATTAGGAAGGTCAAAAATAACCATTACCAGACTGATGAATCCTATTTTTAATCATATTTGGTTAGGTGATGGATTTGAGATCAATCCTAAACATTAATTTTGAAAAATAAATAAAAAATAAAGAAAGAAACATGGTACATTCTTGATACTTACTTGAAATATTCATGGACACAATTTGAGATATTTGGAGTATGGGAAAATTTTGTTTAGTAGGAGTTACTTCATTTCAATATTAATGATTATCAAGAATTTTTTTGAAAAGATTACCCAACTTTTTGATCTTGATTTTTACTATCTTCCTACCTACCCTCATCCTAAAATAATTTTGAGCTTTATTTCTTAAGTCCTCATGATTAATTTTTTGTTTGTCATTAAAAAGTAGAGATGATAAAACCAATTCAATCCTATGGTTAGGAACATGTTTTTAGAGTATTATCATAACTTCAGTTACATTTTACCTTGAGTGATGAGAGAAAATTAATTGTTTCTTAAATTAAAAAATGGGTATAACGTCTAACTAATAGTTATGAAATTGTAATTAAAGGAAGAAATAATCTAAATAAAGAACTTAAATATGAGGCATGTTTTATTTTCTCTGTAGTAATGATTATGGAGGACTGACTCTTTTCATTTTCACTTAGATTTATTTTCCTAGTTGTGATGCATGTTTCTTGTTTAAAAGTGGTTTCATTTGGAATCCCTGTTAAGATGATTTTTCTTGAGGACAAGAAATTGTTCAAGTGTGGGGGGATTTGATAAGATGAATTTATATACAATTTTTGAATTCATTTATTTAAGGTTTAATCAAACTTTATTCTATACTACACTAGGTTTTGGTTATTTTTGTCAGAATTAGGAAATCAAGAATCAAAGGATAATTTGATTAAAAATGGAAAAAATAGGCTTTAAACATCATGATAGGAGTTAATGATGTGTATTCCTCATTCACAACATCCCTGAGGATCCATAGTCTAGCCCATAAACATTTACATGATGTGAAGTTGGTACATGATGTGTATATACATTACACATCATGATTTTTAAAAAATCTAAATCCCACTAAAAGTTCATTACATGAAGTTAATACAATACTTGAATCACATACATGAAGTGTAGAATGTACATAATGTGAAATGGTTGAGATATCATCTAGTCACAGATAAATGCTTATTTCACATAGATTGTTTTGGATCTGAAGTACATGATGTGAAAAGAACTTACCTTTCATCTAAAAGTAGATACATGATCCACTTAAAGCCATTACAAGAAGAAAATAATTTACACATCATGTAATTTTCAATTCTATTTTTATTGGAGAGACTACACCATGTACATGAGTTTCAGACCTACCACTTTACTCTTTTTTTTATTTTTCCATTCTTCTCTATCTTTTTTTTTCAGAACTAGTTACAATAAGTTCTTTACTATTTTTATTGATTCTATTTTTTTTTCATGTTGTTCAACATCCATTTTTATTCTATATCATGATTTGATGTCTTTCTTCCATACCAGTTACCATTTAACATAAAAAAATTGATGTTTATTTCATGTTTATTCATTCAATGTAATTTTTTGATTGTATTTGAATTGTTTTAATTGTGGATTTCTTAATTATTAATTTTTTTATTATTATTCAAAGCATGTTTCCCACTTCATCGCTTTCATTTAACCTTTTCATGCATAGATAATCCAATAAGGGTTATGGGTTGAGAGTAAGGGTGGTTTGAACCTAATGAATGTCTAAAATCAAAACTTGTTTACCTAATAGCTAGTAACAAGGTTTAAAAAAATTGTCAATCTTACTCAATTGAAATTACCCTGACCACTAGAGGTGTACTCGAATGACCATTACCTAGTTGGAGTTAATTAGGCGAGGAAAAATATTCAGTGATTCTTTATGCCTAGAATCCAAGATTCATCCTCTTATGTTATCAATTAATCTAAACCAAGGAGAATTTTCTATCTTACATTGATATAATTGGTTAGAACAAGATAAATTGGTGTCTTTTTCAAAGCTCTATATCCTATTCCATAGGTCCATCCCAAGTTAGATTTAGGATTATCCTTTGACTATATCCTAAAATTGACCATGAACCCTTCATTTAATTTGATTTAAATCCCAAGCTACATAGTTTATTAAATTCAAACCAATGAGAGTGATAGTGAGGAATCATACTCAAAAGGTTCTTACTGCTGGGTTGCTTATTTGAAAGTTGTATCTATGAGTTTGACCCCAGAGTGATGCTTTGCTACACCTTATTAGTAAGTGTATTTTGGGATATAAATTTCTAATATGATCTAGCTCAGAGGATTTAACAACATATTCTGGACGAATCAAAGGTTTTGTCTAAGATGGTTGCAATTTTAAAGAGTTATAATACAGGTTATGAATGAAGGGGAAATCCTAGACTGCATCATTTATTTTTGTATTTTTCATAGGATTCCTTCCTCCTAGTAATTTATAACATTATTCTAGTGAATATATTACCGATAAGTGAAAAATACAGTAGAAAATGGTTTTTATTTAAATATCTTTCTTACAATCCTTTTTCAAATTAATGTTATTTTTTAATGAAATATTGATCCAACCATGTTATTTATAAAAGTAAGGATGAAAAAGTAATGTTTTGAAACTTTCCTTTCCATATATGTAGTCCTCAACCATGATTACAAGTAGAAAATAAGGCTGATAAAGACATGTTTTGAAATTTTTCTTTCTGTAGACAAGGTCCCAAACCACCTGTCCATTGTTTTTATTTTAAAAATAATAATCTTATTCTTTATTATATGACTATAACATTTATTTTTTCAAAATATTTTATTTTATGTTTATATTAATTATTATTTTCTATTATGTGTTCTACTTATTTTTTTATCTTTTATCATATAACATCAAATACTGCTTCTTTTTATTTTTAAAAAATAATTTTAAATTATCATTTAATTTTATATTTATTTTTAAGATATTCCATTTATTTTAAAATTTCAAGATAATTGTGAAAAGTTTCAAAAAATTAGCTTAATTCCAAAAATCAATTAGAAAATCTTAAAATCTTATCTTCTTTGAAGACCATTATTTATTTATTTTCTTTTCATTCATAATAATGTTTTCTAAATGTTTACTTATATCATGTAATTTAATTATTTTTATATATTTTATTTTTCCCAGGTCTTATACTCCATTTAGAATCAACTTGAGAATCATATTTATTCTATACTATTATATTTGAACTAGATAGAGTACTAAAGTTAGGGGTATGAGGAATAAACTCCTCCACATTATCCTTGTAAATTTTATTTTCAAAAAACTCTATATCACTTAATCAATAATGGAATTGGATTCCAAATCCATAATTCTATATTCTTGGTTATTTTTTTCATAACAAAAAAAAATTAATTGATATTACTCTAATTTTAGTTCTTTTTGGATCAATAACTCTAAAATATTTTAAACATCCTCACACTATAAAATATGAAATTTTGGGTTTTCTTCCTTTCCAAATTTCATGGGGGTATCATTTTTTTCCTAGATGAAATTCTATTATGAATATGACATGCACCTAATAAATATTCACCCCATAAATTTGATAGTAACTTAGATTTATTAAGAATATAATTCAATATTTCTATCGATTTTTTTATTTTTCCTTTTAGAAAAACCATTTCATTGAGGTGTATAAGGAGAATTACATTGATGAATTATTCTATTCTCTTCACAAAAATCATTATACTCACTCATAAATTATTCAACACCTTTATCTAAAATTAATACTTTAATTTTTTTATTTAATTTATTTCTAACTATAGCTTTATATTTCTTAAACATAATAAAAGTTTCATCATTTTTTTAATAAGATAAACATATAAATATCTACTATAGTCATCAAAAAATATTATAATGAACTAATTCTTATATATCAAAATTTCTTTCAATTCCATGAGATGATTTTTAAATTATTTTAGATCCATGCATGTTTCACATAATTTTTAATTTATATCAAAAATTAATTAAACTTATTTTTCTCATAACATTCAATGAATTAAAACTAACATGTGCTATCATAAATTAGATGAATAAATATAATAATCAGAAAACTCTATTATATTATAAATAGATAGTCAATGCATGTCAAAACTTGAGTACCCATTCCCCACAAACATGTCTCCCTTCAATAATATAGCATTTTGGATTCAAATAAAACCCAAAATAACTTCTTAAAAAATATTAATAGATAATAGATTCTTTTGAATCTCAAGTACAAGAAAAACATTTAGAAGAGTCATACTGACAACGTTTATGCATGCATTATTTCTAAGATATACTTCCTTCATGATATTACTTTATTCAAATGTATTGAACATCAAATGATCATTGCACACATGCACTATAACTATATAATCAATCCATCATTTCATCTTCATCGAAGTTATATTTACTTCAGATATCATTGGAAATAGATTTTCTTTAGTCATCATATTCATAGTAAGTTTTTTCACTTTCTTTATACAATGACATTATATTGAAAAATGTTTCAATTTTATACAAAAAATAATAATTCTTATTCCTTATTGAAACAATTTCCTTTATTTTTTAATTGTTACTTTTATTCTAGGTATATAATAAAAAGTTTTGTGATATCTTTACCTCATTAATATTCACCTTAGAATCAAATTGTGATTCCATACTCATGTATCTTAATATTTATTTTTCTTTAATGTGAAAAAATATTTTACAATTGATCCATGGAAATATCCTCACTCTTTTTAATAAGTGATTTAATAAATTATTTCTACATGGGTAGAAATTTAGAAATAATTTCAATCACTTGAAAATTCGTTGGTATTGTAATTTTAAAGTAAATAAGTTGATTTTTGATGACTTTAATATCATCAATTTTATCCAAAACTAGCTTTATATCAACAATATTCTAATTTAGATCTTTTGTAATGAAAATTTTATTATCACCTTCATCCTTGGATTTTTATTTGAATTTATACACATCTTATATCTCTTGATAAGACTTAATTCAATGAAAATAATCATAAAGATGATTTAAAATAGTGTTGAGAATAAGACCACCACACAGTGATGGGTTTAAGGTAATATCTAATGATCATTTTTAGTATAAACAACCCATTAAAATGCTTGATATATCTTAAAGGATTTAATGTGTAATGGATTATAAAATAAAAAACTAGCCAAATCATTAGAATCTATCTCGATGGATTATAGTTTATGTAGATCTCCAAGATACAAGATTACACTTCTTTCCTCCAAGGGGATTACACCAGCCAAAGGATCCCAGAATGATTCTCAAGGAACATCAATAAATGAAGGGGTGCTAGAACCTTCACCTAGTGATAAATAGTGATCAAGGAAGAAGAGAGGTTTGGTTGATATCATGATAAAAAATGTAAACCAACAAGTGACGATTATCATCCTTTTATAAGTATCTTTGACACTCTTCATTTAATGAAGAGTGCCTGCTATCTCAAATGCATTAGGTTTGTAACAACCTGAACCACTGGGGCCCACCTGACTGAAAAAATGTGAGGCTTACACAACCCCAAGCTCACCACCAATAATATAGGGGTTGGCGATAAGTTTAGAGAAGGCAAAAATATAATATTAGGCCTTTTTATAAAGAACCTATACACACACACCCAACCATATCTAGGCAGAATTGCAGAGGAATGTGAAGTGAAAGAACTATAACATCTAGAGATAAAAGATTCATGAAATAAACTCTAGGTAATACAATAGGTTATAAAATAATATATAATAATACAGAAAAAGTGTAAAGGGTAAAATAGACACCCAACTAGAAATGAAGTCTCAACCTGACAACAAATGGAAATAAAGAAATTTGATAGAGTCCATCTCCTGATCTCAAAGCCCTAACTACCATATGTGGTAAAATTAACCCAAGTGTCCCATGTGTCTCTAATATCACTATTAATATGTCTTTCATCTACATAATACATGACACATGAAGGAAAATCCCATGTAGGGGTGAGTGTATATATACCCTGTTGGACGCCCCTGAAAACTGTAGGGGGGAAAAAAAAGATACAATAGAAGGAGTCAAATAAACCCAAAGTAAGAGGGAAATAAACCCTAATAGATATAAATATATATAAACATAAATAATCCCAAATGAGGTAGAAAGGGGATATACATCTCATAGACCAACCAAATTCGATGAGTTGACCTGTAGCTCCAAAATTCCATCAACGATGCCCAATATCAAATGCAACCTCACCAGAATCTATATAGAGGGGCCTGATCATTTCCACTATGCTCCATAGACGAGAGAGCCATGATCCATAGAGTACTGGTTCACGCCCAAATTTACCCAAGAGTAGAAGGGTAGAACGGTCCTTGTAGTGTAGCTTGGGTTGTCGATTCCACAGAGACCTAAGAAGATACCTAAGATACACAACCTAAGGGATGGATTTTTGGCTATGAAGTGGCCAACTTTGATTTGTTTTTAAGTGTTTTGGGAGAAGTCTAATAAGCTTAGTTGAGTTAAATTTTAATGAAATGGGTTGATCTCAGGGTTACGCTTGGGTGGATTGAATGCATTTTATTTCTTTAGACAAATTTTTGGTTTTATTAATTCTTGATGAAACTATTCTTCAAAATAACACTACCTTCATCATTTTCTGGTTAGATACTAACTAAACTCAATTACTAGTCACCAACACACTTAGATAACCAGATTCATGATCTCTCCAAGGTATATGGTTAATTTAGTAATTGGAATTAGCCTTTTCAAACACAGTGAAGATGAGGAGCGAAAATAATTGAAGAATGGAAGTCTTGAATTATTTAACCAATTAACAACAATTCGTGCATTAAATATCAATCAATCCAGACTCTTCATCTTCCTAAGATCAACCCATTAAAGGTTTATCCCTCCATTTATGATAGACTATCAATGGTGGGCGGAAGACGGCTTACAAGAATTGAATTGAAGAGATTAAAACCGTGGAAATAACGAGCACTCCTCCGTGTGTGTGAATGGAATTCACACCTATGTGTGAACTATATCACCAAAACACAGAGTTATCACTGTGATTTTGTGATTTTAGAGATTTAAGTATAGAAATTGGAAGAAGAGAAGAGAAGGAATTGGATTAAGAACTTAGAAATACAAAAAGAAACTTACATGGGGAAAATGAAAGCATTACAACGAAAATTGAGCATAATAACATTACATGAAAGAAGGTATATGTTCCTCCTCACCACCACTGCCTTAAATAGGAAAATTTGGATCCTTAGGCCTAGCTCCAACAGTCCAAGTCATCCCAATCAATGAGGGTAGGCATAGGTGGTGGAAAGTAGGTGGAGAGGAGACTTCTCCACCCTTGACCCGAGATGGCATCCAGCTTGCATCCACTTGACAGATCCGATTCAAAGTCCTTCTAGATGGCCGATTTGGAGTAGGCCATAGAAGACACAAATAAAGCCCCGGATGTCGTCTAACTGCCTGTAAAATAGCAGCCCAATTTAATTTGTGGTTCGGGAGATATGGAAGATTCATTGGGCTGAAATTCTGGGCCGCAGATTCTGGCCCAGATTCTGATCTTCCATTTGGGATACCTTGATCACCATCATGGAGACCGAATTAGCACTTTGTCCTGAATAATTATTTGTTTACCTTTATGTCTTATATCATCAAAAGAAATTTGGGCTTCATTGGACCAGTATTGTGGGACCCACATCCTCAACAGTGGGTTGATGTCCAATCTGCCTTCACCAGAATTGTCTACTTTCATCACCAAATATCTTCATCATCCTTTATGAATCTTTCCTTGCTCCCGGAATGAGAAACATTTAAATTTTAAGTGAAGATACATTTACAAAAAATATAATATTAAAACATTAATAATTACATTCAATAAAATCATATGAGTCATTGGGCCTAAATTGGTGTACATTAGGCATGAAGTGCACAATTGATGAGAGTGGATGTTTAAAATTAAAATGTACTAACTCAGGCCCATATGATCAAAAATGAACTTTTAATCTCAATAAAATGTAATTATAAAATGTGTTTTTATTGTCTAATCAAGGACCTTCACCCTGCCAAAGCTCAAACATGTGGGAGTACACCTCTATAGATAGAGGACACCTGACTTGATTAGGGGAGTACCGTCACAACCCGTTTATGGAGTATGGGGGACTCGCACCCTAGTGAAATAGGGTAGTACCATCTCCATGGATGGAGGTCCTTCTCCCTATGCAGGGGAGTAATGTATCTACCTAGAATATATCTGATGGTCCCAAATGATCATTTCCATTTTCAAGCATCACCTAAATAAGCATCATGATTGAAACATCTCACATCGTATCTCAAAAGCCACTATGAAATCCACCATCATGATGTATATTAAAAAACACTCAAGATAGGTTACTTGTGGGATAAAATCTAAGTCCAAATGAAGGAGATACGAGAGGGAGAGATTTCAAATAAAAAAGGGAGGTAAAAGAATTTTCTCTACTGCCCCAAGTCTACTTGTGTCATCCAACCTGTGATCATGTACTTCGTCATGTGCCTATGTATGTGGTCATGTACCTAGATGTGTCCCAACCTAGGAACTTGGCCATGTCCATGCTCTTATACCTGGTCGTGTCCATGTATCTGGTCATGTCTGTGCTTATGTAATCCCAGAGTACACACTAGGCTACCAGTATCAGGCCACATGGCATATAGGAATCTCATATAGCGTGTGATATTTATCTCCAGTTGAAACACTAACACCATAGTTAGGGGGATACACACAACTTGTTCTTCCAGAATACAAGGCATATAGTTAGTAATTTTATAGAACCCAATATGGTTTCTCTAGATCTGCATACGCCACCACCTTCATCACCTGTTGACCACCCTAAATATGTGGGGAAAGCCTCCATCCATTATTTCCCAACCTCTAATGGCTTGAAAATGGAATTTAGTGATCCTCTCGAAGACCTCAATGACTCCCATCACCCATATAACCCATATTTCCCACTCGTCACTACTCTAGATATGAGATCCACAAAGAAACACCTAAAATACATCTAGATTTGTTTTTCAAATCACCAATTCAGTGATCATTCACACATCCACTATGAATCTGAGGGTCCAATGACACTTGGGACCATTCAATAACGTTAAAACATGGCCCCATATTCCAATGGAGAGTAATGTGAAGAACGAGCGGGGAAAAGATAAATGAACAATAGTGAATCAATGTTTTTCCAATATTATTGACCAACAATCATATAATCAGGAATAAATTGGGTGATATCATGGAAAGAGTAAATAAAATAAACAGTAAAAGTCATCTAATGAGCTCATGATAAGGGCGTGAAAATGTAGAATCAAGAGAAGATAATAATCCATGCTTCAATGATTTGAATAAAAAAGGAGGAAAACCAAAATTGATTAGCCTCATCATGATTATGGACCAATCATTGGTGAATAATTCATTCTCCAGTGTTAAAGAAGGTTCACTACATTCATTTCCTGGTGATCCACCTCGATCCGATCTCTCGCCATCCTCCAATGTAATCTTCCAATGAAGAACGATGAATATTATCCTCTAAGAGCTCCTAGGGTTATGAGGATAACCATATAGAAACTCTATAAAAAAAATTAAATATAGTAAATTAGGTCTTTTGGAAATTTAATAATAAAATAAATTATTTAATTTATTTATTTATTTCATTTAAACTCACTGCCAACAATCGCCTTACCTAAATGTTCAAGGCCAGCTTACATTAGGTCCTGTATAGGGTAAACCCTAAATTCCAGAATCAACCACAGTCTCAGATTTCTTATCTAAGAATTTATTTGGGATTTATTCCACCTTTTTACGAAAATTAAAAACACATGATTTTATTTTAATTAATATTTTTATAATATTAATCCTAGGATCACAAATCTTCACAACCTCACATTTCCTCAGTTCCTGACTCTGAAAACAATCCATATAATATTTCAAAGCAATACATAGAGAATTTGGATTAATTACATTCTCCCCTAATTCAAAACTTTTTTTCCCCAAAATGTAAAAACTAAACAAACAAGTGGAGATATTGATCCTGCATTTTTTCCTCTCGCTCCCATGATCTCTTCTACATGCTCTAATACTGCTAAAACACATGAACCATGGGAATAGTCAGTCCTCACAAGGTACTCTCCTACAAATCCTTGATCACCACTAGGTACTCTATGAAGGTGGATCTTTCTTTGATGTCCAACTATCCCCATTCAATAATGTGTGTAGGATCATGCATGTATCTCCTCAGTTGTGACAAATGGAAGACATCATACACCCGCTCCAACTATGTGGGTAAGGATAGGTGGTAATAAAAATCTCCAAAACTTGATAGGATTTCAAATGGTTCGATAAACCTCAGGGAATTATTACCTCTCTAGCTAAATATATAAAATCCTCAGCATGGGGAGACACTTAGGAAAACACGGTTTCCCTGCTCAAACTCTAAGGGCATATGATGTCGATCTTTGTAAGATTTATATTAGCTATGGGATATCCTCACACACTCATGGATCACCTAAACATTCTCTATAATTTCCTACACCATCTCTATCCCAACAAGATATGTATTTTCAATATAATACTAACATAAGGTATATAGGGTCTCTCATATAAGACCACAAGAATTTATATTGATAATAGAGTAATAACTGTTGTTATAGGAAAACTTCACCAATGGAAAGTGATCCCCCAATCTTCGACCAAATTCTAAGAAACATGCCCTCAGTATATCCTCCAACACCTAGATAATGTGCTAAGTCTTCCCATCTATATGGGGGTGGAATGTTGTACTCATATGTAACTAGGTCCTGAATGCCTCTTAAAGTCCTCTCCACAACTGTGATGTAAACCGAGCATCATGGATGGAGATAATCATCAAGGGTACCCCCATGGATTTAGATGATATATCACATGTAAAACTGCCTCAAACTCTCCATAGAACTCTACTCCCTTGTGGAAAGGTAGTGTGTTGGCTTTGTAAGTTGGTCAACTATCACCCAGATTGAATCAGGACCTCTTGATATTCGTAGGAGCCTTTTCACAAATTCCATGGATATGTTATAACATTTCCACTCTAGGACCTAAATATGCTATTTCAAACCCACTGAAACCTGGTGCTTAACTTTCACCTACTAACATGTGAGGTAACATGAAACAAACTTAGCTACGCTTTACCTCATTCCAAACCACCAAAATTATCACTAAAGTTCCTTTTAAATCTTTTTAACATCTGTATGTATGACTAAAGGGGAAGTGTGAAGCTCTATCAACACTTGTTCTCACATCATGATTGGAACAATCATCTATCCTTGGAAAAGAATGATGTTCTCTCCTCATTTAGAAATACATATGGTGAATCTCTCGAGGATATATGTTCGTAGATAACCTAATATTCAATGTGTCCTAACTAAGCCTCTTTCATACAATGAATGAGAAGAGGATTCAACACCACTGATTGAAGAAAAGATTCACCCTATTCTCTACTAGTGTTAACTACAATGAAGAAAATTTCTCAGACACCTCCTTCACCAAGTGAGATTAGGACTTCCTACTAATGGAATATTCAACCACATATACCTTACCAGGAGTATAGACTATCTTGAAATCATAGTCTTATAGGAACTCAAAACAACACCTCTGTCTCAGGTTCAGATCTCTCTAAGTAAAGATATAACTGGGATTCCGATGGTCTGAGTATAGATCAAAGAGCTCTCCCAAAAGGTAGTGTCTCCGCATCTTCAGAGCGAATACCAACACTGATAATTCCAGTTCGTGGGTTTCATAGTTTTTATTGTAGGGTATAAATTTATTCAACCCATATGTGATGAATTCCTACCTTCGTATTAATACAAAACAGAGCCCATCTCTATAGGCATCAAAAAAAACTACATACTCTACACCCTCCTCTGGTAGTCTCAATACAAGAGCACTGATCAACCTCAACCTCAATTGCTCAAAGTCTCCCTGACACTTCTCAGACTAGGTAAATAGATGGACTTTCCCTATTAAGTGGTCAAAGGGGTTTCTACTTCAGAAAATTTAGGTACAAATATCATGTACTACCCTACCAAGAAAAGGAATCTCCACACCTTTAAAACATTATTGGGTGGCTCCCAAGAAAGAACCACATCAATCTTCACCAGGTCTATAGCTAATCTATATTCAAAACTTACATGCCCTAGAAATTCAACATCACATATGAAAAATTAACACTTTGAGAGCTTACCATAAAGCTAGTGCTCTAAGAGTAAGTCTATGTCCATCCTCAATTGCTCTACATGCTCCTCCTCTAATGGATATTATATGAGTCATCGATAAAGAAAACTGAAAATCAGTCCAATAATGGCTTGAAGATATGGTTTATAAAAGACATAAACATAGTGTGGGAATTCATCACATCGAAAGGTGTCACTAGGATCTCATAGTGTCTATAGAAACATTATAATGTCGTCTTCAAAATATCAGCATCGTGAACCCTCAAATGGTAGTAGTCAGACCTGATATTGATCTTCAAGAACCAGCTTATGGCTCACAACTTATCAAAATGGTCATAAATCCTTAGAAAGTGGTACTTATTCTTTATATTCAACTGTTTTACGCAATGATAATACATGAAAAATTTCAAGCTCACATCTACCTTTTTCATATAAAAAATTGGATTTTTCTATGGGGATACATTGGGTTCGATAAAACCCTTCACTCAAAGGTCCTACATTTTCATCCTCAGATCCTATAGCCTGGTAGGGTCCATATTATATGTCATATAAGATATCAGTATGTTACCTAGTTGAAAGTAGATAAAAAACTCCAACTCTCACCACATATATAGTCTCAAAACATCCTCAGTGAATGCATCCATATAATCCTACACTACTAAAGGAATCTAGATTCCTAATGAGCCCACTGCACCAAGGGATAAAATTTAAAAATGATTGGTGATGGGTTGAATCTTCCTACCTGTAAGACCCACTAGTTCAACCATGATATCTCTCTCACCCACAAAGAATAATCTCTTCTCATCTGTATGAAGGAATCTGGCCCACCTGCAATGAAAGTCAACTAGGACTCATACTGTGGAAAACCAATCCATTCCTAAGATGATGTTATAGGGGTTCATCATGATGATCAAGAGGTACCACATGAAACTTTATCCAACAAGATATAACTCACACCACCAGAAAATGAGTGATATTAAATAATTTCTCCATGTAGTTACCTCTAGCTATAGATATTAAGATAAAGTCTCAAATGGAAGCTCCAAATTTCAAATCAAGAATAAGGAGATAAAGTAATGAATCAATACTATGTATACTATTACTTAGGAAAGAGTATAATAAACATATATCATACCTCAAATTATCTCATGTAAAGCCTAGTCATAACCCTCCATGTCCTAAAACTACCCATGACCTCGACCACCAGCTCCCTGATCCTAACATGGCCACCTAATGGTGGAGGTGGAAGTATCTCATAGCATCATCCTCTACCAAATTATCCTCCATCATGATCTTCTCTTGCTCATATATCGGCACTGCCTCCCTAAGGGCCACCTTCACCACATTTGGGAGATCCCTAATCAAGACATTGCCTCTTCCCTGTAGGTTAATCCATTGTATGCCTATCCTACTCAGTGTGATGGGTTGGGAAATCATGAGCCAAGTGTCCTCACACATCTCAAGAATAAAATCACCCCTCTCTAAGTTGATTAGATACTTTGTGAAATCCCTAATCCATAGACCCTTGTATCTAATTTCAATCATGGGTACACCTTATATATTGGGACCTTGATATCTATCACCTGCCAGCCAATATAGATGAATTAACCCCATGAATTCCACTACAAAAGTCAGCTACTCAATGTCACTTTGATAGGAATCCATCCATAACCAAATCCCACTTTAGCACTCTTACATAGGTAGGGAAACACAAGGAAACCATGTTGTCCTGAATGTCTCTACAGAGGCCCTTCTCAAACTTTTATTCCCAAAAGAATCCATCTCATACCATATTACGGGAGTATCATGTAAGGTTAGTGAACCTCATGTCATACTTCTAAACAGTCATATCTATCTTTTGTAGCTCAAGAATATCCTATATCTAAACTTAGTAAAATAATAATGAGAAATAATCTTCATGAAATATCTGATGGAAGTCGAACCATGAGAGAATCATCTCATCATGAGCTTACATGACCAGACTCCACTAGCATCCATCTACTATATGGAAAATATTGGCTTCTAGTGAATCCATATGATCTATCAGGGTCTGAAAAATCCTAAATACTCGGATCTCCAACTCAATCCAATCCTTTTCTACCAGAGGATTTGGCTCTCCATATAACCTCAATGGTTTTGGGTGTTTAAACTCATGAATTTCACTAATATTGTTCACATCCTCGGCCTAAAATACCCATACTAAATTCTTATTGATAGGTAGTGTTTACACTACCTTCCCACCTAGATGAAACACATTATGGAATGGCCCCTGAACTGAGGTCTCGTCATTCATTAGATCGTCATCACAACCCTAAAATGGAAACTTGGCTTGTTGTCTTCATGAAGGAATCGTGGAAAAAAAAATATCAAAACATACCATGGTAAGATGAACATATATATATATATATATGTTTTTGTGTGTGTGTCTATATATATACATGGGGAGATTAATTAATAAGGACAGTTAAAGGACTCAATCATATATGATGCATGTACCATTGATCCCTGCAACCAATGTCTTGGTGTTCTGAGTTGGAAAGCAGGTAACTAGATTCCTGGTGTATGGATATGTAGGTTTTTGCACGAACACTGAGTTCCCTAGATTAAAATAAAAACTTGAGACATATCAACACTATTTCATTAAGTTCCCAACCAATACTTATCATGGGTCCAACTCCAAAAACTGACCTAAGGAAAAACCACCTTTGATGCCACTCTATAACTACTCGACCCACTGGGGCCTGCCTGGCCAGAAGAAGGATAGACTACCACAACCCCAAGACCACCTCAAATAGGTCAAAATATGGTGAAAACACCAAGAATGAAAACTGTAATGGGAGTCCTTTTCTTAAAGAACATACACACACACCTAACTATCTCTAGGTGTTAGTGTCGAGGAATATAAAATGAAATAAATGTAACATATATAGATAAACTATGAATGAAATAAAATCTAGGGAATATAACTAAGTAAAATATAATAAAAAAATAAAACCAAAGTGTAAAAGGTAAAAATACATTCCTAACTAAAAATGAAGTTTAAACCTGACAACAACTAGAAATAAATAAAGATGAGATAGCTCGAATCCTAATCTCTAAGCCCCGACCATCATATGTGGTCAAATGCACATGAGATTCCCTATGATCCTATAAAATCATCATCAATATATCCATTGTCTTCATAATATGAGACAAATGTGAGAAAATTATATACAGGGGTGAGTATATACATGCCCAGTAGGACACCCCAAAAACTGAAGGGGGAGAATCATAAGATACAATATAAGGAGTCATCTCAACCTAAAGTAAGAGGGAAATAAATCCCAATATATTCACATATATATACTCAAAAATAAACCCAAATGAGAGATAAATGGGATCACCATATCAAAACCCAGATGAAGTTGAAGATTCGGCCTGAAGTTCTAAAAGTCAATCATTGATTCCCAACATCAAAAGAAACCTCACCGGAAGTTGTGTGTAAGGGCCCCCTCCTCACTACTATGCTCCAAAACTGAGGGAGTCATGATCTGTGGAGGAACCACACCCTGTTGGAGCTTGAAGATGGGGGAGTACCCCTCTGTAGATAGAGGAGCTGCACCCTAAATAGGGGAGTACCATCTCTAAATATATAAAGATTATGGGGGAACCATGACCTGCTATGATAGGGGAGTACCATTCATATTTATATGGGATCCATGATTTGGGTAGGGGAGTATCGTCTCTACCTGGAATCTCTCTGATGATCTTTCATGATCATTTCCATCATTAAGCATCGCCTAAATAAGCATCATTCTTGGAATATCTTTCATTATATCTCAAAATACAATATGAATGCCACCATATCATTCTACATGGAAGAACGCTCAGGATAGGCTACTTACAGTCCAAAATCTGAGTCCATAGTAAGGAGATGTGAGAGGGATAAATTTAAAGTGAAAAAGGGAGGTACATGATGTGTAAGGGGGGTACACAACATTTCCCTACTGCATTGGGTCTACCCATGTCGTCCAACCTGTGCTTGTGTACTCCACCCAGTGTCCGTGTATGTAGTCGTGTACCTGCCCAGGTGCTAGCCTGGGTGCCTAGACATGTCCAAGACAATGTACCTATCCATGTTTATGTCTTTGGTCTTGTCCATGCATGTGTACTCCCAAAGTACACATCAGGCCTCCATCATTAGGTTAGATGTCCTGTAGGGGTCCCAAACAGCATATGATACTTATCTCTACCTAGAAATCTAGCTTCATAGTTAGGGAATACACACTATACATTCTTCCATAATACACAACATTTAGTTAAGAATTTTCTATAACCTAATGTTTTTTCTTTAGATCTGCATCCAACACCGCTTTTGGTGCCCATTGACCACTTGAAATCGGTGGGAAAATCCTCCAACCATCATTTCCTGACCTCTGATGGTTGAAAAATAGAATATGATGATCCTCTTGAAGACCACAATGTCTCCCATCACCCATATAACCACTCGTCACCACTTTTTGCTACTTTGGATCCGAGATCCATAAGGAAAAACTGACAATTCATACCGGTCTATCTGTAAATCACTAATTCGGTCATCGTACACACATCCACTATGAATTGGGGGGGGGGGGGGGGGTCAAATCACACTTGGACTCACCCATCAATGTTGAACTGTGGCCCCATAGGTTAATGGTAAATAATTCAAAGAAAAGGTGGGTTAAAGGCACAAGAACAATAGTGAATCAATTGTTTTCCAAGTTTTCTTTAACCAAAACCATATAATTGGGTATAAATCAGGTGATGTCATGGAGAGAATAAATCAAATAAATAATAAAATTTATCCAATAGTATCATGTGAAGGGAATGAAAATGAAGAATCATGAGTAGATAATAATATATTCTTTAATGATTTAATCTAAAGGGGAGGAAACCCACAGTTTACGAGCCCTACCTTGATTATGGATCAATCGTTGGTGAAGAATGTGTTCACTGGGGATAAAGAAGGTTCGTTGCATTTGTTTCCCGCCGATCCACCTCGATCTGATCTCTCACCATCCTCCGATGTAATTTTCCAATGAAGAATAATGAATATCCTACTCTAAGAGCTCCCAAGGTTATGCTATTAACCCTAGTGAAACACTATGATCGCATTTAAATCGATGAAATTAAGTCCATTGGTCATTTAGTAATAAAATAAATTATTTAATTTATTTATTTCATTCAAATGAACCTCCAACAACCATCTATTCTGAATGTCAAGAACCAACCTACTTTAGGTCATTCGTAGGGTAAACCCCATGTTTTAGACTCAATAGTGGTCTTAGATTTCCAATCTGAAACTCCGTTTGGGCTTTATTCCACTTTTTTTAGAAAACTACACACATGTGATATTATTTTGTTTAATATTTTTATAATATCAATCCTAGGATCACTGGTCCTTGGAATCTTGCACCGTCTCAGTTCCTGGCACCAAAAATAATCCTTATAATATTTCAAAGTAATACATGTAGAATTCAGATTCATTATAGGGTGTAATATTATGGAAAATTCATGTTATGTCCTATTGGATTCATTCATTAAACCCTTTAATGAAGAATTGCATACCATGAATAATCCATTCATAATGGATTATAATGAAAGAACTATGTGGGAAAGGGATATGGTGGTGTGTATGCATCTCATGGATTCAATCTTATCATACGAAACATGCATCAAAGGCATCTTATGCCTTCCATATGATTTATCAATATTGTATGCTATGAATTCCATCTCATGGATATTGAAACCTATGATCTAGGTGTATCAAAATATATGATACACCCTATTTAATTTAAAATATAACAATATTTTAATTTAACTTAAATCCCATAAGGACTTTGAAATAAAACTTCACAACTCTTATTAATCCATCCAAAACTCTTTTTGATATAGTTTTATCAAACTTTATTAATTTTAGAAGAAAAAATTATCCAAAACTTAATCCTTATACAAATTATTAGTTGTGTGACCTTATGGAAAGTGTTGAAATATAATATGAAATCCTTATTTAATAGATATAAGAAAAGATAGGCCTCCAGAAAATTGGAAATGCTACTAAATCTATTAAGGGGTCTGGTGTGATCTCCACCAAACATACTTATACCTCTTACAAACATTTCCACCATAAAATTTATCATAACACCATATGTATACATATATAATCCCCTTTTCCATAACATTGAGTGAACACTAAACATGAAAAAATTTCATTCTACTATAGGTCATCTCATATTTTATTGGTTATCTAAAAAAGGATTACTTGGTCGATGAATACATCGCATGTTATTAATATAGTATATGATCACACCAAATTATCATCATCCAAGTATCTAAACACATCCCATGTGACTCAAATAAGCATGTTTATTCATTTCCTGGTTCTAATTCAATAATGGGATAAATATTTCTTCTTGTCTTATGAGTGAAAAAATAGCATCTTGGTTATGATCCAAATGATGAAATAATTAGTAACATACCTACCACCCCTTGATTAGGTAAACTACAATGGCTTGCGTAAGAAAGGTGTAAAAGTATAAAGGTTACCATGATAGGTATCTCACAAAACTTAGGTAATAAGGATACATTATAAGCATACACCCATAATTATATTGATAATTGTATGAAATTACATGGGATATACTTGATGGGTTAGTCCAAATAATAAGTCTACACTTAATAACTCATGAGTTTACTACTCACACTAATCTTAACATATCATCGCAGCCCATATTACTCTATGATGACGATTCATTAAGGAAAACTCAAAGTCGTACTTTGAGGTTATATTATCATACCACCATTCATGAAAAGTAAATTGAAGCATACATGAATGAATGATGAATGGGTATTTCCTTTTATTATAATAACATTATATATTATTAAACCATTACATCAGTCTATTAAGTATTATATACAAAGATACTCTACATGAACCTCATGATTTTGTAGCACTAATGGTTTTGTTAAAGTATTTTCTATGCTTTTATCTATTTTCACCGTACATATAATAACATCATCCCTCTAAATGATCTATCATATAAATGGTACTTAAGAAGGACGTGTTTGGACCTTTTGTGAGACCGGGGTTCCTTTTCCTGGGCGATAACTCCATTTTTGTCATAATAAATCTCATTTTTTCTCATAATGATAGGAAAAACCTCTAGTTCAGAGATGAAAATCCTAATCCAAACTACATCTTTTACTGTATATGATGCATCAATTTACTTCACCTCTATTTTTGATTCTGATATGGTGTCTTGTTTGGAACTATTCCAATTGATAGATCCACCATTTAGGCAAAAAAATAAAACCATATTAAAATTTCATATCATCTATATTTTATTGAAAACTAGCATCTCTTAAACCCTTTACAAAAAGTTCATCCTCTCCTACAAATATTAATAACATATCATTTTTCTTTCTTAAGTACTTAGGAAGGTTCTTCGTAACAATCCATTGAATCTTATGGGGATTGGATTAGTATCTATAAGTAATTTTGAGATAATAAGTGACATAATTTCAAGTAAAAAACATGTAATGAATGATAGTGAAGGATATATTCCTTAAATCCATATTAATATTTGATATATTTATGGTTTATATATCATATTTCATGAAAATTATGATTTTCATGCATTGGGTATATTATTTCATGTGTGTTGGACTCCCTAACCATTCTCCACATTGAAGGTACTAGGGTCACAACAGAATTTGGAAGACCATGTATTTTAAAAAATAATAATCTTTAGGATGAAAATACTTGTCATCTCTGAGGATTCGAGCCCCGATATGGTCTGAGAATCTCACATAAATTAAACATAGCACAAAATTTAAACTGAAAACATGCCTTTTCATATCTGAATTTTCAGTTGACATCTACTTGTCTTCGGTGATCATTGTATGAAGGATCCAAAGCTCATTTCCTCTAGATCATCCATGTGTGCTTCAAAATTTTGTGGGAGCGTCGATCGTTGAATTTTGGGTGCTAGAGCGGTGATCCAACATTGTCCTCGACATCCCAATGATCTCCACAATTCTCTTCCTTCAATACTTGTAGGCATTCTTTGATCATCACTCAAAGAGAGATATCCTCTCTCTAGAAAGAGTGAGGAGAGAGAGGTTCTCATTTAAAATGAATGAATAGTCATTGGTACAAATCCAATCTTCTCTATTTATAGTGGATGTTCTAATACCCAAATTGGGTTCCCAACCCCCATTTATTAAACGCCCACTAAATAAATAATTACAATGAACTAAACTATGTCAATATTATTTATTATTTTATCACATACCTATAATATATATTACTTGATGAAATAGATTCATTAAATCAACTCGTATTTCCCACTAATATTAAACAAACCTGAAATATTAAAATAATATTCATTCGATTAATAATTTCTTATATTTACTTAACTTGAAAACAAATTTATTAAATAAATTAAATACCAATTATTATTTACTTTAATAATATGAATTTATTTATTTATTATTGATCAATAACTTGGACAACACCGGACCCCATGGTGGGGCCCACCATGTCCAATATACCTATTCAATTGAATAGGGTAGATTCTTGAATACGCTTTTATGTGTGACCCTCTAGGACCTTATTTCAATAGTAGTGAATAGAAAACACAAACCAAGAGCAGATTCTAGCAACCCATCAAGGCCCCTAAAGAGATTAGGAATTCATAGCAATGACAACCAACCTATGGACATGCACTATGTAATATAATCTTTTTGTCTTTAGATATCTCATAAAGCAGGATACACACTTGTATCATTTACCTTTGCTTAATTTATTATTTTTTGATCTAACCAAATTGATTTACCTTTACACTACCTTGGACAATGATTTATAAAGGTACTATTATCCTAATCAACAAGGCCCGAGATATATTACTTCCTCAACCTGGAAGTCAAAAATATTTTATTGACCGTTTAACCAATGTCACACCACCAATGATGCACCCAACACAAGCTACCTCACCACAATTTTGATATCATGTTTTTTTACTTCCATAAAAGTATGCAATCAAATGAAAAACATTTATATGATATCAAGTTAGGATACCAATACACATGTATGTAAATAGAAACAACCAATGACACCCTAAAAATGTGGTGTTCCTATTGGCGGGTCTTTCCTCATGATCTCACTATTGGAGATCACTAAGTGTGAACTTCATGAGAATAAATCTGAATTCTTATGATATCCCATTACTTGATAGTCAAAAATCTTATGTGTCTATTCAGAACAATGTATCTAGATAATAATACCTTTTTTAAGATTAATGTTATAGTATCTCGAGGTTCTCATTATATCCTGGGATCTACTATACAATTTTTATACGACAATTAATCTATAGACATTACCATTAAATAGTGGATGCAAAAATATCTACAGTATAATGGTTAGTGTACATCATGTATATCTAACTGTATACATTATATGGTAATAAAAAGTTATGTTCAAGTTGGGTCTAGGGAACCAACTATTACAATACTCCCACTTTCACTAGAGCCAACTTGCTAATAGACCTTGTTATCACTCACATGATAAAGATTATGTTTCTATTGAGTAACGAATTAATCTAATGGTTATTCCATGTTTATACTGCATGGCTATTCCACTGTATGCAACCTCATATTCTTGAGTAACTTCTCAAGAGATGGTAACCCAGATTATATCCCTTTTTTACACTATCAAAACTTGGCATCTTGGCTAGTTTGAGTAACAAAATTATCATTATGATAAAACCTTACTTGGTAGGTGAAATTCCAAGAACTAAAAAAAATGTTTCATTTAATAACTGCTTCATAGCTACCTCAGAAGCTAAAATATACCCAGTTTTGTAGATATGGATACCACTGTCTTTTATGATATTGTCTCACTCATCACCTTTATCCTAACTATGATACTAGATTACATTGATCTAAGGAAGACTAGTTTATATCCTACCATAACTAGTTTTACTTCCTCTTCATGCACCAGGTTCATATATTTTGTACTTTCCCAATTAAAATCATATAGTACTGACTTCTTTACTTGTATTTTTCCTAGATATAACTGATATTTTCTTACCATAAATTATATGTTGGCAATATCATTTCTTGTACATATCATGGCATATGTGATTGATCCATCGCTGAAGCATATGAAACTCAACTAACCACTTAATATCCTCCTATGAATTTGCATGTCTACTTGGAGAGATTTATTCCATGTGGCACAGCTAAAAATTCTTCTCTTGAATTATTCCAAATCTTATTTTTTCATACCGTGTCACTGTATGTATGGTTTACTGGGTCCAAGAAACCATTAGATCTACCTCAGTATATCATATTCCGTAAAACTTAGGTTTCTACTTTAAGTCAATCACTGGAGAATTAATTCCATCCTGGACTTAACTAACCATAATACCAATAGATATTTTTTGTATGTTGTCGAACATATTTCACTTGGAAAACAATGATGTCCCCATTCACCTCTGGTAGACACATGGAAAAGATTCATTACAAGTGATTTCTTTAATATCTTGTTGCTTACTTTAATCATGAACTATATTTCAGTAACTTAAAATCCTTTATTATCATCCAATGGTGTCATCATCCATTTCTGGTTGCATCATATATAAACCTTCCATGAAATTTGATCTTGACATCCAATGGCCAGTTAAATGATCTTATAAGTTAGCTATGACAAGTAAAATTCTAATGGATTTAGGCATAATAAATTGATGTAACCAATCAAGCCTTATTGGTACCATGCTTGTACCATCCATGTACCATATTATTTAACCATCATAGTATTCAAAATAATAATCCCCTTTTCACTTTGATACATATAATCCATTATTGAATTTTAACTAAACTTTTCAATCTTAGCTGATTTCCATATACTACTTGCTTGTAGGAATTATTATTCTCATTGAATAATGTATCATTGACCATGGTGAATATAAAAACATCACTATGGTTTTAACCTTCCTACACAATATGTTTCATTGGAATATTCATGTTCCACATGCACTTATGGAACTAGTTCTTGTGACAACTATTTATGCATCTATGGCATTGACTTAATCCAATTCAATCTTTTTCCCACTATCTATAATAGAGATGTTCACCCTTATATATAAATTTATTGTATCACTTTACTACCACTTTTCTATCTTAGGGATTTATGTAATATCCTAAGAAACCTTTAGGATAATTACTTAGATACATAATGGGTTTCGATTGATGCAATTTTGTTCATATCCTAACAAACTCTTTGCATCCAAACACACGTTCTTGTGAAATTATGGATTTCTATAATAATATGATTAATATGATATAAATTACTCATTATAGTTTGAATATGGTTATGGGATATCACCCTTATTTTTAAAGCATGTCTTGAAATATAATATAAGTTTCTAAAAGTTGTAACATTGATACTCCTTATATTATAACTCTGATGTATAACATGCGCATTTAGGAATTACCCCACACTGCATTTTATTGATCGATGTTAACATGTAATAATTATTATCGATCCTCCCTATTAACATCAATGTTGTGATGTAGATAAGTTAATGTGTGTTTAGTAATTATTCCATGATACATTATAATGATTAATGAATGCTTGGTTAAGATATTCTTTGGCATGTTGGACCCAAGAAACTCATATCCTCTAACCATGATTAATATGCCATACTTATATTTACCATTCCTTAACTACTTAAAGGAATATAATAAAGTATATTTACCACTAGATTACTCTTATAATAGTCCAAACTCTCTTGACGAACTAATTCCAAAATATTTTTGGCATACCTTTATTTTTAAAGGTTTCTCTTTCCAAACTAAAGATGATGATAATATCAAAGGTGTTTAGATTTATCAAGCCTAAAAAAAGGTATATACTTGATGTACTCTATTAGTTTTTCTTGAAAAAAATATCTTTCCACAACTGGGTAAAAGTATTACATTTTTATATTCATTACACATTGCCAATAATTCAAGTATCACTAAACTATTTTTTTAGTATGATAAACCCCAAACAACATTCATTACTGAAACATGAACAATCTCTCCTAGAGTCCAATAGACATGTGAGATAAATGTTTTGGTTATACTGAAAAACTTTTTCAACTAGAATAATTCACTTGGAAATTATAATTTATTTTTTTATCACCACTAACTTAGAAATCACCCTTTCTCAGCCGCTTAGAGAATACACCTAACTTCTTGTAATGTTTCTATTACTTATTTGGTTACTATATTTCAATACACATATGTGAAAGGTATATTGTATTTAATACCCAAGTAGTGTTTTAGAAACATTATATTGATGAATATACCTGAAGAAGAAGTGGGTACTTGCTTCTTCAATTTAGTTCATTGCTTTTAACTTCCATAGAATTTATTTCAAGTTATGTGATGCAAATAACCTCCAGTTAAATAACTAACCATGTTTCATGGATGGAAATTGTGAATGGGCCTTTGGCATTACACTTGTCATTGGAATTTTTATCTTTTCCTTTAAACTTGTTCACCATAATAAATAAATATTAATTTGTCTTTTATATACTTATTTATTTGGTGAACCTTACCTAAATAGGTAATAAAGCATTTACTCCATCCTATTCATTTTTAACCTTAAACGAAATTGGAGTATTGGGTATAAGAGTGGGATGCCTTGAAAGATCTAATTATGTCTTTTATATTTATATAAATCCTATGTAATTATCTCCCATTCATATTTTTCTTCACTTTCTCCTTCCAAACTTCTTTGAGATGAGACAACATGTGTAATCCTCCATTTCCCGATGTTGTAACTGCGAAAAAACAAAAAACATTGGTGATAAAATTATGACATAACCATAATATTCTTCATACTTGTGTCTCCTGTAAGTAATCATACACCCTCACTTCTTGAGGTGTCTTAACATGTATTGGGACACTAGAACCTTGAATTTCCTATATAGTAGTATTGTGTGCAAGCACTTGTACTACACTTGGAAATTTGTGCTATATTGTACATTAGCTTTATCTAATATTAATCATAGTTTATCTTGTTGTATTACTTTCAATTTTCTAAAAAAATAAATTCTAGCATATTATCACTTTTATATTGATTACTAATTTATACATTATTGATTAATTAATTAAATCATTAAACAACTTCCTCTATTTTATCAAATTCTAGGAACCCTCTATACTGGAATCAGAATACTCCATTGCTTGAGTATTCTAGTGCAAGGATCCCTAAGCCTCCCCTTATAGTTTACAAGATATGGCTATGCCACAACTCAGAGAGTTCAATGTAGGATTTTGGATGGAAAACCATATTAACTCATGGTTCCTTGATCTGTTGAGTGAAGTCCCAACTTCTCAGAATCGTAACCTTGATTCCCTCAATTTTTTCCTATAAAGTGATAGAAAGTTAGTTATGGATAATCCTTACTATCATTTTAGTTAAGTCAACCCATTATTCTCATAATAACTCCCTAATAGTAAGAGCCACCCTCACCTATGGTTGACCAAGCACCCTAAACACCTAGTTGTGTTCAAATTTGAATGATGGAAGGTGATTAACATAATATTTCTATGAGGGTGTTTTTATTATTTTTCTCTTGAAGAATGTAATCCATTTATATTAACCTTATTCATATATTCTGCTACACTAACAACTGGATGTTAATAGGAAAACATTTATCGCTTCTTTATGAATTTAATTATTTATTATTTCATGTATTTTCCCACTGTTATAAAATGCATAAAATAATAAATAAATTCATAAAGGTAATCAACTACTCGATTGGACTTGATCATATAAAACATCCTAAGGGCATAATTCCCGAGTTATCACTTGACTCATGATGTAGCCTATCCATATTCAGTATGTCTGCTGCTATTTTAGAGTAACGCATCGGCTTGGCATTGTATGCGCCTTACACTATCCTCATCTTGGTGAGGTTCACATCACATCTTGTATCATTTTAGTCAAAGTACAAAAATACTCACTCGTAGGTGATGGGTGCTAAGGGTGTAATGTACATAAGATGCATTTGGAAACATAAAACCTTATACAAATAGACCAAAAAAATGATGACGCACAGACCATCAATTTATCAACTACTTATTACAATAATCACATGTATGTAATAAATAATTAAATGAATAATTAAATACAAACATACACAAGTCGGTGCTCAAGACCAGTAAGTGGGTACAATTAAAGAACAATAAAAACTAAATTGAAATAAGTACGTATGAGGGTTTTAATTAAATTAAATGGATTAAGTAAATTAAATAATTTAATTTTTTTGATCCATAATTAATTTAATATTAATACCAAAAATAAAATTAATTAATTAATTAAATTTAAAATCACAATTAATTTAATTTAATTCTTGGAATTAAAATTATTAAATTAAACCAAAATTCACACTTTAATTAATTTAATTTAAAAATAAATTTAAATAAATTAATTTTGGTTACCCTGGGCCCTAAAACTCTTCCCTGACCCATTATGGTCTGTGCCAAACCCATGAAGACCCATAACGGGTCGAGAAAATCTCATTTAAGGTTGTTTTGGGCCATGAAGGTCTGCCCATAACCATACCTGGTTTGTAAAAGCCGCCCGAACCTATTTTAGGGTAAATCGGGCCTTGTAAAACCTGTCAGGGGTACCTCGTGGCCTACTATCGACTCTGAACTTGTGAAGGTGGCGAATCGGCTGGGAGGTTCTCTAGATCTAGGAGGCAGGATCCCAACAGAGGAGTTCAGACACAAATCAGGGTGAAGTTGTTTCACCTGTAGGTGGTGCAGGAGGCACTCCAACGATAGGAGGAGGCCATTAGAACTATTGGAAGGACGGTATGACAATGTTGCAGAGTGCCTCATGAGAGATGAGGCCCGATTAGGGTGCCACCGCATGATCTAGGCGGCAATGAGAGTGGGTTACGAAATCACCGGAAAAGGATGGAGATGGAGTACTGGATCCCTCTATAGATCACCGGTAGAGAGGAGGAGAAACCTAGCTACTAAAGAGGGATCTGCGAGGCGTGCAATGGTGTGTTGCGATCTCGGGCAGCATATCTAGTAGGACAGATCTGGGGCAGTGGTCAACTCGCGGTGGTGTGTCTCGGCTGGGTAGCAGTACACGTCGGACTAGTGGGGTGGGCTACCTATAAACAAAGGCGGCATGACTAGTGCTCGTTTGGGTAGGGGTCGAATGGCGGGAGAGGTGAAATGGTCGATAGGTGGGGGTGAGGAAAGGTGGAATCTTGACCCTTTTTATTTATTTCATTTGTTGTCTACATAAAAGGTCAAACCCCCGGTTAAAAAATTTCCACACCTTCCATATGAATGCGTAAATTAGATATCTTTAAAATTATTATTATAATAATTTATTATAATGATAATAAATAATAAATGGATTGGTGGAATTATTATCCAGTTAGAAAGATTATTCTTGTGACTGGTTGTTGGTCGGAAACTCAAATTAACCTTAAACTTGAAAAATTTATAACATAAATTTAATACCCTAAATCAAACCACAAATGATCTGTATTAAAAAATTGAATGGAAATAACTTGTCCGTTCGAAATTAGATATATGCATGGTTTGTTCTGTTGGGACCAATTTAAAACCCTATACTTAATTTTAATGCATTTTAATTTTTATTAGCTCAGATAATTTACGTTCTCACTCTAATATCAATTGAAGTTTTTGTGGCACTCAGCAAAACCTGGTGGGCCATTTATTTTAAAAAACATTAATTATGGGGATGATGAGATTTTCATCTTGGATAATTCAAACCCTGATACAGTCTGAGGATCTCACGTAAATTAAACAGAGCAAAAAATGTAAATTGAAAATTTACATTTTTAGATATGAAGTTGTAGTCGACATCTATTTTTTACTACTGATCATTGCATGAAGGATCTGAAATCGAATCCATCTAGATTTTACACATGTACTTCAAAAATCTTTGGATCATCGACCGTCGAATTCTGAGTTCTAGCGCAACCATCCGACAATGTCTTTGATGTCCTAGTGATCACCACGATGCTCTGCCTTCGATGCTTAAAGGTGTTCTTGGATCATTACTCAAAGAGATAGACTATCTCTCTAGAAAGTGGTGGTATAGGTAGGTTCTCATTCAAAATGAATGAATATTCATTGATCGAAAGCCACTTTCCTCTATTTTTAGTGGATTTTCTAATACCCGGTTTGGGTTCCCCGAACCCCATTTATTAAACATTCACTAAATAAATAATTATGAAGAACTAAACTAAGTCAATATTATTTTTTATTCTAGCACATACTTTTAATATATGTTAAATATATATTATATGATAAAACCAAGTCATTAACACAACTCGTAATTCCCACTAATATTAAACAAACTGAGAATATTAAAATTATATTAATTCGATTAATAATTTATTATATTTAATTAACTTGAAAATAAATTTAATAAATAAATTCAATACCATTTATTATTTACTTAAATAATATGGATTTATTTATTTATCTTTGATTGATAACTTAGACAACACTCAGACCCCATGGTGGGGCCCACCATGTCCAATGTAACAATTCAACTGAATAGGGAAGATTCTTGAATAAGATATTGTGTGTGACCCTCTAGGCCCTTATCTCAAAAACATTGAATAGAATTCACAAACCAAGAGTGGAGTCTAGAAACCCATTAAGGCCCCTAAATAGATGAGGAAATACATAGCAATGAAAACCAACCTACAGACATGCATTGTGTACTATAATCTCTTTGCCTTTAGATATTTTATAAAGAAGGATTCCCACTTATGTCATCACCCTTTTCTTAATTTATTATTTATTTTTCTAACGAGATGGATTTATCTTTACACTACCTTGTATAGTGATTTATAAAGGTACTATCATCCTAATCAAAAAGTCTCGATATATATTACTTTCTCAACCCGGAGGTGACAAGTCCTTTCTTGACCATTCAACCAATTCATATCACCATTGATGCACCCAACAAAAGATACCTTGTCATGATTTCAATATCATGGTTATTTCCTTATATCAAAGTATGTGATAAAATTACAAAAATTGATAATGATCTCAAGTTAGGAGACCAATACACATGTCTGTAGATAGGAACAACCAATGACACCCAAAACATGTGGTGTTCCTATTAGATAGTCTATCCTCATGATCTCTCTACTAGAGATCACCAAGTGTGAACTTCCTAAGAATAATTCTCAATGCTTATGACCCTCCAACACCTGATATTCCTACATATACTTTGTTTCTGTACGATGTATCTAGACCATAGGACCATTGTTTAATATTAATATTATAGTATTTCGAGGTTCTCATTATAGCATGGGATCTGTTATAACCTTTTGATACGAAAATTAATATATGTAAATTACCATTAAATAGTAGACACAAAAATATATACACTATAATTTTAAGTGTACATCATGTATATCTAACTTTATATATGATATTATAATCAAAATTATTGTTCAAGTTGGGTCTAAGGCACTAACTATTACAACACACATAAGTTGTCATTTATTAATCTATTACAAGAGTTATAATGTGAAGGGAGTAAATACATAAAATTCATAAATCAACCATGGAATTTATTAATTCATTTTAACACATTAATAAATGAGAGGATAATCAAGGAGCATCCTTTATTATCTATATAATCTAGTACCATGTGATAGTAGTGAGGGTGGGTAATACCACTAGGCTTGGACAACCCTCTTTGTACCTGAAAATGATTTTTTATTCTTCATTCTCTAAATATAATATTCTATCACATAGTGAATGGAAGAATAATTGTGAAACCCCAATATTTTAAAATAAGACTATGTTCGATAGTGTGTATAACACACAATGTTGAGTTGAAACGAACCACAAAATATTATTATTCAATTATGACAGTTGTAACCTAGCCATTAAATTGGAAGGTATGAATTAGATTAATTTATTTATTAAATATATATAAATTTCCTACTCGATATAAATTTATTGATAAATTCATAGTAAATGATCAATCAATTTTTAGTCAAGTCATTTAATTCTTTAAAAATAATTTTTCTTCAAAAATGGGTTTTATTGTTTTTTCTTATGAGAAAATATTATAATTAATTTTGGGAAATTATATAAATTTTATTTAATAAAAATAATATCATTTTTTAAATCATAATATCAAATTTTTCTTTGGTTAAAATTTTTATCTTTTCCTCAAAAAAAAATTTAGTGAATGGTGAAAAATACCATTTTTTTATTGAAAACTGTATTTTTTATTCAACCATTTAAAAAGTTTAATTTTGTTTTAAAATGATTTTAAATAAAATTAAATCTCTTATATTATTAAAAATTAAATTAAGTACATTTTAAACAATTCTATGATTCAATTTGGTATAAAAAAAATTGTACATAAAAGGTATTTTTTTAAAAAAAACTTCTTTTCGTTGCGTTCAGCGCTTTCATTTTAAATTAATTAATGCCACTTATAGAAATTAAATATTGAAAAATTGATTCTATTTTTTTAATCACGAGGTCCAAATTTTTTAAATAGACATATTTTATTTTTTTCATTATGAATAATAATCATAGTAAATAATTGTCATCATAGTAAGGGTAAATAGAGAAATTAAGGTTAAATATAATATGATTAGAACTAGAAAATGACCCTAACACTTGAATTATTTTTAATTTATGATTATAAATCATAAATAAACATAAAAATTTTAAAATATATGGACTTTTTAAAATTTATTAATGATTTTTACCTTTATAATTTTTAGGTGAGGGATAAAAAAAAAATTCACTTTTATTCTTTCAATATATAAAATATTTTATAATAGGGGTTAATACAACTAATATTGGATTATAAATAGTAATTTGAAATATAAATAATTTATTTTTATCATGATAACTTATTTTTAATTTTTATTGGTGAAATAGTTACCTTAAATGATAATGAAACACCGAAACAATATTTATTCAATTAATAGAAGAGTAAAATAAATGATTTTAAAAATATTAAAAGGGATAAAATTTGAATGAGTTGATATTTCCTACAAATATTTTAGTTATATATGACATATTATGGAATTATTAAAGTATTATATTATTATTATCTCTATTTATTGTTGTATTCAGAGTTATATTAAATAAATAGTGTCAAAATTGACATTTGTAATATTTTATAATAAAAAATATTGTATAAAATGATTTAAAATTTATAAAAAATCTTATATTCAGAAAAATTAATGATATACGGTTGTAAAAATAATTCATGGTCCATATATGGGTAGTTTTTCATTTTATAGTAACACTATTAACCCTTAAAGGGTGGAAAACTATAATATTACAATAATTTTCAAAAGGGTTAACGGGGGTTAAAACTAAAAGATAAGGGTGAAACATACCCAAAAATTTTCCAAATTTTATTTTATTGGATGATTTCGAATTATAATCATATTATATTTTAATTATAACAATTCATATCCTTTTTTAGATGAAAAATAATTTATATTAATTTAATAATTTAAGAAATTTCAAGAACGCCCCTCCCCACACTTATAAAAGGACACCTATCTTTTATCTTATTTACACTACTTTGAGCTATATATATTGACCAAAACCTATATATTTATCTTCTAAACACCATTATAAAATTTCTAGTGGTTATGGTCATTAAAAAATATCAACCCTAGGTCTCTTAAGAAGTGATCTAAATGAAGTTTATCATAGAATAAGTGATCATCTTTATCAAGTATTTCAAGTTTATTTCTTATTATAATTCCTCTTAATATGTTGTACCCATCCTAAAATAATAAATCTAGTATCATAAAAATTCTTATAAGTTATTATGATTATGGTATAACCATTTTTTTTCTCTTTTCCATCCTACAAAAAACAAAAACATCGCTTGTGCGTGTGCACGACTTACCATCTCCACGTAGTGGTGTAATTTGTTTTTCATTACCACTTTACTTGGATGGTTATAAAGATGAAACTAATGACTATATATGATATTTATGGCATAAATATTATTTTTTAACTATAATATCATATATAATTTCTTACCTTCCAATCCATTATAAAACAATAACGTCACTCATGCATACGAGTGGACTACCACATCCACAAAGCAATGTGATATGTTTTTAATTTATAATTTATATGGATGGTAATGATGTTATATTTAATGAATATATATGATATTTACATATTTAATAAAATTTAGAGATTAAGGAACCGTGAAAAATATGCAAGGACCAAAACTAACGAATCAAAACATACCTGAAAAACATAGTTAATATCCAAAATAATGATAATAATAAAAGATTATTAAAAAACCAGTGATAAAATTTTATAAATGGATCATATATGATATTACATGTAATGAACCAACCCACCAGAGCCCAACTATTTGATAGAAGACCTAACCACCATAACTCCAAGCCTGACTCCATAGGCTGAGAGTCGGTGACAAGCACTGAGAAGGCATAACTAAAATGGGAGGCCTTTCCCTAATGTACCAATATGAAAGCACCCAACCATATTCATGTAGAAGTGCAGAGGAATAATAATAAAAGACAATAATATATAGATTAAAAACCATGCATTTAATAAACTTTAGGGAATAAAAAATATTGTGATAGAGTAAACCAAAATTAAAAGGAAAAAATACATGCCCACCTAGAAAAGATATCCCAACCTGACAAATAATGGAAAAGAAATTATAAGGGATCCCAACTCAAGATCTTCAATACTCGACCACTATATACAATAAAATTCACCAAATAATCCCTAATCTCTTCCAATTCCACTACTGAACTTTACATCATCTTTATAAGAAATTACATGTGTGGGAAAAGACCATGCAGGGGTGAGTATATACATACCCAGTAGGACACCCCAAAAATTGAAGAGGGGGAAATATAATACACAATAGAAGTAGTCATCTCAACCTAAATAAGGAGGTAAATAAAACCCAAAAACATATATATATTATCATATAAGAAACCCATATGATAGAGAAATGGGATCTCTATCTCACAACCCAGTACAAGATGATGAGTCTGCCTGTAGCTTTAAAGGTCCATCATCGATGCCCAACATCTTTCATGTCTGAAGAAGTAACCACATGTAGGACCCAAAAATCTCCACTGTGTTTTAGGGGGTATAATCTCCAATTATAGGACCAACACCTCTATATGATAATGGGGTAACACTCAATAGAGGACCCACACCCTAGTGCAGTGGGGGGGGGGGGTCCACTCAAAAGATAGATAGAGGACACATGACCTAGTCCATTAGGGGGATTCCACTAAGTAGGTAGACATAATACCCACACCCTAGTACATTATGTAACACCCCAAGATTTCATAGTGTGTTATTTCTTCAAAATAATTCAATAACTTACACTACACGCAACACCGAGTTCAAGCGCACCATGACTTACCAAACAAGCCGTTCAAAGAGGTTATGAATATTATTAACTAAATTTTAAAACTTTATATAATCTTTATATTTTTTTAGAGTCCATATTTTGAGTTTATAAGACATAATTAATGAACAAATTCATTTTTTTCGGATAAAAGAAGTATTTTTCAAAAAATGAAATTTTACCGCCTTTTAATGGCAAAGCCTTTTTAAATAAAATATTTGAAACTTTTATATATTCAATTTGAAAAAATGAACTTCTTCTTTAGAATAGGGACATAATAATTTATTTTCAATAATGTTTTGGTGTTTTTCTGATAACTTTCATATTTGTGTGAATAGTGAAAAATACTATATTTTAACTGAAAATGACTTTTTTTTAATCAAAATAATTTATATTGTTAAATTATACATTTTAATGGTATGGAATTATAAATAGGTTATATTTTTACTATTTAATCCAATTATGGACATTTTAAGTAATTTCACCTTGAAATTGGACATAAACAAGTCTTAAACCTTTGATAGTTAATATTTTTTAAAAAAATACGCCTTTTGGTTTCAAAAGTGGGAATCAATTTTAAATTAATAAATGAAACTTTTATGTTTTGAATTTGGTAAAATAGACTTCATTTTTGGATTCGGAATAACTAAATTAGCCTAGGGTGAAATTTTGGTACTTTTCAAATAACTTTTGTATTTTGATGAATAGTTAAAATTACTAAATTTTAATTAAAAACAACTTTTTTTAATCGAAATAATTAATAGTGATAAATTATGAATTTTAGTGGTTTTAAAGTATATTTAGAATATATTTTTACCATTTAATACAATGTTGGTCATTGGACACAATTTCACAATTAAACCAAACATAAACAAGTATCAATCTTTTGATAGTTATTATATCTTAAAAACACGCTTTTTGTTTTGACAGCGGGAATTAATTTTAAATTAATTTCTACCACTTTTGTGTTTTGAATTTGGAAAATGGATTCCATATTTTGAATCAGGATGTTCAAATTGTGTAAATAGGTAACTTTTATTTTTAGACATTTTGAATAATTACTTCGGTAAATATTTTATTTACCATGGCTAAAGGGTAAATCCGGTAAATAAGGGTTAAAAATAATATTATAATAATAAAAAATTACCCTAAAACGTGTCCTAACCTTATTGGTTGATACATGTTCGACCATGGGCATCTTTGGGTCGATTTTGGGATCCCATGGTGCCACTTGTAAGTGATAGGGACACTTTATTTTAATTAAATTAAAATGAATACAAAAATGACACAAGCATATATCTTTTAGAGAAACAATTTTTACATAAGTTTATAAATGTTTTATTTTCGACTATAAATATTAATTAGAAAGCTAAAAACATTTCATACATAATTATATTTTATTTATAATTTTTACATATTAAATAATTTAATTTATTTATGACACAATGATGATGCAGTAATTACCATAATAGTGAAAAATTAAAATAATTGATATTATAAATACCCAAATAAATATAATTTGAGACTTTTAATGAATTAAAATAATTTTATAGGATAATATAACATATTAGGATTGATTTAAGTAACTTTTTTAGAAGTAATAATTCTGTTATAAGTTTCACAAAAATCAACTATTGAATAGTGTCAAAATTGACATAAAAGAGTTTTTAAAAAGAATATTATATTATTAATTGATATTAAATTCCTAAAAATCTAAGGTTCGTCCAAGAGACTTATATCATGATATTTATATCATTAATGGACCAATTTGGGGTCTATTGGATGTATATGGTAAGTTTATTAACCAAATAATATAAAAATACAAAGAGACATTGTAAAAGCGAAACTAATTAACTTAGAGTTAATACTTAAAGATAAGGTTAATATAGTAACCCAAACCTGTATAAATTCAATTGGTTAAGTGGTTTTCGACCCATACCCACCTTAACATTTAAATAATCAACTTTGGAGCCATTATAAACTTAATATTAATTTATTATAAATTAATATTTCTAGCTTTTCCAAAGGTGCCCCTCACCCCTCTTATAAAAGGGCACTCCTCCTTCTCATTTCTTCACACCTTCAAAGCCTTTTGGTTCGACCTAAATCTGCCCAAATACTCTCCCAACTTCCCTCAATACAACTTAGAGGCCTTATTTTGATCATAAATCCAACCTAAGGAGCCCTTTTGATCAAATCAAAAGAATGAACCCGAAGAAGAAGTAATGTTTTCACCACCCTTTTTCAAATTCATTTCTTCTTCAACTTATTCTTTCTTTGTTATTACTATTCTAAAATAATAAATCCAGTATATTATATATACTGTGATGTTATTAAAAATATTGTACAACCATATTCAGTATTCTATCCACCCTTTGAATAACATGTCACCATACGTGTGTACGTACGGCTTACCGTCTCCACGTCGTGGTGTAATTGTTATTCAATAAATTATTTTTTGGATGGGTATAATAATGATGTGTAATTCATGTAAATAATAAATTTAACATGATAATGATTCTATATATATGATATATCATCCAATTATATATTATTTTAATATCAAAAGAATGATATTGTCGCTCGTGCGTACGTACGGACCACCGTCTCCACGAACGCGATGAGATTCATTCTCCATCGTATGCATTCAAGTCTAATTCTCATTTGATGATTAATAATAGTATATAAGGACCGGATATAATTCTGGATATGATTAAGATACAACATATCCATGACAAACACGACTTACGTAACAAAACTTATCAAAAAAATTAGTAAGTTAACACCCGAAACAACGATAATACTTAGATATTATTAACAAATCAATGTTAAAAGATCATATATGATATCATATTCTTGTATAATTTAATAAAAATTATTTCACCATTATACAGGAGGTTAACCTACCCCAACCAAGGAAAAGTACAAGGTAAGGGTTTATTTCTCAATCTCTCCATTATTCGAGGTTGTTTATACGTAATAATCTACTGGGATTTCTTTATCATCCACATCCATGTTTCTTCAAAATGTATTTCAAAAAAAATTCACCATTTACAAGAATATGGGTTAAAGTCATTTATACTCTTGTTTGACTTTTTATAATAGGTTTATAAAGGAATCTTTCTGTCGTTTTCCAAACAAGGTGCTTTTTAACCTTTTTGACAGGATTAAGGTAAGAATGTTTTTTTAACTTATACGGTGGGTGCGGCTATTTAATGCCATTATAAAATCATCGAAGCTTCTATTACAAGATTATAAGAATATTTTCAAAGTAAATGAATATTTTAAGAATTTTTGAAAGGTACTCTTTATCAAGATCATAATTTTAAATGTTTTAAAGATTTATATTTCTAAATATTTTTAATTAATGTTCATGTTTTCAAAATGATTTTAAGGATTTATTTATATGGACATGAATGTTTTGAAATGATATTTCTTTTCAAAAGTTTCAAAGTTTTATGGGACACTTTTATTCAAAAATCTATTTTAAATTACTTCCTTTATAAATGTGTGACTTTTCAATAATTTTGAGAAAAGAGATATTTATCTCAAATAGTTTTGATTTCATCTATGTCAATATCCTTTGATGGATTTTAAGCTTATTTGAAGTTGATTTATTATGATAAAAAACTTCTGTATTGTATTGAAGGTTTTGTGATTTATTTTACTGTGGATGTTCTATTTTTATACCGTTCATAGTTTATGGTGAAATTATTGACATTTCGTATGCTAGTTTTAATACGAATGTTTATGTTATGTTTAAACCTTTTCATATGATAATGCATTGGACTTAATATGTGATGGGTGGATCCCGCTATAGCTCCTCGATGCATCGGTAGGTCTCATGAGACAAACTAGTGTCTTGGAACAAGGCCTTGGAAAAATCTTATTTGTAGTCTTGGCACGAGGCCTTGGCTATGTGGTTATGATAGTCTGGCATTATGCATTCCATCATTATGAAAGTGGTTATTGATATTTCATGTGATTATTAGATTAGTAGAATATCCATGTGAATAACTAAATGGCATTATTTCATTTTATTTTTTCCATACTATGTCGAAGTTCAAGTTTAAAAGGCTTTTGTTTTAGTTATAAATTGCCTTAAATGTTTATCCTTATTTATGAAAGTTTCTGCTATATTGCTATCCTTACTGGGCATTTGAGCTCACCCCTTTTCTATGTTTTATTTTTCCCAGGATGTGAAGAAGTAATTTATGAATTACCTATAGGGATAGTATTTGGGGATATGAGTGTGGAATATGGAGACTATATTGTTGTAGTTTTCTTTTTTATGATGTAATGTAAAACTTTATGAATATATCTAGTGTTTCCAAGGATACTAAACCAATCGGTCTTTCGAGATTTGATCTTTCTTGTGATCATTCCAATGTTATGTAATAATGCACCAACTCTGGGTAACTAGGGACGGGGCGTTACAGTTGGTATCAGAGGAAGTTTAGTAATAACCTTGGAAACTAGATTTAGATAAACTTTGATTAGAGAACATAGCCCTAATATAGACTTTGAGGATTAGTATATAAGAACATCCTAGAATTTTGGTATTATAGAGATTTTATGAGTTTTCCGAGCAATACATCCCTGTCTGGATACGAGCAGGTAGAGGCGGCTTTGGCACAGATGTACCTAGGGGTAAAACCCGAAAACACCGCTTTGAGCTAGTCTCGAACGGGAATTGGTGCACGACAATGGGCCTTACTACACTCTTGGTTACGACACTCCCGGGGGATATGCTTAGGATAATTCTCATTTTCTTTACAAACCATTATGAAGGGATCATGAGTATATACTTACTCAAAGAAAACATTTTTATTATTATGGATTATATCCATAAACTGTTCAATTTGCGTTAGGTATTTTACAAGTTTGGAATTATTCATTGAAATTCATAAACTGACCTAGTTTATGCTATTGTTTAGAAATGGCGCCCAGTAGAAGGAATGAAAACTCCAGCAATGAACATGATCTAAAGAGAAAGAAGGATCATATCTTTCATGGTCTTAAGCCAGAATTTATAAGAGAAATAGTTTCCCATGTATTATCATCTGATGAAGAAATAATATCATGTGTTGATAAGATAAGTAAAGAGTTTACTGAGTCTTATGTCTTTGAAGGGAAGAAAGAGAAGAAAAGGAGGGAAGAGATAAAGATGGATAAAGGGAAGAGGGAAAAGAAGAATTTTCCCATATGTGATAACTTTGGGAAGAAACACCCTGGAAATTGCCTGAAAGGAATGAGAGTTTGTTATAAGTGTGGAGGAAAATGGCACAAAGTACATGACTGCAAGGGTAAGAAAATAGTTTCAAATATACAATGCTTCATTTTCAAGGAGTTTAGACACTACGCGAACCTATGTTCCAGTCGTCAGACTATGCCGCAAGTGATGCTATTGGATAATAATCAAGTTATGATACTACCACAGATGAAGAGGAATGATTAGAGTTCTTATGTTGATTATGTCATTTGAGTGTTGTATCAACAATTTACTTCTTATAATAATTATAGATCATATAGGGATTGTACTGCAGTATTATTTCTTTAAGGACTTGAGATTGTGTGGAACAAAGAAAAGTGACTCAATAGTAGGTTAAATTTTTGGAAAATATATGGTTGAAAGAATGATAAACCATAATATAGTTCTGATACTGAGGTAGTGATTTTGGAATAAGAGATGGTTAATTTTGGTAATCCAGGATGTTGCGGTGTTGTAAAAGAATATATGAGGAAGGCGTTCACATATTATTACCTGGCAAAAAGGATTCTCATTATGTTTTACTTCCTTGTAAATTTTGGACTATGAGTTTGGATAATAGTATTTTGGATAAGTCTAAAGGTTGGAATGGATTAAGTTTGAAAGGTTATTTTTGGATTTTTATAAAAGGACAACACGTAGACCATGTGATGACCCATCGTGTCAGACAAAGCTGCGGGAATCGAACCCAAAACCATAGTGCAATTGGGATTTATCACGTACCATTGTGCTACATGAATTTCTTGGATAGTATAATGTACTTTCTTTTTATAAAGGATCTGATATGTGAATTATAAATTCATTATATTTGGAACCCTATATGCTTAGGATAAATAGAGTATTTTTGAGTTGTATTATGTTTTGGGGTGAAATATGAGTTTGTGGTAGAAATTTATTAATGGATAAAACTCTAATTATAAAGTAAGTATATCTCCTTATGATCTTATCCAATCTCATAAATAAATTCCTTAACATTAATAAAAGGAACTTAGAACAAAAATGTTGTCCTAGATGGTACCTTAGATCATTACTAATTTATGGCTTTGGGATTGTTGGCCTTTTCATAGCCATTTTCTCTACCACTCTCCATCAGATAATTGATGGTTAGATTTCTCTTCAATATCCATATTTTCCTATATGGAACCCTAGTATGTGTTATTTTCAGTAATCTTCATACTTACCACTCTTTATGTTAAATAGAGGCCTCATTAATTCATTTTTCGATGTGGTATTTCAACTAAGATATTTTGAAACGTCAAAAATGTGTTTTCTTAATACCTTATGTTTTGTTGAACCGATGGTATTTTAAATCATCATAGATTGATGAATTTAGGACCTCAATTTTACACTTGTTTGTGATTGATGACCTCAATCACTACCTATAAATATTTACGTTTTTCCTCCACTTATATGTCTCTAATTTCCACTAATGTTCTTCGAATAGAGATCATAATTTGGTGGTGACCCTTTTATTTCTCTTTTCCTATTATTAAGACTAAATTTTATAAACCCAATTTCCGATGTGGGTTTTCCCACAAAGATATTTTCTATTTTCAAACTTTTATTTTTGAAGAAAATTTTTAAATTGCGAGGACGCAATTTATTGAAGGAGGGGAGAATGTAACACCCCAAGATTTCATAGTGTGTTATTTCTTCAAAATAATTCAATAACTTACACTACACGCAACACCGAGTTCAAGCGCACCATGATTTACCAAACAAGCCATTAAAAAGAGGTTATGAAAAGTATTAACTAAATTTTAAATTTTTATATAATCTTTATATTTTTTAGAATCCATATTATGAGTTTCTAAGACATGATTGATCAACAAATTCATTTTTTCGGATAAAAGAAGTATTTTTTAAAAAATGAAATTTTACCGCCTTTTAATGGCGAAGCCTTTTTAAATCCAATATTTGAAACATTTATATATTCAATTTTAAAAAATGAACTTCTTTTTTAGAATCTGGACATAAGAATTTATTTTCAATAATGTTTTGGTGTTTTTCTGATAACTTTCATATTTGTGTGAATAGTAAAAAATACTATATTTTAACTAAAAATGACTTTTTTTTAATCAAAATAATTTATATTGTTTAATTATACATTTTAATGGTTTGGATTTATAAATAGGTTATATTTTTACTATTTAATCCAATGATGGACATTTTAAGTAATTTCACCTTGAAATTGGATATAAACAAGTGTTAAACCTTTGATAGTTATTATTTTTTAAAAAAATATGCCTTTTGGTTTCGAAAGTGGGAATCAATTTTAAATTAATAAATGAAACTTTTATGTTTTGAATTTGGTAAAATAGACTTCATTTTTGGATTCGGAATAACGAAATTAGCCTAGGGTGAAATTTTGGTACTTTTCGGATAACTTTTATATTTTGATGAATAGTGAAAATTACTAAATTTTAATTAAAAACAGCTTTTTTTAATCGAAATAATTAATAGTGATAAATTATGAATTTGAGTGGTTTTAATGTATATTTATAATATATTTTTACCAATTAACACAATTTTTGTCATTGGACATAATTTCACAATTAAACCGAACATAAACAAGTATCAATCTTTTGATAGTTATTATATCTTAAAAACACGCTTTTTGTTTTGACAGCGGGAATTAATTTTAAATTAATTTCTGCCAATTATGTGTTTTGAATTTGGAAAAATGGATTCCATATTTGGAATCATGATTTTCAAATTGTGTAAATAGGTAACTTTTATTTTTATACATTTTGAATAATTACTTCAGTAAATATTTTATTTACCACGGTTAAAGGGTAAATCCGGTAAATAAGGGTTAAAAATAATATTATAATAATAAAAAATTACCCTAAAACGTGTCATAACCTTATTGGTTGATACATGTTCGACCATGGGAATATTTGGGTCGATTTTGGGACCCCATGGTGCCACTTGTAAGTGATTCGGACACTTTATTTTAATTAAGTTAAAATGAATACAAAAATGACACAAGCATATATCTTTTAGAGAAACAATTTTTACATAGGGTTATAAATGTTGGATTTTCGACTATAAATATTAATTATAAAGATAAAAAGATTTCCTACATAATGATAGTTTATTTATAATTTTTACATATTAAATAATTTAATTTATTTATGAAACAATGATGATGCAGTAATTACCATAATAGTAAAAAATTAAAATAATTGATATTATAAATACCCAAATAAATATAATTTGAGACTTTTAATGAATTAAGATAATTTTCTAGGATAATATGACATATTATTATTTATTTAATTAACTTTTTTAGAAGTAATAATTCTGTTATAAGTTTCACAAAAATCAACTATTGAATAGTGTCAAAATTGACATAAAAGAGTTTTTAAAAAAAATATTATATTATTAATTGATATTAAATTCCTAAAAATCTAAGGATCAGCCAAGAGACTTATATAATGATAGTTGTATCATTAATGGACCACTTGTGGGTCTCTTAGATGATTATTATAGGTTTATTAACCATATATAATAAAAATACAAAGAGACATTGTAAAAGTGAAACTAATTAACTTAGAGTTAATACTTAAAGATAAGGTTAATATAGTAACCCAAACCTGTCTAAATTCTATTGGTTAAGTGGTTTTCGACCCATCCCCACCGTAAACTTTAAATAATAAACTTTGGAGCCATTATAAACCGAATATGAATTTATTATAAATTAATATTTCTAGCTTTTCCAAAGGTGCCCCTCACCCCTCTTATAAAAGGGAACTCCTCCTTCTCATTTATTCACACCTTCAAAGCCTTTTGGTTCGGCCAAAATCTGACCAAATACTCTCCCAAATTCCCTCAATACAACTTAGAGGCCTTAGTTTGATCATAAATCCAACCTAAGGATCCCTTTTGATCAAATCAAAAGGAAGAACCCGAAGAAGATTTAATGTTTTCACCACCCTTTTTCAAATTCATTTCTTCTTCAACTTATTATTTCTTTTTTATTACTATTCTAAAATAATAACTCCAGTATCTTATACATACTGTGATATTATTAAAAATATGGTACAACCATATTCAGTATTCTATCCACCCTTTGAATAACATGTCACCATACGTGTGTACGTACGGCTTACCGTCTCCACGTCGTGGTGTAATTGTTATTCAATAAATTATTTTTTGGATGAGTATAATAATGATATGTAATTCATGTAAATAATAAATGTAACATGATAATGATTATGTATATATGATTTACCATCAAATTATATATTATTTTAATATCAAAAGAATGATATTATCACTCGTGCGTACGTACGGACCACCATCTCCACGAACGCGATGGGATTCATTCTCCATCGTATCCATTCAAGTATAATTCTCATTTGATGATTAATAATAGTATCTAAGGACTTTATATCATTCTTTATATGATTAAGATACAACCTATCCATGAAAAACACGACTTACGTAACAAAACGTATCAAAGAAAATGAGTAAGTTAACACCCGAAATGACGATAATACTAAGATATTATTATGAAATCAATGTTAAAAGATAATATATGATATCATATTCCTGTATAATTTAATAACAATTATTTCACCATTATATAGGATGTTAACCTACCCAAACCAAGGAAAAGTACAAGGTAAGGGTTTATTTCACAATCTCTCCATTATCCGAGGTTGTTTAGATATAATAATCTACTGGGATTTCTTTGTCATCCACATCCATGTTTCTTTAAAATGTATTTCAAAACATTTTCACCATTTACAAGAATATGGGTTAAAGTCATTTATACCCTTGTTTGACTTTTTATAAGAGGTTTATAAAGGAATCTTTCCATCATTTTCCAAACAAGGTTCTTTTTAACCTTTTCGATAGGATTAAGGTAAGAATTTTTTTTTAACTTATACGGTGGGTGAGGCTATTTACCACCGTTATAAAATCATTGAAGCTTCCATTACAAGATTATAAGAATATTTTCAAAGTAAATGAATATTTTAAGAATTTGTGAAAGGTACTCTTTATCAAGATCATAATTTTAAATGTTTTAAAGATTTATATTTCTAAATATTTTTAATTAATGTCCATGTTTTCAAAATGATTTTAAGGATTTATTTATATGTACATGAATGTTTTGAAATGATATTTATTTTCAAAAGTTTCAAAGTTGTATGGGACACTTTTATTCAAAAATCTATTTTAAATTACTTCCTTTATAAATGTGTGACTTTTCAATAATTTCGAGAAAAGAGATATTTCTCTCAAATAGTTTTGATTTCATCTATGTTAATATCCTTTGATGGATTTTAAGCTTATTTGAAGTTGATTTATTATGATACAAAACTTGTGTATTGTATTGAAGGTTTTGTGATTTGTTTTACTGTGGATGTGCTATTTTTATACCGTTCATAGTTTATGGTGAAAGTATTGAAATTTTGTATGCTAGTTTTAATACGAATGTTTATGTTATGTTTAAACCTTTTCATATGGGAATGCATTGGACTTAATATGTGAGGGGTGGAGCCTGCTATAGCTCCTCGATGCATCGGTAGGTCTCGTGAGACAAACTAGTGTCTTGGAACAAGGCCTTGGCAAAATATTATTTGTAGTCTTGGCACGAGGCCTTGGCTATGTGGTTATGATAGCCTAGAATTATGAATTCCATCATTATGAAAGTGGTTATTGATATTGCATGTGATTATTCGATTATTAGAATATCCATATGAATAAGTAAATGAAATTATTTCATTTTATTTTTGTCATACTATGTTTAAGTTCAAGTTTAAAAGGCTTTTGTTTTAGTTATACACTGCCTTAAATGTTTATCCTTATTTATGAAAGTTTCCGCTATATTGTTATTCTTACTGGGCATTTGAGCTCACCCCTTTTCTATGTTTTATTTTTCCCAGGATGTGAAGAAGTAATTTATGAATGACCTACAGGGATAGTATGTGGGGATATGAGTGTGGAATATGGAGACTATATTGTTGTAGTTTTCATTTTTATGATGTAATGTAAAACTTTATGAATATATCTAGTGTTTCCAAGGATACTAAACCAATCGGTCTTTCGAGATTTGATCTTTCTTGTGATCATGCCAATGTTATGTAATAATGCACCGACTCTGGGTAACTAGGGTCGGGGCATTACACATTAGGGGGTGGCACTAAAAAGAAAGATAGAGGAACCACACCCTGGTCCATCAAGGGGGGTTCTACTCAGTAGGTAGATAGAGGACCCATGACCTAGTCCATCAGGGGGTTCCACTCAGTAGGTAGAGGACCCACACTCCAGTTCATAAAGTGATTTCCACTCAAAAAATAGATTTAGTACCCATGCCCTAGTTTTTCATTGGGGTTCCTATCAAACCAGTGTAAGGAGTATGGGGTACCCAGACCCTAGTAAGATATGAGGTTTACAACCCTTCACTCTCTTTGATGATCCTATCTGATCACTTCCATCATCAAGTGTTTCCTAAAGAATCGTCACACTCAGAACATCTTGCATTGTATCTCAAAATCCACTACAAAGTACACCATCATTTTATACATGTAAAATCACTCAGGATAGGATACTCATTGGCCAAAATACAAGAAAAAAAGGAAATATGATAGGTATAAGTTTCATAAAGAAGAACATGGCGTATAAGGGGGTCCACACAATGTGTGGTCCCACTCTGCTGCCTGATCATGTTCTCATATGTATATAGATTAGTGTTCATGTCACTATACACAATGTTTATAGGGCCCACTTGGCATATCTTGACCACTCGAGGCCTTCTCATATGCTCATAGTCATACCTATTTCCAACAGAACAAGTTGTGTACATGGTTGTGTATATGGTTGTGCTTGGGTACCGATACACGCGCGTGTACCTGGACGTGTCTATGTGACTGGTTGTGTTCGATATCATGACTAGGTACCGACACATGATCGTGTACTAGTCCATGTACATGTGTTTGGACATAGTGGTGATTTTTTACTCCTAGATTACATATTTGGCCTCTATTATGGGGTCACATTGAATGTGGGGGTCCCACATAGCATGTTATACTTATCTCCACCCAGAAACCCTATCTGTTATTGGTAGGGGACTACACGACATGTGTTTGTCCCAGTACATTTTATTTACTAGGTATTTTTTTAAAAAGGAATATATTCTTCATAGATCCTATATATTCTATTTCCACCTTTATTTTCACCATTTGACCACCAAAAATTAGTGGGGGTCACCTCCATCCATCGTTTCTCAGCATCTGATGGCCATAAAATGGATTTCTTTAATTCACACAAATCTCACACGCATGCACCGCTCTCCGGTCACTACCACTCAGTCTTGGATCCCATATCTATGAGAATCATCACCCGCATCCCTCAATAGAACCTGATCCATCTAGAAATCACCATCCTAATCATCGTTCACACAACTACCACAAATCCGAGGGTTCGATCATTCTTGAACCCACCCTAGAATATTTGAACCAGAACTTTGTAGGTCTATAAAGAATAACATGAATAATGATGGTAGAAAACACCATAACAAGGGTGATAAAAATTATTTACCATTCATTCTTAGTTAATGATTGAAAAGTGGGGAATCCAGGATGAGATAATGGTATAAGAAATAATAAATTGAAATAAAACAATTTATTTCAACAATGGGATTATGTGAAGGGTGTGAAATCGCTAAAAAGAGATAAGAAGATCAAATTCCGGATTTAATAAATTAATCTAGAGGGTGTAAACTGCAATTAAAAAAGTACTACCTTAATTATGGATCTATCATTAGTGAAGAATGCATTCTCCAAGGATGGGAAATATCTGTTGTGTTTGTTTTCTTTCAATCAACATCGATCTGGTTGTCGTCCGATATTGATCCGCCAATGAAGAATGGTGAAAACTCCTCTCAATGATCCCAAGGTTATGCAGTTAACCCTATAAATTTTTCATAATAGTCTATTTATTAAGGGAAATATGTTTTGGGTATTAAATGAATTTAATTAATTAATTAATTAATTAATCCACTTAACACACCCACCAATGAATGCCTCATCCGAACTTATTGTACTGACCAAATTTAGGTCATTTTTAGGATAAACCTCATACTCTATATTCAATAGTGGCCTTAGATTTCTGATTCAAGACTCTTTTTAAGAGATATTCAATTATTCCTAAAAAACTATACATGAGTGATATAAAATATATTTAATATTTTTATAAAATTATTTTTTGTATCACTGGGCATCAGGATATTGCACCATCTTATCTCATGTCTCTGAAAATATACCTTAATATATTTCAAATTATTATAAGTCAAAAATAGAGTCTTTTAATTATTCTCTCCAAGTTTATCATCCCCAAAAAGCATAAACTAAGTAAAAGGCTAGGAATACTGAGCCTATATATGGATCTCCAACTACTAAGATCACTCTTTAATGTTTCCATGCTGCCAAAACATATGAACCAATGAAATAATCTATCCATGTAGGATCATCTCCTATAGATCCTCAATCGCTACCAGGTACTCTATGAAGGTGGATCCATCCTCAATGTCCAACTCTCCCTAGTTAGTAATGTGTATAGAATTATGCATGTATCTCCTCAAATGTGGAACATGGTAGACTTCATGAAGCCTCTCTAACTATAGGGGTAAGTCTAGTTGGTAATAAATCTCACCAACCCTCTATAGGATCTCAAATGTCCTGATGAACCTTGGAGACAACTTGCCTCCCTAGAAAAATCTATACAATCCTCATCATGGAGAGAGTCTCTTGAAAACATGGTCTCCCTACTCGAACTCCAAGGGCCTATAATGTTGATCTGTAAAATATTATTTCCTGCTCTAGGCAGTCCTTATCTTCTCATGGATTAACTTGACCTTCTCCATTATCACCTATGCCATCTTTGGCCCAATAAGAGATGCCTCATCGATATCAGTCTAGTATAAGGGTGACCTATAGGGTCTCTCATATAGGGCCTAGAAAGGTTCTATAAAGATAGTATAGTGATATATATTATTATAATAAAACTATACCAAAGGTAAGTGATCCTACCAAATCTAGTTGAAGTCAAACACGCAATCCCTCAGCATATCCTCTAACACCTAGATAGTGTGTTCGGTCTTCCCATTCATCTGGGGATGAAGATCTATACTCATCCTCAACTAAGTCTCGAATGAATCCTAAAGTAATCTCCACAACCGTGATGTGAAATTCACATCATTTTTGGATATAATCATCAATGGAACCCCATGGTGGAATACGATATCCCACATGTACAACCGCCTCAAACTCTGTACCAAACTCTTCTCCTCAATATCAAGGAAGTGCACTGACTTGGTGATTCAGTAAATTATCACCCAGATAACATCATGGCCTTTATTTGTTCACAGAATTAATGTCACAAATTCCATGGATATTTCATCCCATTTTCACTCCAGTATCTCAAGATTCTACAACAAACCTACCAGAACCTGGTGGTTCACCTTCACTTGATGACATGTGAGACACCAAGGGATGAACTCATCTATGATCCACCTCATTTCATCCCACCAGAACTATGGTTTAAGGTCCCTATACATCTTCCCTATATTGGGGTGTAAAACCAAATGAGAAACATGAAACTCCCTCATCACCTCCTCTCACAAATTGACTAAAACCACCAGCCATCTATGGAAAAGGATGATGTGATTCCTTCCTTTAGAAAATCTATTTCATGAATATCTTGAGGATATTTGGTCACATAGGATCTCACAGTTGATGTATCCCAACTGAGCCTCCCACACATGATGGAAAAGAGGAGGATTCAACATAAATGACTAAAGATAAGATACACCTATCTCTTCTACTAGGTTCAGTTGTAAGGACACTTACTGCTTAGACACCTCTTTCACCAAATGAGAAAAGGGATTTCTACTAAGGGAACCTGCCACCACATTTACCTTCCCAAGAGTATAGAATATATCAAAGTCATAGACCTATAGGAACTCCAACAAATTCCACTATCTCCAGTTCAAATCTCTATACATAAAGACATACATGAGGCTATGATGGTCTAAGTAAAAAACGCTCTCCCAGATGATAGTTCCTCCACATCCCCAAAGTGAAGACTACTGCTCCCAACTCCAGGCCATGATTTGTGTAGTTCTACTCATTGGATCTCAACTGCCTCAACCCATATGCAATCATTGTCTTCCTCTACATCAACATGTAGTCTATCCCATTTCCAAAGGCATCTAAATACACTACTTACTCCATAATCTTCTCTGATAGTCTCAAAATAAAAGTAATAGTTATCATTATCCTCAAATCCTTAAAGTCTCTCTGACACTTCTTAGTGCTAGTAAACGGATTCCCTTTCCGTGTTAGGTCAATAAATGGGGATATAATCCTATGGAATTCCACCATGAACCTCCTAAATCTAGAACTGACTCTATAAGAGTTACTCATGATAATGGTACTCTTGGAGAATATCTAGAATCCATACTCAAGTGTCTCATGTGATCCTACTCAGATATTGAGGACATGATCGTGCCAACAAAGAATACTATTATGAACCGATCCATAAAGGGTTTAAGGGACTAGTTCACAAGCCACTCAATAATGTTGGTGAATCCAATGTGTCGAAGGGTATCACCATCAAATCAAGTGAACAAAATGGCTTTAGAAATCCACTTTTGGTACAATATACTCTTGAATTAGGAGCTGGTGATAACACATCCAAAGGTCAAACTTCATGTACCACTTCATCCAAATATAATGGTTGGTGAAGTCATATATTCTCAGGGGTGGATACTCCTACCTGAAAGTCACCTAGTTCAGGAAACATCAATCCAAACCTCACCTAGAGATCTCATCTGCCTCCTAGGAGAACAAGACAGGGCTTCCCAGGTGAACACACTGGGTCTTATGAATCCATACCTCTACAAACCCTCCAATCTCACAACTATCTCTCATAGACTCATGGGTTCATCTAACATGCTAGCACAAACATCATGACACCCCTGGTTCAAATATATGTAGAGGTTTATGTCATGGTGGGAAGGTAAACCCAGAGTATTCTCAAGATAGATATAATCATACCCCACCATCATTATACGAATCCGAGAGATCATAACATCCACTATTCCAAGGGCAATACCATCCAACTGATAAATAAATTGTAACTTCATGCGAATGAGAACATCCTACTCTTCTTAGGGATCACTCCTTATCAAAGAGGAAAAATCCATCCCACAAACCAGAAGCACTACCATACTCACTAGTAGCAATCATATGATCATGTATGGTAGATGAGTAGTCTTTATTGAGGAAAATATTTTAGTATATCACTACTTATATAGAAATATTTTGTGTGAGGATCTCTCTCCTCATAGAGTAAGGACTCCCCATCAATAGAAATATGTGATCACTAACCCTCTCTGTAGGTGCCTCCAACACAACGGTCAATAAAAAAGGACTATACTGGTATCACTTGATCTTAGATAGGGGATATGTCTAGAGAAATGTGGATTATGACTCTATACTAATAATTTTAGCTGGATAAATAGAGACATAGGTCATACCTTGAACCACACACAAGCCTCTAGGCTAGAATAACCTTCTACCAGAAGCTCATTCTTTCCCTTTCCAATATTATCTCCTAAACTAGGTTCTGATCTAACATCTAATCACATAAAACTACCTCGAACACACAAGTAAAATGAACTCATCTTCCACATCATGATGCTATCTCATTTTGGCAGCAATGACTCACCATCATGGATTTAAATTGAATCATAAGAATGCATCTCAGTGGGGGAATTTACCCTCTTCCTTTCATGTCTAGATCCATGATAAAGATATCCATTATAGGGATATACAAATGCCTAGTTTCATCATGGATAGGTCTAACTAAGAGTACCACTATCAAAATGGGTCTTATCCAAGTGGGGCATCCAAACCATAGGATCAGGCCTGACCTCAAACATCTAAGAGGGGAGTTTGGTTCAATATGAAAACTGGGTGATATTTATTTCCAAAACCTATAATGTTATCTTAGAATATGTGTGTCATTCTCCAGTACCAATGGAACCAACTACTTCTCTAGGAAGAGCACTAGTTGTGAGTGCAACCATATGGTCAGTTGATATCCACACAAGTCTAAAAACTCGAATCAATGAATCAAAATAATCTCCCACTACCTAGGTATATGGATCACCATGGAACCTTACTGGCCTATAAAACTAGAACTTTTGGAGAATTATAAGATTAAATGAATCCTCAACCTACTTTTTTGGTATAAAATACTGCTCAATAGGAAGGGATGCTGCTACCCACCTGAATGGAGGAAAGATTTTATGAGATGGTCCTTGAACTAAGGCCTCATAACTCATAGAATTGTCACCATGATTCTGAATAAGTAACCTTGTTAGCTATCTTCACAGAGGAATCTTGAATATGATCAATACATACTATGGTCAAATGAGAATACATATGGATAACTGACTCAAGAAGGATGGTCAAAGGACTCAATCCTATATGATGCCTGTATCATTTTCCCTATAACCAATTTCTCAGTATGACAAGTTGAAAAGAACGTGGTCAGAGTCCTATTGAATGGATATATTGGTTGCCACACAAATACTAGGTTCCCAGGCTTGAAATCCAAACTCAAGACACTTTGACACCATTGTCCTAAATTCCCAACCAAACCCCATAAGGACAAAAAACTCCAAACATTATCCTAAGGTTGAACTTCCTCTAATGACAATCTATAATGACCTGAACCCCCAGGGCCCACCTAGCTAGAAAAAGACTAGGACTCCACAACCCCAAGCCTACCTCCATTGGACAAGGGATAGCGATAAGTGTTGATAAGGCATAACTAAAATGGGAGGCCTTTTCTTAAAGTACATGTACACAAGCACGTAACCATCTCCATAAAAATATGTAGATGAATAATAATAAAAGATAGTAATATCTAGAGTAAAAACCATGCATCTAATAACCTCTAGACAATACAAAAGAGTTTGACAGAGTAAACCAAAATGAAAAGGTAAAAATACATACCCACCTAGAAAAGATGTCTTGACCTAATAACAACTGTAAAAGAAATGCTAAGATTTCCTAACTCTAGATCTCTAAGCCCCGACCACCATACAAGGTCAAATTCACCCAAGTATCCCTAAGATCTCACAATGCCACTTTAAACCTATCCATTTTCTACATATGAAATAACATGTGTGTGAAAAGACCTTGCAGGGGTGAGTATATGCATACCCAATAGGATACCCCAAAAACTAAAGAGGGAGAAATAGAAGAAACAATAGAAGTAGTCATATCAACCCAAATAAAGAGGGAAAAGAAACCCAAAAATATAGATATATGCTCATATAAGAAACCCAAATACAAGAAAATGGGGATCCCTATATCACATCCCATCCCAGGATGATGAGTCTTCCTATAGCTCCAAAGTTCCATCATCGATTTGCAACATCTTGCATGCCTGAAGAAGTAACTGTATTTATGAATCACACCTTGACATTACACCACACAGTCAAGGGGACACAATCTCCAAGTAGAGGACCCAAAAAACTGTATGATAAGGGGTTCCACTCTATAGATATATAGAGTTACCAAAACCTAGTGCATTAGGGTGGGGGTCTACTCAAAATATAGATAGATGACCCACTCCCTAGTCCATCAGGGGGTTTCACTCAGTAGGTAGATAGAGGACCCATTCCCTATTCCATTAGGAGGTTCCACTAAAAAAATAGATAGAGGACCTACAACCTAGTCTTCCATGGGGTTACACTCAGTGGGTAAATTGAAGAACCAAACCCTAGCCTGTCAGGGGGTGTCACTTAGTAGGTAGAGGACCCATGTCCTAGTCTGTCAGGAGATTCCACTAAAAAGATAGATAAAGGACCCATGCCCTAGTGTGTCAATGGGTTCCACTCAATAGGTATAATACCCACACCTTATTCCATCAGTGGGAGACACTCAGTGGGTAGAGGACTCATTCCCTAGCGAGGGGTGTCACTTGGTAGGTATAGGACCCATTCCCTAGTCTTTATGTGGTGTCACTCAAAAGATAGATAGAGGACCCATGACCTAGTGCATCAAGGGGGTGACACTCAATAGATATAAGACCCATTACCCAGTCTATTGGGGGTTCCACTTAAACCAGTGTAAGGAGTTTGGGGGAATCACACCCTAGTATGCTAGAGGGGTTGGAAACCCCTACCTCTCTCGGATGATCTTTCCTGATCACTACCATCATCAATAATTTCCTAAAGAAGTGTCACACTCAGAACATTTCAAATCATATCTAAAAATACACTTTGAATTCCACCATCACATTTTATGTAAAAAACACTTAGGATGGGATAATTGTGGGCAAAAATCTGAGTCAAAACAAAGGATATATGAGAGGTAGAAGTTTCATAAAGAAATACATGGCATGTAAGGGGGTCCACATGGAATGTGTTCCCACTACATTTCTTGACCTTGTTCTCATATGTACAAAGATCAAGGGATATTTCAACATACATGGTGTGTACAGGCCCAACATGGCATGTCTCAACCACCTGGGGCCTACCCATGTGCTCTTGGTAGTGCCCGTGTCAAACAGGTCATTCCATGTACCCAATCGTGTACATGTTCATGCCTAGGTACCAACATATTCCTGTGTTCCTAGCCATGTCTGTGTTCCTAGCCATGCCCGGGTACCAACACATGCCCGTGTACCTGGTCATGTTAATGTTTTTGGTCATTTCCCAACATGTGTACTTCTGAAGTACATGTTAGGCTGCCAGTACTAGGTTACATGACTTTTGGGGGTCCCACACAGTGTTTGATACTTGTCTCCACCCAAAAACCCTATCCTCCATAGCTAGGGGGATGCCTGGTTTGTGTTCATACAAGTACATTTTTTTAGTCGAGATTTTATTAGAAATTCGTATCTTCTCTACAGGCCTCACATAAACCATTTTTGCCTCAATTTACACCATTTTACTGCCTGAAATTAATGGGGGTCACCTCCAGCCATATTTTCCTAGCCTCTGATGGTTGTAAAATAGATTTTTTCCATTCGTACGAATCCCTCACATGCACATTGCTCCTCCGATCACTATTGCTCGGACTTAGATCCTAGATCTATGGGAATTATCACCTTCATCTCATAATGGAACCTGATCTGTATCAAAACCACCATCTTGATCATTATTCACACAAATTCCATGAATATGTGGGTTTGATCGTTCTTGAACCTACCCTGAAAAAGTCAAACTGTGACATTATAGGCCTATGAAAAAGAATGAAAAGATCAATGGGGGAAAAGCACAATAAAAGGAGTGATAAAAATCATCAACTAAGAATTCTCAACCAATGATTTCAAAGTGGGGAATCCAAGGTGATATCATGGTATATGAAATAAGAAATTGAAATAAAACAATCTATTTTGATAATGGGATCAGTAGAATGGTGTGAAATCACCAACAATAGATAATCAAATCAAATTCATGATTTAAAAAATTAATCAAGAGGGTGGAGATGATAATTAACCAGTGTTGTATCGATTATGGATCAATCATTGGTGAATAACACATTATCTAGTGATGGTGGAAGATCTAATGCATTCGTTGTCTATCAATCCACCATGATATAATCATCTTCTGATCTCAATCTGTCGATGAAGAATAATGAAACCTCCTATAAAAGATCCTAGGGTTATGCGAATAACCCTATAGATTTTTCATAACATTCTATTTATAGAGGTAAATAGGTTTTGAGTATTAAATTAAATAAGTAAATAAACTTAACGTACCCACCAATAATTGCCTCATCTGAATGTCTAGCCCTGACCAACTTTAGGTCGTGCCTAGGGTAAACCCTAAGCTCTAGATTCAACCATGGACCCATATTTCCAATTCAAGACTCTGTTCATGGGATATTACATTATTCCTTAAAAACTACATTTTCGTGATATAAAATATATTTAATATTTTTATAAAATTAATTATAGTCTCAGCAGGCCTTGGAATCTCACACCATCTCAGCATCTAGCTCCGAAAATATTCCTCAGTATATTTCAAATTATTATAAGGAAAAAATAGAGTATTTTCATTATATATATGAATATTGTTTTGGTATGTCAGTAAAATAAATTTAAATTTATTATACAGTAGGTTATAACACCTATGAGGCAAGTTGAAATTGATGTAAGATATTTTCATCTCAATTTAAATTCCATTGAGACATATTTGGAATTATGAACCTATTTACTTTATGTGGTGTATATAATATCCATTTTAAGTATTTAACATGAATATTATTTATTCCAGATGATTTAAAGTTTCAATTCATGTTTACTCTTTTAAGGAGCTTCCAAATTTTCCTCTATTTGGAAATTGAAATAAGAAAAGAAATGTTTAAAAAACTGATATTAATTCTCCTTTGATCAAGTACATTTTCTTCCATGTCTATATTTTATTTAAAATATTTTCTATAATTTTTTATCAAATGATATTTTTACCCATGTCTACTTTTTTCAAAATGGTTTAAAAGGAATCTTCTTATCATTTAACTAATGAGGTACTTTTCTTATAAAGTGTGGAAGGAATGTTTTTTAACTTATACGACATAAAAAAATTCTCACTATCATGAATGCTTGATGTTTTGAATCTTCCTTTATAAGTTTACAAGGTTATTTTCAAATAATTTTTTTTCTTAATATTTAGGAAATTTTTATTTTTTAAAGAAATCATTTCAAAATGGAAAAATTATATTCTTCAATAATGTTTTAATGATATTTTTATCATATTTCTATTCATTAATGATAAAAAAACCTTTATTTTAGTTATGATTTATTGTGGATATGTTTAAATGATACCATCCTTGAAACATTCACTTTCTTGTGATCATTTTTTTCATTGGACACTAGATTTATCTTAAATATCCCTATTATTTGTAACATGGATATGAGTATTTCCTAAACCATATACCATTTCTATATATGGTGCTTTACTATGAAAGATATTTGATTGAATTATTATTTACTAAATATGGATATTTTTTTATGATGCATATTGCTTATGAATTAAATCAATCATTCAATATATGAGGAATGCATTGGGCATAGTGACGGGTGGGAGCCGAAATTATATACCCCTTGATGAATCAACAGGTTTCATGTGACAAGTTTTTAAGTTATAATTAATGGGTGTTTTTGGTGTATGCCTACCCATTGTTTAAACTTTCATGGCATAAGGTCTTAATGGTTTAGATTTTATGATTTATGAGATCCTGAAGTCCAATATTAAGAGTTCCCTTCTTTGAGAATTCATTTATTATTATCTAATAGGTTAATTTATTTATATTATCCATAGTTGTATGTTTTTTCATCTATTTACTTTTCTATATTTATTATGAATTATTTACTCATGATTAATTTTGTTTTATGAAACACTTACTGATCATTCGAGCTCACCCTTGTATTTTTTTGTTTTCCCTGTGATATAAAGAAGGATATTATGAATAATATCAAGGATGAAAGAATTTTTTTAATGATATGTACTTTATATTTCCAATATAATATGGAAATCATGTATTTATTTGGTTATTCGAGGCTACTAAACTGATCGGTACTTTGGAATTAAATCTCTTATATCTATGTCAATGTAACAAAGTAGGCACCATCTCTGGGTTACTAGAGTTGGGGTTGTTACATTTTGTATCAAAGGAAGTTTAGTAGAAACCTTGGGAACTATATTTTAAAATGAACATATCTAACATAAGAACTATGATAATAATTTATAGTATTTGATGACATTTACCAATATAAGGATTTTTATCTTATGAATCAATATTCATTAGTGTGTTACATTATTTACTGATGGGACCTAATGTAAAAAGGTAATAAACACCCAAATAAAATGTATATATTTTTCTATTTAGAAAGACAATATAGATGGTATTGGAATTGGGTAGATCATGTATATATTAGGGTAGTTGACTCGAGTTATGAAAAATAACCTTGCTCGTATGGAAAAACCTATTATTACACAGTGTGATTCACTAATGTTGGATAACTTCATGTGACAAAAGCCTCTATCTTTTAGTGTAACTACTAATCAATTGGTAGCTTATAGATGTATTAAATATCTCAAAAAGATATTCCTAGTTTAGGATATAATGAAAGTGAAAAGGTTATTCTGGAAGTTTATTATTTTAAAGGAGATGTCAACCAATGGTGGTCCTTAATCTAGAACACTAAGAGGTTAATGAAATAGAAAACATGAAATGAAGAACTTTTAAAGTTATATTTTTTATAAATGCATTCCTCATGAGAAATAAGATGATATGGAAATGAAATTACTCAATCTAAGATAGAAGGAAGAGGAAACTGTTGTTGAGTATGAGGAATCTTTATAAGATTAACAAGGCATGTTATGGACTACATAGGTAATCCAGAAAGTAAATTTGATTATTTATTTGATTGGATTAATCCAAACCTCTAAATGGAATTAGTTTCTAAAAATTATTCATCATATAATGATATTGTATCAAGTTCCATCAAGATGGAGAAATAATTCTCCAAGTCATATACTTTCAAATAAAATAAAGGGAAGAAGAGGAAGACTAAGAACTATAGAAAAGAATGAGGTGACGAAAAATAATGGAAGGATGGAACTTCCCATATGTGATAATTATGGAAGGAAATTCCTTGGTACTTCCTTAAAGGGAATTTGAGTTTGCTTCAAGTGTGGCGAGAAAGGACATCTGTCAGATGAATGAAAGGGTAAGAAAAAATCTTATAATATTTAGTGTTTCAACTATAAAAAGATGGGGAATTATTCAAACCAATGACCCAAACATTGAGGGAACTAACCACATAAGAAGTCAAGGGGAGAAGGCCAAGCTTATTCTAGTACTACAACTAAAATAGAATGATTAAAGTGCTTGTGTATTTGGATTCAAGAATAATATTTATCAATGATATTTTGGTTATAATAATCATGAAACATATGAGGATTATACTAAAATTGCTTTATTTAAGGATTCGAAAACATATATTTAATGGAAATGATGACCTAAAAAAGTGATTTAATGGTAAGTTTGTATTTTATTGAAAACACATGATTGGGGGAAAGATAACCCTTAATATGTGTCTAATGTTGAATTAATAATGTTTAGATGGGATAAAGAGATTATTTACATTTATGAAGTAGATTGGATAATATTGGTGACCTTCAAAATGATTACTAATTTAATTAAAAAGAATATTATGATGGATTTTACTAAAATTTTTTATTTAAGGGATATAAGGAATAAGGATAGAGTTATTTCTTAAAAGCAATTATGTTTTCATCAATGTTTTATGGTGATTTAGGTTATTAGGATGTTTTAAGAGATTATGTGATTAAGTTACTCACATGTTTAGTATGTGACACTATGAGATACTTTATTTTGTCTTGGAATAAATGTTTGATCAAATATTTAAAATTTTTGGGGTTTTAATTTGGTCAAAAATATTTCAAAACATTCTTAAGGTTAACTATTTATAAAATGGATTAAGTTTAAATTTGGGGGTTTTGGTTGAGTTTTTAGATATTAATGTATAATTCAATAACTTGTACTAACCATTTTGGTTTTGGAAAGTATCTAGAGAAAGGATAAATGAATTTTCATTGTTTTATGGATCCTATGATCCATTAAAAGTTAATTTTAGTGCTTAAGGAATAAAAAATTCATCCTAAATACTCATCCTTTGGAGAATGAATGAGATTTTTATGGAAATTGATTAAAAGTATGAAATAATACTCATCAACCAAGTATATTTCCTTATATTATTAGTCTTTGTGATAAAGGATTTACTCAAATCTAGGAAAATGATCTTGAAAAAAACTAAATGTTATCATATTACAATCATTTCTAATGAATTGGTGTTATTTTCACCCATCATAGATTTATGGTTTTGTGTTCATAAAATTTCTCCTGATTATGTATTCTATAACATCCCATCCTAGATTCCACTAATCTTGTTCCCCAATCTAGTTTTCTATAAGGCATAAAGCATGTCTCCCTATATGCCAGAGGTTTCTAAATAGAAGCGAGGGCCTAGGGTGTGTTTGTGGGGGGGAGATTATGCCTTCATATTAGAGTAATAAACTAGTGAGAATAATGGTAGTAAGTAAATAAAGTATAGAGTAAATAATTATAAACAAGGATGTAATAATAAATGAAATGTTTTAAAGTCCTAAATGAGCATTTCATGCATAAAACACTGATTTAACACTAGTCTAATCATCTATATAGGAGTAAATAAAAGGATTAAATAATAAAAGTACATGGATATACTATTAACTTCAAGATGAACCACATACCCATTCTCCAAGACACTACTGAGTCGCTCTGGTCTGATCATAATATCCACACAAGTGGCTCTACCCAATCATGCAACCCTAGGCCCTAGCCCTATCTATCACACATTTGTTCTCAACCTAAAAGTAGATATAAGTTCTGAATGCACATTGAGGTGCACATACAGGGGGTGAGAAATAAATCTCAGTAGGCCACACCCAATAATAAACCTATAAATTATTATCGTAAGTACATGATCATGAAATATGCTCATCTTAGACAAGATACAACTGAATAAAAACATAAAGTAAAAACATATTCGATCCTTGGGTCCATGATCCCAATCGACCATACCTACTCTAGCCAATTTCAGAATGTCTCTGGTCACGTCTCAATGACCATTCATACCAAGTAACATACAATCTAAACCTCCCAGGAGTCCCCAACCAAAACCCGTGCATTATAAATGATAGTTCCTAGAGAATAAATCCAACTCCTAACTAAGCATCAAAATTAATGGTGCCAGATCCTCATTCTAATAGCTAAATTCACATAGTATATTAACCATTCTCGAAACCTTAGTCTAGAATCTCAACTGCATATGTGCAACAACATGACCAATAATCTGATCCATATATGTGGAACACCATTTCCATCAATCAGATCCATATTTATAGAACATGATGTCCACCAATCTCAATCATATCACCATGGAACACCATTTCCACCAATTTCAATCATATCATTGTGGAACTCCATGTTTATAAATCAAATCCATGTTTGTGGAACATCATATCCACTAATAATTACCTGATAAATGATGAATAATTCCATGTCCATTATCCAACCAAGTAAGACTCATATTCCGGATCCTAGAAAGTACATCTAGGAATCCTGATAAGGTAACATTCAATAAAAAGGATATATAGTCAGGTACCAGGAAGTACTTATGGGAATCCTTATCTTATGTCACATCACATTAGGCTCATCATACTAATATTAGAAAGATCATCTAGAAATTATATTTTCATCAATAATAGCCATGTAAAAGCATAAATAAATAGTGAGGGTGGTTGAATGCCTAAATGCCCCCACTACTTTCATAGCCCCATGGGCTTACAAGTTCTGTACATGTTTTAAAGTGACACCCACTACCATCTTTACCCAAACCCCCAACACACTATCTTAGGTTTTTTCAGCCACCTAGGCACCCACTGGGTCCCTCAGGTGAAACAAATTTTAAAGGAGAATCGTACTCAAGGTCCTTATAGTAACACCCCAAGATTTTATGAGATAGATTATTTTAATGTCTTTGATGACTTTTATTTTACACTACACCTATATTATCTTGTGCTATACACAACACCGTATTAGCTTGCAGTATACGCAACACTATTCTTGGCTTGTGTTGCACACAATTTCAAGTTCCTTTGATAGAATTCATTTCAAACAACACTGAGTATAGATTTTTTCATATGTATAAATGAACTAAGTTTGTATTTTTTTTATACGAAAAATCGAAGGAATCTTGTACTACACACAACACTTACTTGGCTTACATTACATGCAAGAGCGACCTTCCTCGATATATTGCGTTGTATGCAAAACTGAGTTTCACTAAACAATGATATATTATTAAAATATTATATAACTAGTTGTTATGAATGTTATTAACCATATTTTGAATTTTATATAACATTATCATTCATCTTACACATTTTCTAGAACATGATATGATAACAAAATCAATTTTTCAGATAAAGTATTTTTCAAAAAATGCAGTTTTACCACCTTTTGATGGCGTTCCCATTTAAAATCTAGTTTTTAAAACTTTTATAAGTTAAATTTGACAAAATAAAATTCTTATTTGGAAGTAGGGAATACAATTTTACTTTATTTTATTTTTGGTATTTTTCTAATGAAATTAAAATTTAATTGAATTGTGAAAAATACTGCATTTTAACTCGAAACTCCCTTTTAATGTAATTTATTTATATAGAAAGATTATATTTTTAATTAGTTTTAAAGAGTAATTGGATTATATTTTTATCATTTAATTTAATTTTGGTAATTTTATGTAACTTCACTTTTAAATTGGACATAAACACATATCAATTTTTTGATAGTTATTACTTCTAAAAAACCCACTTTTTGGTTTTGACAACCAGAATTAATTTTAAATTAATTACTGAAACTTATGTGTTTTGAATTTGGAAAAATTGATTCCATATTTGGAATCATAAGGTTCAAATTTTGTAAATAGGTACCTTTTATTTTTAGACATTATGAATAGTAACTTCATTAATTATTTTATTTACCATGGTTGAAAGGGTAAATATGGTAAATAAGGGTAAAAAAATAATATTATAATAATATTAAGCTACCCTAACACATATCCAAAAACTATTGGATGAGATATTTCCAAACATGGGCATCTATGGGTCGATTTTGGGACCCCATGGATTCACTTGGATGTGAAAATGACATTTTATAAGAATTAATTTAAAGTAAAGATAATTATAACCTAAACATATATCTTTTACTAAATCTATTTAAATATTGGGTTATATAACTGATCTATATGTCTATAGATATTCATTATAAATCTAAAAATATTTCCTACATCATGGTATTTTATTTATAATTTTTAGATATTAGATAAATATTTATTTATTAATGACACAATTATGATGTAGTGATTACCTCATTAATGAAAGATTCAAATAAATGAATTTATAAATATTAAAATAAATTTAATTTGAACATTTTGATGTCATCCAAGAATTTTTTGTATGAAATTGACATATTATGTATTTTTTTATGCATTTCGTTCAAAGGAATCAGGTTGTTATAATTTTAAAAAAAAATTCAAATATGAATAGTGTCCAAAATTGACATAATTCATAACTTAAAACATAAAATAGTTTATTAAATGATATTAAATTCCTAAAAATATAATATTCCTAAAAATGGTTAATATAAGTCCAAATATGTCATAAATAACTTTTTTTAGGTTTTTTGATGTGATATGGTAATTAAATTAACCCATAATGTGTAAATAACATGATATCATTGTAAGATTAAAAAGGGTAAAATAAGGGTTAAACCAAAAAGATAAGGATAAAAATATTCAAAAATTGTCTAAAAATTATTATATGATGGGTATTCGAAAAAAAATCATCTTATAATTAAATTAAAAAAGTTTTGGATCATTTTTAATCGAAATTAAATTTATAATAAATTAATATTTTGAGAGTTTCCAAAAGTGCTCCTCTCCTCTCTTATAAAAGGGCACCTCCTCCCTCTCCTCCTCACTCCATTTTGAGCCTTTAAGTTCGGCCAACCCCTGACCATTTTTCTTCTCAACTTCTCTAGTTACATTCTAGAGGTGATTGTATTCTCAAAATACCAACTCTAGTTCCCTAATAAGAAATTTAAAGGATTCACGTCGAGGAAGAGGTAATCTCTTCTGCCGATTATTTCAAATTTCTATCTTCTTCTACTTCATATTAATTAGTTATTTTATAATAAAGTAATAACATAATTGTCACTCGCATACTGATATTTTATTATAAATAGGAAACAACCATATTTCACCTTTTATCCATCCTACAAAAAATGAAATCACCGCGCGTGCATACTTACGGCTTACCATCTCCACTTCGTGGTGTAATCTTTTTTTCACCCCTGACTTACTTGGATGGGTATAATGGTGGAAATAATAACTATATATTATTATTATAACATGATACTAATTCTTATATACTATACACCATTCAATTCAATACCATTCAACAATTATGCGAAAGATATCGTTGCTCGTGTGTACGTATGACTTACCGTCTCCACAACGCGATGAGATTCCTTATCCATGTTAACCATTCAAGAATGATTATAAATTATATATAATAAATAATAATGAAATATATTACATAATAATAATAATGTATTTTAGTTTATATATATATATATATTTCATTTACTTACTTCCATTTAATTTAATAAGGAAACGAAAACAGCATTCATGTGTACGTACGGCCTACCATCTCCATGAACGGTGTATTCCATTTATTTTATCTATATATTTTATATATATTTATATACTGAATATATATAATATTTAAATCATATTTTTACTTTCTGAAATTAATCAAATCATGATATAAGTAATAATATCAAGAATAACTATTCAAAACACGTACGACAAATAAAATGATTATTACCCAAAATGTTGTTTTAACATGGAATTGACAAATGAACGGGTAATATAAAGTCATAAGTAAATCATATAATTAATATTATTGTGGTTCTGTTACAAGTTAATAATATTTTTAAACCCACTATACAGGATTTTTAGACACATATGAAAGAAATCAGACCAAAGGTAAGATATTCTTTTGTCTCAATTTTATTTCTGTGGGACATATGCCTTATACACCATCTATTACTTTTGTGTGATTTTTATGCTTCCCATGAATGTTTTCATGATTATTATTATGAAGGTTATGATATTTACATATACATATAATTTTCATTGTTTTATGACTCATACGATGCAACTGATTATAAATTGGTAAGGGATAATTTTGCAATCTCATTTTTATTCGAGATTATTTATATGTAAGTATTTACTGGGGTTATATTAATCATCCATATCCATGTTTTATAAAAATGTTTTCATAAAAGTTTTACTATTATTTCATGTATGTTTAAAGTCATTTTTACCATTTTTTTACATTTACTACATGATATGGAAGGAATCTTTCTTTTGTTTACCATACAAGGTAACTTTTTGACTTTTCCAGCAAAAGTACGAGAGAAATATTTTTTTTTAAATTATACAACATGAATGGATTTTTATGGTTTCATGAAACCTTATTTTAATGAATCTTCCTCTACAATATTTCATGTTTATTTTTAACTAAATTATTTTCTTTTAAAATTTCACGACATTTTGAGAAATGAAAACGTTTTTGAAGAAGAACAGATATTTTTCTCAAGAATTAAGTTCAAGCGTTTTATCAAAATTATTTTCCATATAGGATGGCATAGGGTTATGTTTCTATCCATATTATTACTTTTATTTGATTGATTTTATGATAAAATTATTTTTTATAGAGTCCATTTATCTTATATGGATTATTTTATGATGAAATGATGTTTAAGAAACCCATTTTATTTCTTGGGTTATGATATGATGAATGATTTATGTTTTTATGGAACATGTAAGAATGATTTCATTATGAGATGGGTGGGACCTATATCTCCCTCAAATTCATTGGGTAAAGATTTATATCTCATGAGATATACATGACTGGAATGAAAAGTAAATTTGGTTCAATAATATAGGGCTAGAACAACAAGTAAATCTGGTTCAGTAATACATGGCTGGAATGACAAGTAAATCTGGTTCAGTAATACATGGTTGGAACGACTTGTAAACCCAGTTCAGTAATGGAATTTGTTCACTATGATGGTATTGTTAGCAATTAATTGGATACTATGGAAATCATATTATTTTCTTATTAGTTTTCCACAATTACATGTTTTATGTAAATGTTATTCTATCATGGTTAATGTTCCTTTTTGATCCATGCCTTACACACTGCCAAGATTTATTTTATGACTCAAGATTTTGTTGTTTAAACTTTATGTTCATGTTTTTACATTCAAATTTTTATATTTTGTTTTATGTTCTCCATGTTTACCCTTACTGAGCATTTGAGTTTACCCTTTCTATGTTTTCTTTTCCCCATGATATAAAGAAAGGTTTTAGGTAGGAAAACAAAAAGGGAAGATATTTATGGGAGATGTTGAAGATATTTCACTATGATTATAAGATTTTGTTTTGAGTTTACAAATACACTAAACTAATATGATCATTGGGAATTTTTTTGTGTCAGTTATTAAGTATTATTCAAAAGAAATGTAATATCCATGTACATCAAGCTTGGGTTTCTACACTCATGATCCATTCATAAGTGAAGGAATCCCTCTCGATATCCTCTAAGACATCAAGTAAAAAAATGAATCCCTCTTGAGATCCTTGGAATAGTAAGAGAGTGGGGTAATATTATACATGATACCTCATGAATAGTAAGAAAATTCATCCTACATGGGATCCTAATAAGAGTAGTTGAGTGGAAGCATCCTTCATGAAATCCTCTAGGTGAAAACATAATTGGAGGAATCCTACTTGGGATCCTCAGAAATAGTAAGAAAGCATAGTCATCTTGAATAAGATCCTCGTAAGGATTAAGTAAATAGATTCATCCTACACAAGATCCTATAGATTGAAAATTAAATGGAGGCATCCTAATTGGGATTCTCAGAATGAGTAAGAAAATGAAGGTATCCTATACTAGATCCCCTATCGCAACTAATCTCATGGAAACCTAGGATAGAAGGGAAAATATCACAAGGTAGATTTCCTCAAGGTAAAATATACATAATCATGGTTCAAGGAATATGGCTCATGGCCCATCTTAGATTAAGGGATCACTCTAGGTTGGCCTAAATTCCCAACTATTATGCCTCCTCAAGTCATGCTGCAGTCCTACTAACCAGAGGCTATCTCGATATAATTCAAAAGGGAACCTTAGATAATTAATACCAAGTCCACCAACTATTCTCATGACCTTCATATGGGTATCATACCAAGTATCATTATCATAAGATAATTAAAAATATTTACTGAAGGAAGAACCTATCTATTATGGATTGCTCACCCCAAAACACCTATTAGGAGTCCTCAAACCACCATATGGATTCCATAATCATGATTTAAATGAAAAAATTATCAAAATGGATAACTCGTATGTATTATTATAATTCCAATGAATAAAAATATAGAAAATCTAAAAAGGGTATCAATGGAGTAGTGCACGACATGTATACCCGAGCACACGACATGTACTCTCAAAACTCAACCTGGGTGTGTACTCCAGCCAGACATGGAATGTAAAACCCAAGTACACAACATGTAAAACATGTAAATGGAATGTAAAATATATGGGGTTACTGCCTATGTACCTAAAATTGTATGGACATGTGTCTTTTTCTGGTCGTGTACTTCTATATGTGGTCTGGCTATGTACCCCACATAGCAAATTACCCCTACACAGGCTGTATGGACATGTACTCGACCGCATGGCTAATTTTGACTATACAATGTATACTTCAAGTACATAGTGATTACTTTAAAAAATTAATATTCCCTGGGTAGGAATAACACATGACGTGTTTTCCTGAACAACATGTCGTGTGATTGGGATTTTCATATAGGAAACCCCTGCAATCGACCTGAAACCCTTTTTTTCTCATGGTTAATCATAGATCAACCCACTGGGGGTCCTTAGCAATCATAATAGGGACTTAAAACTAGAAATAAGTAAATATAAAAGTTTTTATGGAATAAAATTTAAAACATATTACCTTTGGGTGGAATCTTTTGAAGTTTCACACCGATTCTTGTTCCACAGTTATCATACAACGATCTAACTCATCTCAAGCTCTGTAGTGGAACTTCCCTTCCTCTACCTCCCTACCCCCACTCTCTCAATCCCTATCCCTTTTACTATTTTGGATGTGTGAATGGTAATACCATGGTGGGTATACATGAGAATCCAATGGGAGGATAAGAAATAAAATAAGATAAGGAAAATGAAAAAAAAAGAAAACAAACTAAAAAAGGGGCTCGAGCCCAGCCCCAATGCCCGACATGAGTTTATGCCTCTTATAGGAGAAACACCCCCATTCCAGGATCAATGGTGGAGATAGAATATCAATTTTAAAATATATTAAAAATATATAGTCAACCTAATGTTTATGGATAAATTAATATTTAATTAACTAAATATTAAATATTAATTATTCCATGAAAATTTTAATAGCTCATATTTCCACAGAACTCTTATCCTAGGGTAAACACCCTATCTCAGGACCATTATAGTGGTCATAAAATTTATCCAAGATCATATTATATGAGGGAATACCATTTTACCCCTCATGAGCATCTTAAAGAAAAAAATTGAATTTCTGCTAAATTTCATAGTCCATAAAAGCATGATTCATTACAACCTCCCCACCACAAACCTTCTCATCCCTAAGTATCCTTGGTGGTAAAATAGTATCCATGCTCTTATCCTAAGAATCTATACAACTATGTTATCTTGACTATCCAATGACCAGTCTCTCGGTGTCCACAACTCTCCCAACATGAGATATGTTTAACCATAAAGGATCTGGTACTCCCCACCATAGGAATACCCTTATTATTTCCTTGCAAATAAACTTGAAGATAAAAATCCCACACTTTATCCATCACTGAACGCAGTGATTAGTGTGGCTAAAATTGATCACTCCCAATTTCTAACTTGCAACATTAAAACATCAACCATTCCCACTTTCTGAGAACGGTTTCCATAGAAACTATAGAATTTCAACTCACAACAAGGGTCACCACCCCAAAATGGACAATGGTGCACTCCCCACCATATGTTTCACCTTATACCTCTTATTGATTGAAACTCACAAGGAGTACTTTCATCAAACCAGACATGATAATTAAAAAAAAGAATATCAACATATAGTTGATGCTTTATCATCATACTATGGATGTTGTTAAGATATTGGGAATAATCACCTATAGACTAATAGTAAACTAACTGAAAATTGTTTTTTTATTATTATGCAAAAACTTTTAAGGAAAAAAGTGAGAAACCATACATGACCTCACCACATCACCAATTCACCACTTAACCACTTAAAATCATACAAGCACAATGGATGAAAACCATTCAAGCATTCAAGCTGAAAAACCATCATAGTAGGAGCCAAAGTCACCAAGAAAGGGCCAAGGTACCACAAACCAGGAAGAATGAACATCAGGAAAGCTGGACAAACCTCAGAACTAGTCTCCTCAAATTCCCACAGATGCGACCATCGACACTAACCCAGATCCACAAACCTGCCGGCAGACTCCAGTCGGATTCCGCCCAACCCTCCAGTGAAGTGAGATGGTCCCTAAAAAGAGCACATCCACAAAGGGAGACGAATAAACCAGAGTGAGGAAGACTAGGTCGTTCGAACGTTGCACCCTACTTCGCAGGCAACAGCAGCGCAACCTTGGACCAAACACCACTTCGCTGACCCCTTATCAACATATTCATAGTATTCAAACCCAAAACCAAGAAATGGGAGAGAAAACCCATAGATAAATGAGTCAGCCTCCCATCAACAGATCCACAACATCAACACAATCAACAGAAAGGTAAAAATCAATGGATTCAGACCTGTAGGAAGAGTACAAAACCACTAGAATCCAGAACCAAGAAGTCCCCCTCCCCTCTACTTCACTCTGAGGCCAGCACCAAGCCACACCGAATAAAATCAGAGCACATTCTCTAGTCGATACCATCCCAGGACCAAACTTCGAGCTGCCTTCACCTGCCAAATTCAAATCCAACTCCCACCATGCTGAAGCCTTTGGCCACCAAGACATGCAAGGACCCCATGCCTTGCCTAAGAAAACAGAGTTGTAATCACAGAAACCCACATGTGCCGAGTTGAGGGAAGCTGACGCTGAGCTGAGAGCACCGTAAGCCTCGCAAACCATCACGCCTATGCTGAGATGAGGGGAACTGACACCAAAACACATGGTCGTGGGAGTAGCAGAGGGGAGGAGGGGAGAAACTAGATGTTGAAACCCTAGCGCCACGAGGAGGGTGAAGCATTGCCGCTCAGAGGCCAAATTCTTGATTCTTTAAAACTCCTAAGAGTATACTAATTTTCTATAAATAATCATGTATCTCTCTCCCCAAGCCATGTTCACATCAACTAGGATATATGTTCCTTTAACCAACTCTTAACACCATGTCTCCCGACAATGTGTTTATAGGTTCAAAAATGGGTCAACCGCCTCACGGAACTCAATTTATTTTCTGATGTCTCATATACCACGAAGATACATTCCTCATTTTATCAAAACCCCCAAAAAACCATTCCTGTATCATTTCTTTAAAACCATTGGTCCTCATCTAACACTCATCCACTCGTCGATTTATGATTTAAATGGTACCATGTGCAGTTAATGCGTACCATTATCACCCGACTCACGCTCCCATGAGTCATATGTTACAAGGTCAAGATGAAAAATCTATATAGAACTTAATTCTTAACATTACAAGATATCCCTTGGAACCCATCTTCAAAATTGATCACCTCACATGTTCCATGATTTATTCCATAACCACCCATTACACGGTGTCATTTTTCTAAAATTAAAACATCAGCCACATAACCACTGGTCAATAGTGTTAGGAACTTGAATATTTCTACCCATATAAGTCTATCTCAAAACCTAATAACTCAAGTAACTTTATTATAAATAAAAGGAATCGTCATTATAATAATGTAAAACCTAAGAAACTACCATGAGTTAGTATTTATACGAGTATATAACCAAGCTCACTATGTAACGAACCAAAGTTTTATCTATATAAATTCCATTATTATAATTATTTCATATGGTATAAACACGTAGATAACATAATACAAGATTTATAAATGATGAATGAATGAAAAAAGAAGCATTTCTAGAAGTTAAGGAACCTATACTGATGAAATTGTAACTTGACCTTTGGAATAGTAATGTCACCCTTATAAATTGTAAACCAGATAATTGAATAGTAACCTCACTAATAAAATTATAAATAAAATTTATCCATCTTATAAGAGAAAATATGATATAATTATATAATATTATAAGTTAATTAATATTTTAAAAATTACTAATTAAGTATTGGTATTTTTATAGGTCATAAATTTTTAAATAATTTTTTTTAATTAATTAAACAATTTAAAAGAAAATTTATTATCATAAAATTTATTCCTAAATTATTATTTTTATGTCTTATGATAATATTATGAGTCCAATTAATTTTTTAAAGTGTTAGAAAATGAGTTTTAATTTTAATATCTGTATTTTTCAAGTAAATTCTGATTTTAATTAAAAATAAAATCTATCATATTTAAAAAATTATTTTAATAAAATAATGTTCATTTTTAAATTATAAACGTTGAAAAATTGTTAGGGTTAACTTTTGGTATTTTTCTGAAATACTTGAATTTTTTGTGAATAGTAAAATACAGTAATTTACAGTATATATACATTATAAGTTAAATACACTATTAATTGAGTCATGGATGATATAAGAATAATTGTTTTGAACTTACATGATCTAATTAATGTATTTATTTTCAATAATAAACACTATTTCTTGTCTTGAGAAAAATAATAAACTAATGACTTAAATAATGAGAAAACACCTCCTCCTCCACTATAAATACCACCCCTCACCACCTCTTCTCCTCACACCTCTCAAGACTTGATCCTTGTCCATATTATACCCAATACTCTCCCCAAACCTCTTCCCCACTTCTATTAGCTTTTTATTAATAAAATACCAAAACTAATCCCCTAAGGAGGTTCTCAAGAAGAAGGAATCAAGAGGTAAAACCCTCTTCCGTTTTCTTTCAATTTATTTTCAAGTTCCTTTATTTTCATTTTATATCCCCACTTCACCTCATCCAAATGGAATGAAAAATATATTATCTTACACATAATGTAATTTTATCATGTTTATAGGATAATTCTTCATCAAATCTCTTCTCCTCTTACTTTTACTTTAAGAATGAAAACATCATCTCTGAGGTGCATATTTACCACCTTTGTGGATGATGTGCTTTCATATTTAAATTTAATCTTCAAAACTGGTCATTAAATCATTATTATGGTTGAACCAGATTATAATATATGTATTATATCTTATTTTATTTTCTATAATCATTTTTTACACAAGACATTAATTTATAAAACAAAATGAGTTCGTTGTGATCAAAATGCTAAATTAATCTAAATGATTGACATTAATTATTTTTCTAATGAATCAGCCAAACTTCTGAAAAAAATGGTATTTTAATATTATATAATTTCATTAATAAAATATAAGTTCATTTCTGGACAACTATCCTCATTCTCCATGATTTTCCATACACTTATACAAGTAAATCGATCATGAAAACCAAGGAAACTAACGCTCCTAAACGATGAAATTGAACCTATTAACCCATCAAAAAGGTCATAAATGAACTTAATAAGGTTATAATAGATAAAATAAATGTATAAAAAGTTATGGAATTATTAATTAATTAATATAATTTTATCATTACATGCATTAAGATCAAGTATAGTATCATTTCGGACATAAGGTAAAGAATTCTACCCGAACCTCCATTATTCCTTTAGGTTACTCTCTCTCTTTTTACCCAAATTAAATTCTATTTTATTTTTATGTAAATATTATAAATTATGTTTATATATTCCAAACTTATGTATAAAGATCCATTCATCCTTCTTTTTTGGGATATACATGTTTTTAAAAGGTTCCCTACTCATTTCTTCCTGATAAATAAGCCCGATTTAAGGGAACTTCCCAAATTCTTACCCAATTTCAAGTGAACCCTATAATATTTTTTAAGACACCATTATTTTTATAAAATAATTCATTTTATTATGAAACCATTATTTTTTCACTTCTGATTTTATATAAAATATTATTTCATTTTATTATTTAAATTCTCTTTAATATTTTCCTCAAACCACACTAAAATATTTTAATTCTAAAGTTTCTTAAATAATATTTTTACATGTTATAAATTCAGTTTTAAATCACCAATCATGATATATGCCTATTATACTTTATTAATTTTCATGTATTATTTAATTCCTTTCCTTCATGTACACTTTTATGATACTCCCATTTATTATGCTTTTGACATGATTATGATACCCAATTATTTCCATGGGTAATCCTTATGTTTACATTTGATTTCTTATGTACAATTCTTTATGTGGAAAAAATATTAATGAATGTTATAATGGGTGAAACTAGATAATTCTCCAATTCATCGGGTAATGTTTATCCTCATGAGATGTCATGTGCAACAGTCTTGGTGGTTACCCTTAACTCGTGATCCTCTATGTACAATGAGCCTTGACTCACACTCCTCTATGTGCAACGGGCCTTGAATCATGATAAATTCATGTTTTATGTTGTTGTCACATTACTATGATTCCATGTTCTATGTGTTTAATCATGTTCTATGCCTTTTTATATCATTATGTTATGCCTTCTAACCCATATGTTAAGAATTATTTTAATGTTTATTCCCTTACTGGGATTTTTAGCTCATCCATTTTTTCATGTTATCCCCAGTTTATCCTATACCGATGTAAGGGATTAAAGGAATTTAGGATCTCATAATGGATGATAAATAAAGAAATATTTTATTTAGTCCCATGTTTTTAGTTTTGTGTACCTATTCTTCCAAGACACTAGAATTTATGTTCCTTGTATTTTAATTTTATGTTTAATTATGTTTAAAATCATTTAATGATATGTGTAAAAGTATAGGGTCACTATAGTTGGTATCAAAGAAAAAAATTAGTTTTTTTGGAGACTAGGAATATATCACTTTAGTAATAACCCGATGAATAAAACCAAGTATGGGAAAACATCCCTAAATTTTGATTAGTATAGAGTAATTGGTTTATCAAGAAAATTAATCCATGTCTAGATACTACAAGTGGATGTAGTTCTGGAACAAATGTATCTAGGTGTAACGACTCCGACAAGGTGTTCTGAGCCTGACTCAGGGTAACCTGATACACAAAAATGGCCCTTACTGCGCACCAGGTTTGACACTCCCAGGGGATATGCTTTAGTAAATTCATAAGCTCGTTACAAACTATTATTAAGGGAATAAAGAAAATTCCCATAAGAATATAGGTTAGTAAATATATCATGGATAACCTAGATTTAAACCTAGGTAATCACAAGTTAGTACATACTTTTCCATTAAGATTTTATCATTTCATTTTTAAAGTTTAATTTTTTATGTTTATTAGTTAAGTATTCAAGCCCCATAATTGAACTTTATTTTTATTATTTAATGGAGGGAAATATAAGAACATGTTCCAATAATCAATGTGATAGTCAATGTGATGATTTCCCTAATGATACGGCAAATAGTATGGAAACTGGTGCTCAAAATTTCATGACAGTACTTGCTCAACTGGATCAAGTTATGAATAATAACTTGAATCGTGTGAAATTCCATCCTTATCCAAGGAAAGAGAAAGTTTTCATATAATCCTTCATGTGTCAAAGGCCTCCCTGTTTAGTGGATTTTCTGATCCCCTCCTCACACAATAGTGGATTAACTCCATTGAAAAGATATTCTTTATCCTCCAGTGCTTAGAAGAATAGAAAGTTCTTATGGAAGTCTACAATTTTTATGGGAATGATGATAAGTGGTGAAAACTAATCAAAAATAAAAAGTCCAAGGAAAAAATTGATTCTATGGATTGGGATGAATTCAAGAAAAAAAATCAATAAATATTTTCCCCAAACTCTCCGTCTCAATATGGAAAGAGAGTTCCACGGACTTAAAAGGATGGAAGACGAGTCTATTGGGGTGTATGAATCAAAATTTACTAGGATTACAAGTTATGCCACCATATTTGTCATGAATACCGAAAGAAGGGTAGATCAATTCTTTAGTAGACTAAATCTAAGTCTACAAAAAGCGTTGTTCATTTGAGACTTTGACAGTTATGAGGAGATTGTCTGTTATGCCCTCAAGTTTGAAATAGAGATTGAAGACTCTTAATGGTCTTGTGGGTCTAGTGAAAAAAGTGGAAAATAGAGTCTAATATGGGTGGATCAGAAAATAAATCCCTTGATGAAAAAAAGACAAAATATCACATGTGTCACAATTGTGGGAAGAAGCATCGTAGGAACTTTCTAAAGGGAACCAAGAAATGATTCAAATGTGGAAGAATGGGGCATCAAGATAAGAACTTCCAAATGGATATGAAGAATCCCACTAATTTGGAAGAATAAATGAAGGTTCATACCAATGCTCAACTAGTAATGTAGTGTTTCAACTGTAAGAAACATGGTAATTTTACAAATCAATTCCCTAAGCATAGGGTTTTCACTGGCAATCAACAACAACCTCCAAGGAAACAAGGAAGGGCTTGTGCTATAACTACTGCTGATGTGGATCCAAACAACGATGTGGTGATAGGTACACTGATTATTCATTCAAGAATAATGAACGTACAATTTGATTATAGTTCCATGGATTATTTCATATCTTTCAAGTTTAGTAGAACTATACAAACACCCCCTCAAAATTTGGAGGTTGAGTTATCTGTGAGAAAAAATAATGGGGAAATTATTGTGTCCAAAGTATATAACTCCTCCCTAGTTAATGTTTGTGAATTGAACCTCCCAGTATATATTGTTATACTTACTTTGGTAGAGTTTGATTATTTTGGGCATGGATTGGCTATATTTATACAAATCCAACAACAACTTTCAAGAAAGGGATATCACTCTTCACATCCCAAAGCATCCTCCAATTATTTACAAGTGTAAGGAGGAAGATGAATATCCTTTAGAATCATTGTATAAAGTGTGGATATCACTACCTTATGAGAAATCATATCTTGCTCAAATTATTGAGACAAATAAGATGATCATGCTCAAAGATATACCCATCATGAGGGATTACATTGATGTATTCCCTGAAGAATTGTCTGGTCTTCCACCTAATCGAGAGGTTGAGTTCTCAATTGAACTTATTCTTTGATCTATTCCTATATAAAAGACACCTAATAGAATGCACACTATTGATCTATAAGAACTAAAGAAGTAATTATAGAAGAATCTGGACAAGGGTTTTATACACATGAGTGCTTTACCATGGTGTGTGAAAGTCCTCTTCGTCAAGAAGAAGGATGGATCAATACGCCTCTTCATAAATTACCATTATCTTAATAAAATCACGGTAAAGAACAAGTATCCCCTACCATAGATAAATGAATTGTTCGATCATCTATATGGGGCTAGTTATTTATCTTAGTTGGACCTTTGTTCAGGATATCACCAATTAAAGGTGAGGAAGGAAGATATTCACAAAACTACCTTTCAAACGAGGTATGGACAATATGAATTTATAGTGATGCCTTTTTTACTCACTAATTCTATAGAAATATTCATGGACTTAATGAATAGAGTATTTAGATATTACCCTGACAAATTTGTGGAGGTCTTTATTGATGATATTTTAATATACTCTAAGAGCAAGGAGAAACATGAGGAGAATTTGAATACTGTGTTTCAGACTTTGAGAAGGGAGAAACTATATGAAAATTACAATAAATGTGAGTTTTGTATTGATGATATATCATTATCGGGGAATGTAATCACCTATAAAGGAATATTTGTGGACCCTTCCAAGAAAAAGGAAATTGAAGAGTGGCCCAGGCTAATATCTGTAATGGAGATCCATATATTTCTTGGTCTAGCTGGGTATTACCAATGATTTTGGAATAAATTCTCATGATTTTCAAAACTAATAAACAAGATCACACAGAAGGGGTTGATGTTTTTCTAGACTCAAGAATGTGAGGAAATCTTTAAAGAGCTCAAAAAGAGGCTTATCACTACGCTAGTACTCACACTCTCGATAAGTGGAGAACTCTTTGTGGTATACAATGATACTTCAAATAAAGGATTAGGTTGTGTACTAATGAAAAATGATAAAGTGATAGCCTATACCTTAAGGTAGTTAAAAATTCATGAGAAAACTATCCTACACATGATCTGGAGTTGGCAGTTTTGATCTTTGCATTAAAAATCTGGAGTCATTATATCTATGGGGATAAGTTTAAAATATATACTGATCATAAGAGTCTCAAATATATATTAACATAGAAGGATATCAATATGTTCTAGAGAATATGGTTAGATATTATCAAGGATTGTGATTTCTCGATCCACTACCATCCCGATAAGGAAAATAAGGTGGAAGATGGTCTAATTAGAAAGGATCATGCATCTTTATCAATGAGGAGAATTGAGAAGGATCCAATATTCTTATACATAAAAAGGATGGGTATGTTAATCATTAAAGGAGAAACATCATAAATCATTTCTCAAATTATTTCTCAACTTTCCCTTTTGGCAAAAATAAAGTATTCTCAAAGAAATGATGTTGAAATTTAGAAAAGGTTGGAAGCTATCAAGAATGGGAAATCCTCTGAGTTTAAGGTCAGTGATCATAGATTCATAATATTTGGCTCACGACTATGTGTAACATATAATCCAGAGATAATTAAAGATCTTATAAGTGATTGACATAGCTCAACCTTCTCTATCCATATAGGTAGCACAAAGATGTATCAAGATATCCATGAGAAATTTTGGTGGGACAATATGAAAAAGGAGATCACTGAATATACATCAAAGTGTCGGGTATGTCAGAAAGTGAAGGTTGAAGGAAAAATTCTAAATGGATGATGAAACCATTACCCATACCAACATGGAAATGGAAAAACATCACCATGGACTTTGTCACTAGATTTCTAAAGACACCCAGAGGAAACAATACAATATGGGTTATTGTGGATTTTCTTACAAAGACAACTCACTTTATCACAATATGAGAGGAATTCTCACTGGATCAACTTTCATGGATATACATCAAAGAAGTGATAAGGCTTCATGGATTACCACTATCTATTTTATCTGATCGAGATCTGAGATTCACCTCCATGTTTTGGAAAATTCTCAAATATTCTCTAAGCATTGAACTGAACTTCAGTGCGGCCTATCATCATCAAATGAGAAGACTATTCAGACATTAGAAGACATGTTGAGAGTGTGTTCTATGGACTTCAAAGGAGGATGGTACTAATATATTCCACTGGTCGAATTCTCCTAAAACAATGGTTTCCACTCGAGCATCCAAATGGATCCATATGAAGCCCTTTATAGGAAAAGGTGCAGAACACCGACATATTGGGATGAAGTTGGTGAATGTAAGCTACTAGGACCTAAAATGGTCAAAGAAATGGTAAATAAGGAAGAAAACATTCAACAACACATCAAGGCATCCCAAATTTGAAAAAATAGTTATGAAAAAAATCATCTAAGGGGCCTGGAGTTTAAAGTTGGAGACATGGTATTCCTCTGTATATCTCCATGGAAGAGGATCATGAGATTTTGGAAAAAAGGGAAGCTAAGTCCCAAGTACATCGGGGCCTTCGAGATCCTTGATTGTGTCCAAGCTATGGTCTATCAACTAGAACTTCCACCAACCATGTTTAAAGTACATGATGTATTCCATGTATCCCTTTTAAGGGAGTACATACCAAAATTCTTCGCATGTACTAACTTCAGAGGTTGTACAATTGGAGAATGATCTTTATTATGAGGAGAAGCTGGTGGAGATATTAGATCATAGAGATAAATTCTTATGCAACAAGAATAATCACCTAGTCAAAGTACTTTGGTGTAACCATAAGTATGAATAGGCAACATGGGAACCAAAGCAAGTGATGAAAGAGAAGTACCCGCACCTATTTTCAACTTAGAATATAAAATGAAATTTCGAGGGAGAAATTTCATAAGGGGGGAAGAATGTAATGACCCAAAGTTTTATCTAGATAAATTAACTTCTTATAATTATTTCATATGGTATAAACTCATATATAACACAATACAAGCTTTATAAATGATTAATTTTTTAAATAATATGTGTTTCTAGAAGTTAAGGAACCTATAATGATGAAATAGTAACTTGGCTTTTGGAATAATAATATGAACCTTATGAATAGTAAATTGGAAAATTTAATAGTACGCTCACCAATGAAATTATAAATAAAATTTATCCATCTTATAAGTGACAATATGATATAATTATATAATAATATAAGTAAATAAATATTTTAAAAATTATTAATTAAGTGTTGGTATTTTTATAGGTCATAAATATTTAATTAAATTTTCTTTGATTAATTTAATAATTTAAAATAAAATTTATTTTAATAAATTTTATTCCTAAATTAGTATTTTTATGTCTTATGATAATTTTATGAGACCTTAATTAATCTTTAAAAAGTGTTAGAAAAGCTGTTTTAATTTTAAAATCTGTATTTTTCAAATAAATTATGATTTTAATTAAAAATTAAATTTATCATATTTAGAAAATTATTTTTATAAAATAGAGTTTATTTTTAAATTCTACACATAAAATTTTTAGGGGGAATTTTTTGAATTTTTCTGAAATACTTGATTTTTTGTGAATAGTAAAATACGGTATTTTATGATATATATACATTATAAGTTAAATACACTATTCATTGAGTCATGGATGATTTAAGAAAAATTTGTTTGAAATCACATGATCTAATTACTTTATTTAGTCTCAATAATCAATATTATTGCTTGTCTTGATAAAAATAATAAACTAATGAATTAAATAATGAGAAAACACCCCCCCCCTCCTCCACTATAAATACCACCCTTCACCACATATTCTCCTCACACCTCTAAAGCCTTGAACCTTGTATATATTTTTCCTAATATTCTTTCCAAACCTCTTCCCCAATTACAAGATCTTTTGGTCTTAATAATAGACCAAAACCAATCCCCTAAGGAGGTTCTCAAGAAGAAGGAATCAAGAGGTAAAACCCTCTTCTATTTTCTTTCAATTTCTTTTCAAGTTCCTTTATTTTAATTTTCTCTCCTCCACTCCCCTCTTCCAAATGGAACAAAAACTAAATTATCTTACACATACTAGAATTTTATCATGTTTATGGAATTATTCTTCATCAAATCACTTCTCTTATCACTTTTACTTTAAGAATGAAAACATCATCCGTGAGGTGCTGATTTACCACCTTTGTGGACAATGTGCTTCCATCTTCATTTTTGTCTTCAAGACTGGTCATGAAACAATTTTTATGGTTGAAACAGATTACAATATATGTATTATATATTATTTAATGTTCTGGAGTCATTTTTTACACATTACATTAATTTATAAAACAAAATGAGTTTATTGTGATCAAAAAATGCTAAATTAATCTAAATGATTATCATTAATGATTTATCTAATGAATCATCCTCACTTATAGAAAAATGATATTTTAATATTCTATAATTTCATTTATAACATATAAGTTCATTTTTAGACAACTATTCCCATTCTTCATGATTTTCCATACACATATACAAGTAAACCGATCATGAAAACCAAGGAAAGTAATGCTCCTAAACAATGAAATTGAACCTATTAACCCATAAAAAAGGACATAAATGAACTTAATAATGTTATAATAAATCAAATAAATATATAAATGGTTTTTTATTTATTAATTATTGAATATAATTTTATTATCCAGGACATTAAGATCAACTGCATAATCATTTCAGACATAAGGTAAGAGATTCTACCCGAACCTCCATTATTCCTTCGGGTTATTCTTTCTCTCTTTTTACCCAAATGAAATTCATTTTTATTTTTATTTATATATTATAAATGATTTTTATATTTTCCAAAATCATGTATCAATATCCATTCATCCTTATTTTTAGGGATATACAAGTTTTTAAAAGGTTCCCTATTAATTTCTTCCTGATAAGCCTAGCCGATTTAAGTGAACTTCCTGAATTCTTACCCAATTTCAAGTGAATCCTATAATATGTTTTAATCTGACATTATGTTTCTAAAATAATTAATTTTATTATGAAACCTTTCTAGGTTCACTTCTTGTTTTATATAAAATATTATTCCCTTTTCTGTTTTAAATGCCCTTTAATATTTTCCTTAAACTACACTAAAATGTTTTAATTCTAAAGTTTCTTAAATACTCTTTTTACATGTTATCAATTCAGTTTGACATCACTGATCATGATCTATGTCTAATATACGTTATTAATGTTTATGTATTATTCAATTTATTTCATTCATGGACACTTTTATGATACTCCAATTTATTATTCTTTTGACATGATGATGATACCCAATTCATTCCATAGGTAACCCTTATGTTTAAGTTTGATTGATTATGTATTATTATTTATGTAGTAAAAATATTCATGAAAATGTTATGATGGGTGTGCCCAGATATATCTTTAATGAATTGGGTAATGTTTAGTCTCATGATATGTTATTTCCAACGGTCTTGGTGGTTAGCCTTGACTCGTGATCCTCTATGTGCAATAAGACTTGACTTGTGATCCTCTATGTGAAACAAGCCTTGACTCATGATAAAGACATTTTTTATGTTGTTATTGTATTACTATGATTCCATGATTATATGATCCCATGTTCTATATGTTTAATCATGTTCCATGCCTTTTTATATCATTATGTTATGCCTTCTAACCCATGTGCTAAGATTTATTTTAATGTTTATTCCCTTACTGGGATTTTTAGATCGTCCATTTGTTCATGTTATCCCCAAGTTATCCAATTTAGATGTAAGGAATCAAAGTAGGTTAGGAGATCATAATGGATGATAAATAAACAAATGTTTTATTTAGTCCCATGTTTTTAGTTTTATGTACCCAGTCTTCCAATACACTAGACTTTAAGATAATTGGATTGTAATTTGATGTTTAATTATGCTTAAAATCATGTAATGATATGTGTAAAAGGATAGGGTCACTATAAACTACCTAAAAAAGGAAATCATAAACCTGATCAAACCCCTCTTTCATGTTTCCCGCAATCAAACTAATGATCGGGGTTTTTCGTAGATCCCTCACCAATAAATTATTACTACTTAAGAGTGTACCATAGTGGCACAACCTAGGGTCGATCTCAAAGAGGCCGCTCACAACTCACTAAATTTCTATTATCACTATTTATAACCTAACTAATATAAAACTTCTTATATACTAGTATAAATGGGGGTTTGATTCTGAAAATACATAAAATATAATATATATTAACAATAAAATTAAAAACACAAAAGAAATAAATAAGACACAAAGAAGTTAGTGAAGAATCATTGTCGTTCTTGGGAGATCGTGGTGATAAAATCATTGTTCTTTTAAAATATTTATTTTCAGTACTCTACTCAATTTTGAGATCAACCCTATCACTCAACACCTTCCTGTGAATTGTTATTATCCTACACCAACCCTCCGCATGCAAGATAATACTCACTCACATCATCACCACAATGCTACCCCACCTTGGATACAATATTATGATGGTGGAGAGGAAAATTTTAAAACGGGAAGAAGAAATCAATAACAATGAAAGTGGGGTGAAGCATACACTAAAACTATTTTAGTACTATTGAAATTTCTAGAATAAAATAAAGAGAAACATTTAAGCACAATGAACAAAAGGACCACCACTCCCCCTTGAACAACAATGAGAGTCAGTTCTCCATTTGCATGGATATTAGAAGGATCATTGTGGGGGAACACAAAATAGAAAATGAAAGAGAAGAGAAATGCATAGTATCCCGTCGCAAATACTATAACAACATCGTCGCAACAACAATTAGTTGCGACGGGCCCGTCACTAAAGATATTATTTGTGACGGGTATCCTTCCCGTCGCAAATATTACTCCGTATATTTGTAAAAAACTTTTAAAATAGTAATTGCGACGGGTACCGTCGCAACAGGTATATGAGACGGGCCCGTCGCAAATAGTACTTGCGACGGGACACGTCGCAATTACTTTTTTAAAAAAAATTAAAAACTATTATTAAATTATTTTAATGGATATAATAATAATACTATTTGCGACGGGCATAGTATACCGTCGCAAATACTATAAAAAAATAAATTATTTTAATTAATATAATAATAATCCAATTATAATTCAAAAATAAAAAATAATAAAATATTAATAAATGATTTTAATTAATATAATAATAGAATTATAATTCACAAATAAAAATAATAAATTATTAATAAATTATTTTAATTTATATAATAATAATAGAATTATAATTCAAAAATAAAAAATAATAGAATATTAATAAATGATTTAATTAATATAATAATATTATAATTATAATTCATAAATAAAAAAAATATTAATAAGTTATTTTAATTAATATAAAAATAATATAATTATTTTACATTCAAATATTAAAATAATTCAAATATTACAAAAAAATATAATTAAATTATAATATTATAAAATTTTAATATATATATATATAATTTAATATTATAAAATATAAATAATATTATTATTCATATTAATATTGTTATTTCAAAATATAATATTATTAATATTTTATAATGAGACAGAAACTACGAATAGAAAAAAATCATATTTTGATTTAACAAACTTTATAACATAAAAACAAACTCTAATCTGAAGGAGGGTGGAGGGGGGGATCTGCAGATGCTGGTGGAGAAACTCCATCCCTAAAGCATGAGTGAGTCGGCGCATGTACTTCATCTGCTCCTGGTGCTGCTGCTGCCACCGACTCATCTGCTCCTCGTACAGCTGCTGCTGGCGTCGACGCTCCCCCTCATGTTGTTGCTGCTGCTGACGCATCTACTCCTGCTCCTGTCGGAAACTCTCTATCAGTGTAGTCTGAGATCGCAACTGATCCTCATACTGTGTAGTAGAAGAAGATGCACGAGCTCCTCTCGAGCTGGACGCCGACATCGCAGCACTACCATAATAATCTCCGGGAGTCAGTTGAGAGTTAATACCAACTACCCGGCCCTTCTCGAAGGAATACTGGGTGGTCTGAATCCATGCCGCCTCATCAAACTGATGGCCAGTGGTCTGAACTGATGACTCGGCCTGACTCTCAGGCCGGGTCTGTGACGCTGCAGCCTCATATGACTCCTGTAGTTGCAATTTAAAATTAAAATTGTGAATATATTATATGCAGTTAATTTTTAAACTTGAAAACAAATAATACACACCACGATGTGATGCTGATGATCACCTCTGAGCTCCCCATTAGCAGGATCACTATACATCCTCTGATATACGTCGTACTCCGTAATATCGGGGTACTCGACAGCCTATAAGAATAAAAAATAAACTGTTAATATTTATAGTTATATAAAATATTTATAAATAATGTACGTACCAGATGCTGTCTATGAGTACTGAAAGAACGACTCCCAGCTTGATGAGTCACCTCCTGTCTCCCCCGATTCTGCCTCCCCACCGATGATCTCCTCTAAAAGGCACCACTCAACCAGTGCGCACATAATCCATCCCATACATGGGATGAAATGTACTCTGGTCGGTGTGCTCTATATGACTCGTCAAAATATGACACTCCTTCTTTCTTCATGGAAACTTTTCTTAAATTGTGCAAAAAATGACAAAAGCGATCACGCATGGCCACCTCCCATGCCTTGTGGATGGCATCAGGCATGGTATCCTCGATCAGATACCATAAACCCTACAAATAAATCAAAATATCAAGTTAGAAATGAAATAATTTTCAAAATAAAAATTATTTATTTACGTACGTACCAACCAATGGCCAAACATGGCCTGCTGCACATCAATGGGAATCTGCTCCCATGTGGTCCACGACTGAGAGAAATAGTTGCGCAAAATAGTGTTGCCCTGTCCAACTGCTATATGCGAAAAACTGTAAAAATAATAAACATTTATTATGTGAATAGATTAATGAAATCTTAGTCAAATCCACAGATTATCACATAGGTTATCACACCTCCGTGTGTGTGGATCAAACCCAAGACGTGGATGTCGCTCGGGGACGGGGTCAGGAATCATCAATCGTGCAAGACCACGCCCCCTCCGCGTACTCCCTGGAGTGCCTGCAGGATGAGGGTCATCTCCCAGCAACTCATCCGCATCGAAAGGCAGGTCAGCATCCGCCAACTCACGAAATGTCTCATCGTCCATCTGAAACAGAAAATGTTAATGTTGTTAGAAAATAATTGATAATTAATATTATATATACATATATATATATTATGATTGTATATAACTACCATGGAATTCTATCAGTGTTCATCTTCATCATCATCTTCATATATGTCAATGTCATCTTCATATTCCTCCTCAACATCATCGATATCCATTCGAGTTCCAGTTGCTTCATCTCTTACAATTTCAAATTCATATGTGACATCATTAACATCATCGTCATCACCGACTCTTAAATGTGGGGTGTCATCATCGATACTCATGTCTCTTTGTAAAAAAGATTGATTTTGATGACTCTCTTGAAAAACTTCAATTATTTGCACATCAGTGAAAGAACATTCACTTTGACTAAACTGATTGTCTCGAATTTTGATTTTTATTACACTCCACCAATCAGTCAAGTCTCTTGATGTAGCACAGTACTTTGCGTAATAAACTTGATGTTCCTGTTGAGCTAATAAGAATGGTTCATTTACTGCGAGAACACTTTTACATTTAATATCGATGATTCCATGAGTCGGATGAACACGCACGCCTCTCTCTGTATCCAACCACCGACATTTGAACATGGTTATGTAATGTTGTCCAAGATAACAGAGTTCAATGATTTCATCAAGTATGCCATAAAAGTCAACTTCATTTTCTCGATGATGAGATCCTCTCAAGCTAACTCCACTGTTCATTGTTTTTTTCGATTCCCCATATTCATGTGTGTGAAATCGAAATCCATTCACCACATATGCATTATAAGTTTTAACAGGTTTGGAAGGTGGTTTCTTAATATACACAGTCGTTTTTCAATTTTATCAGCATGTCGAGACACCTGAAAATTTGTGAAATAATTATCAATATAGTAAACTATACATTGAATGAGTTTCTAAAAGATAAAGAATTTATGTTACCAGTTTTTGAAACCACTGAGAGAAATTTTTCATTCGGCATTATTCGAGAGCAGCTGCTGTAATTTGTGGAATTTGTTTCTTGATATGATTATCATACAACCTATAATAACCAAAGTTATTTACCGTAACATAAATGATAGAATAAGTGATATAAACACTTACAGTACAACTGATGTCATCTCTTCATAGTTGAGCAGAACATACGTATGAGCTCTGTGATGTTCATCATCTGAAAGCCAGCGTTCATAAACTCCACCAAAACCAAGCTCTGGCTGGTTGAAAACAGATAATTGATTGTCGATTTCATCAATATTCCTCTCGTTCCGTCCCATTCGGTTTTGTTTTGAAGGATACTCAGATTTAAAATAATGGGAGCAGAAAAAAGATATTTCCTCTCGCAAATAAGCTTCTGCAATAGATCCTTCAACAGATTCTTTGTTACGTACTTTTCTTTTCAATTTTTGCATGCATCTTTCAAATGGGTACATCCATCGAAATTGTACTGTACCTCCACATTTGGCTTCATATGGAAAATGTAACATCAAATGTTCCATTGAGTTGAAGAAAGATGGTGGAAATATTTTTTCCAGTTTACATATAATTACAACAACATCTTCTTTAAGTTTGCATAGAGCATCATAATCTGTTGTAGCCGCATAAATTTCCCGAAAAAAATAAGACATGTCTGTTATGGAATCCCAAATCACAGAATTCAACAGACCTATTAATCCAATGGATAGAAGTCTTTCCATTATAACATGACAATCATGACTTTTTAATCCAGTAATATGACCATTCTTTACACATCTACCCAAATGGAAGCACAGCCATCTGGAAGTCTCAAATCTGCAATCCACTGACAAAATAATAAACGGTTTTCTTTAGACAGTGTATAAGATGCTTTTGGTTTCAGTAACCTTTTTGTTCTGACATTCTCAAACAGTTCTAGTTCTGGACGCCTGCAAATTTGGGCAAGATCTAAACGTGCATTTACATTGTCTTTGCTCTTTCCTGGCGTATCCAAAACTGTATGAAACAAATTACCAAAATAGTTCTTCTCAATGTGCATGACATCTAACATGTGTCAGACCAACAAATCGGACCAATATGGAAAATCCCAAAATATGCTACGTTTAATCCAATTGTGTTCTTTCCCAAAACCAGAAATTTTCTATTGGTTTATTGTGGGACCAAAAGTGATGGGAGGTAATGAAAATACAACTGATTTTAACTCCGAACCTGATAGCATTTTTGGAGGTCCATCCCTTTCAACTGTTCCTTTTCTGAAATGAGATCTGTTTCTGCGAAAAGGATGATCAGTTGGAAGAAATCTGTGATGACATTCAAAATAACAAGTTTTCTTTCCATGACTGAGCATAAATGCTTTGTTCTCTCCCATACAGTAAAGACATGATTTCTGACCATGTGTACTCCAGCCAGATAACATCCCATAAGCCGGGAAGTCACTAATTGTCCACATCAATGCTGCTCTCAGTATGAAATTCTGTTTCATTGCAACATCATATGTACTGACACCAGTACTCCACAATAAACTTAATTCATCAATCAATGGTTTCAAATAAACATCAATATTTTTCTTCGGATGTCCTGGAATTAGTAAAGTCAAAAAGATATATGGCTCCTTCATCAACATCCATGGAGGTAAATTGTACGGAGTTAAAAAAACAGGCCAACGTGAATATTGACTACCATAAGATCCGAACGGAGAGAAACCATCAGTGGAAAGGCTCAGTCGAACATTTCTAGCTTCTTAAGCAAAGGATGGATGCACTCTATCAAAATGTTTCCATGAATCACCATCGGCTGGATGATTCAAGCTTTTATCGGTTGAAATATTCTCTTTATTCCATGACATCATTGTCACTGTATTCTTAGACATAAATAAACGCTGAAGTCTGGATGTAAGCGGAAAATATCTCAACTGTTTTACAGGAATCAAACCAGACTTCCCATGTTGTCCTTCTTTATATCTCAGTTGCCCACATATGGGATAACTATCTAACGACTCATTTTCCCCAGAATATAAAATGCAGTCATTTTAACTTGCATGAATCGTCTGACAAGTAAGTCCCAAATTTCAAACCAGCCTCTTACTCTCATAGTAATTTGCAGGCAAAACATTTCTTCGGGTAACAGTGTTTTAAGCAAAGAAAATATCTGGTCAAAATAGGTGTTTAACATTCCGTTATCTGATTTGATAGCCATAAATTTTGCAACTGCTTCTAGTTTTCTCATCTTGCAGCCAGGATATAATGCATCCTCAGCAGACCTCAACAACTCATAAAATTCAGACGGTGCCAACTCAGGATTTGAAACTATATCAGCCGGAGTTTCTGTATGTTGAACAAATGAACCTGAAATATCATGTACTAAATCTTGAAACCGAGATGGATCCTGAATCAATTTGGTATCACCTTCTCTAGAACTGCGTTCACCGTGTTGATACCAAAAAATATAATCTGGTTGAAAACCAAAACGCAAGAGATGTCCCCCCACTTTGTCAAATGTGTCAAACGTTCTCAATGCACATTTTCTACAAGGGCATTTTATTTTGCCTTCTGAAACAAATTCTGGATTTGATGCCGCAAATGATAAAAAATTCTTCACACACTCTACATATACTGGATTTAAACCAGAACCGTTTGGATTTCTACGTTGATTTATCCATATGCGGTCACCTAATAATTATTTTTGACGACCTCGTTGTTCCATATTTTTCTATAAAATATAAAATCATTACTGGTTTTTAATAATTTGTTAGAAAAAACACTCAAGCAAGGATAATTATATAGTTTACATCATACACGACTGACGCAAACTTTTTATTGAGATAGACCTAAAAATTGACCCTTTAAGAATTGAATATGTTGAGAATAAAGCAAAACCTGTTACAAATATTGATAATTTTAATATTATATAAATTTTTTATTATTTTCATAGTACTAATATTATTTTTTCATAAATATTAATTATATAATAATAACATTATTACATTATTAGTATATTTTATTATTAATATTAAAATAATATAATTTTCTATATTATATACAATTCTCCTTTCATCTGTGTGTTTAACATTCTGTCTCCACATGTAATATTTGCATTCACTTTCACCTCTCCATTAGTGATTAGGTTGATAATTTTGAAAAAGAATGCAAATATTACATGTGGAGACAAAAAACACACAGATGAAAGGAGAATTGTATATAATATAGAAAATTATATTATTTTAATATTAATAATAAAATATACTAATAATGTAATAATGTTATTATTGCTAATTATTGGTAATTATTCCTAATTATTGGTAATTATACCAATAATTAGAAATAATTACCAATAATTAGGAATAATAACATTATTACATTATTAGTATATTTTATTATTAATATTAAAATAATATAATTTTCTATATTATATACAATTCTCCTTTCATCTGTGTGTTTTCTGTCTCTACATACAAATATTACATGTGGAGACAGAAAACACACAAATGAAAAGAGAATTGTATATAATATAAAAAATTATATTATTTTAATATTAATAATAAAAAATACTAATAATGTAATAATGTTATTATTCCTAATTATTGGTAATTATTCCTAATTATTGGTAATTATTACTAATTATTGATAATTATTAATAATTATTGGTAATCATTACGAATCATTACTAATTATTGGTAATGATTCCTAATCATTGGTAATTATTCCTAATTATGGGTAATTATTCCTAATTATTGGTTATTATTCATAATTATTTGTAATTATTCATAATTATTGGTAATTATTGGTAATTATTGGTAATTATTGGTAATTATTGGTAATTATTGGTAATTATTATTAATTATTGGTAATTATTACTAATTATTGGTAATTATTACTAATTATTGGTAATTATTACTAATTATTACTAATTATTGGTAATTATTATTAATTATTACTAATTATTGGTAATTATTATTAATTATTACTAATTAGTGGTAATTATTGGTAATTATTACTAATTATTACCAATTATTACTAATTATTGGTAATTATTGGTAATTATTACTAATTATGGATAATTATCGGTAATTATTACTAATTATGGATAATTATTGGTAATTATTTCTAACTAATGGTAATTATTGTTAATTATTGGTAATTATTGGTAATTATTATTAATTATTGATAATTATTACTAATTATTGGTAATTATTACTAATTATTGGTAATTATTACTAATTATTGGTAATTATTGGTAATTATTACTAATTATTACGAATTATTGGTAATTATTATTAATTATTACGAATTATTATTAATTATTACTAATTAGTGGTAATTATTGGTAATTATTACTAATTATTACCAATTATTACTAATTATTGGTAATTATTGGTAATTATTGGTAATTATTGCTAATTATTGGTAATTATTACTAATTATTACTAATTATCGGTAATTATTACTAATTATGGATAATTATTGGTAATTAGTAAATTATGACTAATTATTCGTAATTATTGGTAATTGTTGGTAATTATTTCTAATTATTGATAATTATTTGTAATTATTTGTAATTATTACTAATTATTGATATTTATTTGTAATTATTACTAATTATTGGTAATTATTACTAATTATTGCTAATTATTGGTAATTATTACTAATTATTACTAATTCTTGGTAATTATTGGTAATTATTGGTAATTATTTGTAATTATTACTAATTATTGGTAATTATTACTAATTATTGCTAATTATTGCTAATTATTATTAATTATTACTAATTATTGGTAATTATTGCTAATTATTGGTAATTATTATTAATTATTACTAATTATTGGTAATTATTGCTAATTATTGGTAATTATTATTAATTATTACTAATTATTGGTAATTCTTAGTAATTATTGGTAATTATTACTAATTATGGATAATTATTGGTAATTATTACTAATTATTGATAATTATTTGTAATTATTACTAATTATTGATAATTATTTGTAATTATTACTAATTATTGATAATTATTTGTAATAATTACTAATTATTGGTAATTATTACTAATTATTGGTAATTATTACTAATTATTGCAAATTATTGGTAATTATTATTAATTATTACTAATTATTGGTAATTATTAAGAATTATTACTAATTATTGTTAACTATTAGTAATTATTACTAATTATTGATAATTATTACTAATTATTGATAATTATTACTAATTATTACAAATTATTGGTAATTATTACTAATTATTGGTAATTATTACTAATTATTACTAATTATTGGTAATTATTGGAAATTATTACTAATTATTGGTAATTATTGGAAATTATTACTAATTATTGGTAATTATTACGAATTATTTGTAATTATTACTAATTATTTCTAATTATTGGTAATTATTGGTAATTATTACTAATTATTGGTAATTATTACTAATTATTCCTAATTATTGGTATTTATTACTAATTATTAGCATTTATTCTTAATTATTGGAAATTATTACTAATTATTCCTAAGTACCATTAACTATGAACAATGAATACTAATATTTTAAATTTATTAAGTAACAAAACAATGTAAACATAATTAAATTACAACTAATTAAGAATAATTGAAACTAATAAAAAATTTAAAATAAATATTAAATTAAAATGAACATAAATAGCTTTAAAATTGATCTGAGGTTGATCTCTGATCGTTGTTGAAAACTTCAATATTAACTCCGGAAAAAAAAAATTAAACTTAAGAAACGCTGAAATCTAAAAATAGAATTTTGAGAGAAAGAGAAGATTGAGTTTGAGAATGAATGAAAAAAACGGATGGGGGGTATTTATAGGTTAGATCATTTGCGACGGGTCTATTTGCGACGGGATACCCGTCGCAAATATCTTAGCCCTCATTTATTACGGTCAACGGTTAAATAGTTATTCGCGACGGGACCCGTCGCGAATAATAACCTGCCGACATACTATTTGCGACGGGGGTAGATTCACGTCGCAAATAGCTTTTACCGCCGCCGGTTATTTGCGACGGGGGTAGATTCCCGTCGTAAATATCTTTTACCGCCGCCGGTTATTTGCGCCCGTCGCAAATAACTTTCCTGCGATTTGGCGCGCAAAGCGCGCCAGTCCTTTTGCGACGGGGAAAGCTAACCCGTCGCAAATAAGTTTCTAACTAGTCCTTTTGCGACGAGATTTATCCCCGTCGCAAATACCCATTTTTTCCGTAGTGATTGTCGTTCTTGGGAGATCGTGGTGATAAAATCATTGTTCTTTAAAAATATTTATTTTCAGTACTCTACTCAATTTTGAGATCAACCCTATCACTCAACACCTTCTTGTGAATTGTTATTATCCTACACCGACCCTCCGCATGCAAGATAATACTCACTCACATCATCACCACAATGCTACTCCACCTTGGATACAATATTATGATGGTGGAGAGGAAAATTTTAAAACGGGAAGAAGAAATCAATAACAATGAAAGTGGGGTGAAGCATACACTAAAACCATTTTAGTACTATTGAAATTTCTAGCATAAAATAAAGAGAAACATTTAAGCACAATGAACTCAAGGACCACCACTCCCCCTCGAACAACAACGAGAGTTAGTTCTCCATTTGCATGGATATTAGAAGGATCATTGTGGGGGAACACAAAATAGAAAATGAAAGAGAAGAGAAATGCATAGTATCCCGTCGCAAATACTATAACAACGTCGTCGCAACAACAATTAGTTGCGACGGGCCCGTCGCTAAAGATATTATTTGCGACGGGTATCCTTCCCGTCACAAATATTACTCCGTATATTTGGAAAAAACTTTTAAAATTGTAATTGTGACGGGGCCCGTCGCAACAGGTATTGCGACGGGACCCGTCGCAATTATTTTTTTTAAAAAAAATTAAAAACTATTATTAAATTATTTTAATGGATATAATAATAATACTATTTGCGACGGGCATTGTATCCCGTCGCAAATACTATAAAAAAATGAAAAATAAATTATTAACAAATTATTTTAATTAATATAATAATAATCCAATTATAATTCAAAAATAAAAAATAGTAAATTATTAATAAATTATTTTAATTAATATAATAATAGAATTATAATTCACAAATAAAAATAATAAATTATTAATAAATTATTTTAATTTATATAATAATAATAGAATTATAATTCAAAAATAAAAAATAATAGAATATTAATAAATGATTTAATTAATATAATAATATTAGAATTATAATTCATAAATAAAAAAAATATTAATAAGTTATTTTAATTAATATAAAAATAATAGAATTATTTTACATTCAAATATTAAAATAATTCAAATATTACAAAAAAATATAATTAAATTATAATATTATAAAATTTTAATATATATATATATATAATTTAATATTATAAAATATAAATAATATTATTATTCATATTAATATTGTTATTTCAAAATATAATATTATTAATATTTTATAATGAGACAGAAACTACGAATAGAAAAAAATTCATATTTTGATTTAACAAACTTTATAACATAAAAACAAACTCTACTCTGAAGGAGGGGGGGAGGGGGGATCTGCAGATGCTGGTGGAGAAAACTTCACCCCTAAAACATGAGTGAGTCGGCGCATGTAATTCATCTGCTCCTGGTACTGCTGCTGTCACCGACTCATCTGCTCCTCGTACAGCTGCTGCTGGCGTCAACGCTCCTCCTCATGCTGCTGCTGCTGCTGACGCATCTTCTCTTGCTCCTGTCGGAGACTCTCTATCAGTGCAGTCTGAGATCGCAACTGATCCCCATACTATGTAGCAGAAGAAGATGCACGAGCTCCTCTCGAGCTGGACGCCGACATCGCAGCACTGTCATAATAATCTCTGAGAGTCAGTCGAGAGCTAATACCAACTACCCGGCCCTTCTCGAAGGCATACTGGGTGGCCTGCATCCATGCCGCCTCATCAAAATGACGGCCAGTGGTCTGATCTGATGACTCGGCCTGACTCTCAGGCCGGGTCGACGCTGCGGCCTCATATGACTCCTGTAGTTGCAATTTAAAATTAAAATTGTGAATATATTATATGCATTTAATTTTTAAACTTGAAAACAAATAATATTGACCACGATGTGATGCTGACGATCACCTCTGAGCTCCCAAGTAGCAGGGTCACTATACATCCTCTGATATATGTCGTACTCCGTAATATCGGGGTGCTCGACAGCCTGTAAGAATAAAAAATAAACTATTAATATTTATAGTTATATAAAATATTTATAAATAATGTACGTACCAGATGCTGTCTATGAGTACTGAAAGAACGACTCCCAGCTCGATGAGTCACCTCCTGTCTCCAATGATTCTGCCTCCCCACCGATGATCTCCTCTGAAAGGCACCACTCAACCAGTGCGCACATAATCCATCCCATACATGGGATTAAATGTACTCTGGTCGGTGTGCTCTACATGACTCGTCAAAATCTGACACTCCTGCTTTCTTCGTGGAAGATTTTCTTAAATTATGCAAAAACTGACGAAAGCGATCACGCATGGCCACCTCCCATGCCTTGTGGATGGCGTCAGGCATGGTATCCTCGATCGGATACCATAAACCCTACAAATAAATCAAAATATCAAGTTAGAAATGAAATAATTTTCAAAATAAAAATTATTTATTTACGTACGTACCAACCAATGGCCGAACATGGCCTGCTGCACATCAATGGGAATCTGCTCCCATGTGGTCCACGGCTGAGAGAAATAGTTGCGCAAAATAGTGCTGCCCTGCCTAACTGCTATATGCGGAAAACTGTAAAAATAATAAACATTTATTATGTGAATAGATTAATGAAATCTTAGTCAAATCTATAGATTATCACACAGGTTATCACACCTCTGTGTGCGTGGATCAAGCCCAAGACGTGGACGTCGCTCGGGGACAGGGTCAGGAATCATCAATCGTGCAAGACCGCGCCCCCTCCGCGTACTCCCGGGAGCGCCTGCAGGCTGAGGGTCATCTGCCGGCAACTCATCTGCATCGAAAGGCACGTCAGCATCCGCCAACTCACGAAATGTCTCGTCATCCATCTGAAACAGAAAATGTTAATGTTGTTAGCAAATAATTGATAATTACTATTATATATACATATATATATATTATGATTGTATATAACTACCATGGAATTCTATCAGTGTTCCTCTTCATCATCATCTTCATATATGTCAATGTCATCTTCATATTCCTCCTCAACATCATCGATATCCATTCGAGTTCCAGTTGCTTCATCTCTTACCATTTCAAATTCATATGTGACATCATTAACATCATCGTCATCACCGACTCTTAAATGTGGGTTGTCATCATCGATACTCATGTCTCTTTGTAAAAAAGATTGATTTTGATGACTCTCTTGAAAAACTTCAATTCCTTTCACATCAGTGAAAGCACATTCACTTTGACTAAACTGATTGTCTCGAATTTTGATTTTTATTACACTCCACCAAGCAGTCAAGTCTCTTGATGTAGCACAGTACTTTGCGTGATAAACTTGATGTGTCTGTTGAGCTAATAAGAATGGTTCATTTACTGCGAGAACACTTTTACATTTAATATCGATGATTCCATGAGTCGGATGAACATGCACGCCTTTCTCTGTATCCAACCACCGACATTTTAACATGGTTATGTAATGTTGTCCAAGATAACAGAGTTCAATGATTTCATCAAGTATGCCATAAAAGTCAACTTCATTTTCTCGATGATGAGATCCTCTCAAGCTAACTCCACTGTTCATTTTTTTTTGATTCCCCATATTCATGTGTGTGAAATCTAAATCCATTCACCACATATGCATTATAAGTTTTAACAAGTTTGGAAGGTGGGTTTCTCAATATACACAGTCGTTTGTCAATTTTATCAGCATGTCGAGACACCTGAAAATTTGTGAAATAATTATCAATATAGTAAACTATACATTGAATGAGTTTCTAAAAGATAAAGAATTTATGATACTAGTTTTTGAAACCACTGAGATAAATGTTTCAGTCGGCGTTCTTCGAGAGCAGCTGCTGTAATTTGTGGAATTTTTTTCTTGATATGATTATCATACAACCTATAAAAACCAAAGTTATTTACTGTAACATAAATGATAGAATAAGTGATATAAACACTTACAGTACAACTGATGTCATCTCTTCACAGTTGAGCAGAACATACGTATGAGCTCTATGATGTTCATCATCCGAAAGCCAACGTTCATAAACTCCACCAAAACCAAGCTCTGCCTGGTTGAAAACAGATAATTGATTGTCAATTTCATCAATATTCCTCTCATTCCGTCCCATTCGCTTGTGTTTTGAAGGATACTCAGATTCAAAATAATGGGAGCAGAAAAAAGATATTTTCTCTTGCAAATAAGCTTCTGCAACAGATCCTTCAACAGATTCTTTGTTACGTACTTTTCTTTTCAATTTTTGCATGCATATTTCAAATGGGTACATCCATCGAAATTGTACTGTACCTCCACATTTGGATTCATATGACAAATGTAACATCAAATGTTCCATTGAGTCGAAGAAAGACGGCGGAAATATTTTTTCCAGTTTACATATAATTACAACAACATCTTCTTCAAGTTTTCATAGAGCATCATAATCTGTTGTAGCCGCACAAATTTCCTGAAAAAAATGAGACATGTCTGTTATGGAATCCCAAATCACAGAATTCAACAGACCTCTTAATCCAATGGATAGAAGTCTTTCCATTATAACATGACAATCATGACTTTTTAATCCAGTAATATGACCATTCTTTACACATCTACCAAAATTGGAAGCACAGTCATCTGGAAGTCTCAAATCTGCAATCCACTGACAAAATAATAAACGGTTTTCTTTAGACAGTGTATAAGATGCTTTTGGTTTCAGTAACCTTTCTGTTCTGACATTCTCAAACAGTTCTAGTTCTAGACGCCTGCAAATTTGGTCAAGATCTAAACATGCATTTACATTGTCTTTGCTCTTTCCTGGCATATCCAAAACTGTATGAAACAAATTATCAAAACAGTTCTTCTCAATGTGCATGACATCTAACATGTGTCGGACCAACAAATCAGACCAATATGGGAAATCCCAAAATATGCTACGTTTAATCCAATTGTGTTCTTTCCCAAAACCATAAATTTTCTGTTGGTTTATTGTGGGACCAAAAGTGATGGGAGGTAATGAAAATACAACTGATTTTAACTCCAAACCTGATAGCATTTTTGGAGGTCCATCCCTTTAAACTGATCCTTTTCTGAAATGAGATCTGTTTCTGTGAAAAGGATGATCAGCTGGAAGATATCTGTGATGATAGCCAAAATAACAAGGTTTCTTTCCATGAATGAGCATAAATGCTTTGTTCTCTCCCATACAGTAAGGAAATGATTTTTGACCATGTGTACTCCAGCCAGATAACATCCCATAAGCCGGGAAGTCACTAATTGTCCACATCAATGCTGCTCTCAGTATGAAATTCTATTTCGTTGCAACATCATATGTACTGAAACCAGTACTCCACAATAAACTCAATTCATCAATCAATGGTTTCAAATAAACATCAATATTTTTCTTCGTATGTCCTAGATTTAGTAAAGTCAAAAAGATATATGGCTCCTTCATCAACATCCGTGGAGGTAAATTGTACGGAGTTAAAAAAACAGGCCAACATGAATATTGACTACCATAAGATCCAAACGGACAGAAACCATCAGTGGAAAGGCCCAGTCGAACATTTCTAGGTTCTTAAGCAAAGGATGGATGCACTCTATCAAAATGTTTCCATGAATCACCATCGGCTGGATGATTCAAGCTTTTATCGGTTGAAATATTCTCTTTACGTCATGACATCATTGTCGCTGTATTCTTAGACATGAATAAACGTTGAAGTCAGGATGTAAGCGGAAAATATCTCAACTGTTTTACAGGAATCAAACCAGACTTCCCAAGTTGTCCTTCTTTATATCTCAGTTTCCCACATGTGGGACAACTATCCAACGACTCATTTTCCCAAGAATATAAAATGCAGTCATTTGAACATGCATGAATCTTCTGACAAGTAAGTCCCAAATTTCGAACCAGCCTCTTACTCTCATAGTAATTTGCAGGAAAAAAATTTCCTTCGGGTAATAGTGTTTTAAGCAAAGAAAATATCTGGTCAAAATAGGTGTTTGACATTCCGTTATCTGATTTGATAGCCATAAATTTTGCAACTGCTTCTAATTTGCTCATCTTGCAGCCAGGATATAATGCATCCTCAGTAGACCTCAAAAACTCATAAAATTCAGACGGTGCCAACTCAGGATTTGAAGCTATATCAGCCGGAGTTTCTGTATGTTGAACAGATGAACCTGAAACATCATGTACTAAATCTTGAAACCGAGATGGATCCGGAATCAAGTTGGTATCACCTTCTCTGGAACTGCGTTCACCGTGTTGATACCAAAAAACATAATCTGGTTGAAAGCCAAAATGCAAGAGACGTCCACCCACTTTGTCAAACGTGTCAAACGTTCTCAATGCACATTTTATACAAGAACATTTTATTTTGCCTTCTGAAACAAATTCTGGATTTGATGCCGCAAATGATAAAAATGTCTTCACACCCTCTACATATACTAGATTTAAACCAGAACTGTTTGGATTTCTACATTGATTTATCCATATGCGGTCACCTAATAATGATTGTTGACGACCTCGTTGTTCCATATTTTTCTATAAAATATAAAAGCATTACTGGTTTTGAATAATTTTTTAGAAAAAACACTCAAGCAAGGATAATTATAGAGTTTACATCATACACGACTGACGCAAACTTTTTATTGAGATAGACCTAAAAATTGACACTTTAAGAATTCAATATGTTGAGAATAAAGCAAAACCTGTTACAAATATTGATAATTTTAATATTATATAATTTTTTATTATTTTCATAGTACTAATATTTTTTTTTCATAAATATTAATTATATTATAATAACATTATTACATTATTAGTATATTTTATTATTAATATTAAAATAATATAATTTTCTATATTATATACAATTCTTCTTTCATCTGTTTGTTTAACATTCTGTCTCCACATGTAATATTTGCATTCACTTTCACCTCTTCATTAGTGAGTAGGTTGATAATTTTGAAAAAGAATGCAAATATTACATGTGGAGACAGAAAACACACAGATGAAAGGATAATTGTATATAATATAGAAAATTATATTATTTTAATATTAATAATAAAATATACTAATAATGTAATAATGTTATTATTTCTAATTATTGGTAATTATTCCTAATTATTGGTAATTATACCAATAATTAGGAATAATTACCAATAATTTGGAATAATAACATTATTACATTATTAGTATATTTTATTATTAATATTAAAATAATATAATTTTCTATATTATATACAATTCTCCTTTCATCTGTGTGTTTTCTATCTCCACATACAAATATTACATGTGGAGACAGAAAACACACAGATGAAAAGATAATTGTATATAATATAAAAAACTATATTATTTTACTATTAATAATAAAATATACTAATAATGTAATAATGTTATTATTCCTAATTATTGGTAATTATTCCTAATTATTGGTAATTCTTACTAATTATTGATAATTATTACTAATTATTGGTAATCATTAAAAATCATTACTAATTATTGGTAATTATTCCTAATCATTGGTAATTATTCCTAATTATTGGTAATTATTCCTAATTATTGGTAATTATTCCTAATTATTGGTAATTATTCCTAATTATTGGTAATTATTGGTAATTATTGGTAATTATTATTAATTATTGGTAATTATTAATAATTATTGGTAATTATTACTAATTATTGGTAATTATTACTAATTATTGGTAATTATTACTAATTATTACTAATTATTGGTAATTATTCTTAATTATTACTAATTATTGGTAATTGTTATTAATTATTACTAATTAGTGGTAATTATTGGTAATTATTACTAATTATTACCAATTATTACAATTTATTGGTAATTATTGGTAATTATTACTAATTATGGATAATTATCGGTAATTATTACTAATTATGGATAATTATTGGTAATTATTTCTAACTAATGGTAAATATTGGTAATTATGGGTAATTATTGGTAATTATTATTAATTATTGATAATTATTACTAATTATTGGTAATTATTACTAATTATTGGTAATTATTACTAATTATTGGTAATTATTGGTAATTATTACTAATTATGAGGAATTATTGGTAATTATTATTAATTATTACGAATTATTGGTAATTATTATTAAATATTACTAATTAGTGGTAATTGTTGGTAATTATTACTAATTATTACCAATCATTACTAATTATTGGTAATTATTGGTAATTATTGGAAATTATTACTAATTATTGGTAATTATTACTAATTATTACTAATTATCGGTAATTATTACTAATTATGGATAATTATTAGTAATTAGTAAATTATGACTAATTATTCATAATTATCGATAATTATTGGTTATTATTACTAATTATTGATAATTATTTGTAATTATTTGTAATTATTACTAATTATTAATAATTATTTGTAATTATTACTAATTATTGGTAATTATTACTAATTATTGCTAATTATTGGTAATTATTACTAATTATTACTAATTATTTGTAGTTATTGGTAATTATTGGTAATTATTTGTAATTATTACTAATTATTGGTAATTATTACTAATTATTGCTAATTATTGGTAATTATTATTAATTATTATTAATTATTACTAATTATTGGTAATTATTTCTAATTATTGCCAATTATTATTAATTATTACTAATTATTGGTAATTATTTCTAATTATTGGTAATTTTTATTAATTATTACTAATTATTGGTAATTCTTGGTAATTATTGGTAATTATTACTAATTATGGATAATTATTGGTAATTATTACTAATTATTGATAATTATTTGTAATTATTACTAATTATTGATAATTATTTGTAATTATTACTAATTATTGATAATTATTTGTAATTATTACCAATTATTGGTAATTATTACTAATTATTGCTAATTATTGCTAATTATTATTAATTATTACTAATTATTGGTAATTATGAAGAATTATTACTAATTATTGTTAATTATTAGTAATTATTACTAATTATTGATAATTATTACTAATTATTGCTAATTATTGGTAATTATTACTAATTATTACTAATTATTGGTAATTATTGGAAATTATTACTAATTATTGGTAATTATTGGAAATTATTACTAATTATTGGTAATTATTATGAATTATTTGTAATTATTACTAATTATTTCTAATTATTGGTAATTATTGGTAATTATTACTAATTATTGGTAATTATTACTAATTATTCCTAATTATTGGTATTTATTACTAATTATTAGCATTTATTCTTAATTATTGGAAATTATTACTAATTATTCCTAAGTACCATTAACTATGAACAATGAATACTAATAATTTAAATTTATTAAGTAACAAAACAATGTAAACATAATTAAATTACAACTAATTAAGAATAATTGAAACTAATAAAAAATTTAAAATAAATATTAAATTAAAATGAACATAAAGACCTTTAAAATTGATCTGAGGTTGATCTCTGATCGTTGTTGAAAACTTCAATATCAACTCCGGAAAAAAAAATTAAACTTAAGAAACGCTGAAATCTAAAAATAGAATTTTGAAAGAAGGAGAAGATTGAGTTTGAGAATGAATGAAAAAAACGGATGGGGGGTATTTATAGGTTAGATCATTTGGGACGGGTCTATTTGCGACGGGATACCCGTCGCAAATATCTTAGCCCTCATTTATTACGGTCAATGGTTAAATAGTTATTCGCGACGGGACCCGTCGTGAATAATAACCTGCCGACATACAATTTGCGACGGGGGTAGATTCACGTCGCAAATAGCTTTTACCGCCGCCGGTTATTTGCGACGGGGGTAGATTCCCGTCGCAAATATCTTTTACCGCCGCCGGTTATTTGCGACGGGCGGTAACCGCCCGTCGCAAATAACTTTCCCGCGATTTGGCGCGCAAAGCGCGCCAGTCCTTTTGCGACGGGGAAAGCTAACCCGTCGCAAATAACTACTTATTTGCGAAGGGCAAATTCCCCCGTCGCAAATAAGTTTCTAACCGGACTATTTGCGACGGGATTTATCCCCGTTGCAAATACCCATTTTTCCCGTAGTGATTGTCGTTCTTGGGAGATCGTGGTGATAAAATCATTGTTCTTTAAAAATATTTATTTTCAGTACTCTACTCAATTTTGAGATCAACCCTATCACTCAACACCTTCCTGTGAATTGTTATTAACCTACACCGACCCTCCGCATGCAAGATAATACTCACTCACATCATCACCACAATGCTACTCCACCTTGGATACAATATTATGATGGTGGAGAGGAAAATTTTAAAACGGGAAGAAGAAATCAATAATAATGAAAGTGGGGTGAAGCATACACTAAAACCATTTTAGTACTATTGAAATTTCTAGAATAAAATAAAGAGAAACAATTAAGCACAATGAACTCAAGGACCACCACTCCCCCTCAAACAACAACGAGAGTTAGTTCTCCATTTGCATGGATATTAGAAGGATCATTGTGGGGAACACAAAATAGAAAATGAAAGAGAAGAGAAATGCATAGTATCCCGTCGCAAATACTATAACAACGTCGTCGCAACAACAATTAGTTGCGATGGGCCCGTCGCTAAAGATATTATTTGCGACGGGTATCCTTCCCGTCGCAAATATTACTCCGTATATTTGTAAAAAACTTTTAAAATAGTAATTGCGACAGGGCCCGTTGCAACAGGTATTTGCGACGGGCCCGTCGCAACTAGTACTTGCGACGGGACCCGTCGCAAAGAGTACTTGCGACGGGACCCGTCGCAAATAGTACTTGCGACGGGACCCGTCGCAATTACTTTTTTTAAAGAAAATTTAAAACTATTATTAAATTATTTTAATGGATATAGTAATAATACTATTTGCGACGGGTATAGTATCCCGTCTCAAATACTATAAAAAAATAAAAAAATAAAAAAAATAAATTATTAATAAATTATTTTAATTAATATAATAATAATCCAATTATAATTCAAAAATAAAAAATAATAAAATATTAATAAATGATTTTAATTAATATAATAATAGAATTATAATTCACAAATAAAAATAATAAATTATTAATAAATTATTTTAATTTATATAATAATAATAGAATTATAATTCAAAAATAAAAAATAATAGAATATTAATAAATTATTTAATTAATATAATAAAATTAGAATTATAATTCATAAATAAAAAAATATTAATAAGTTATTTTAATTAATATAAAAATAATAGAATTATTTTACATTCAAATATTAAAATAATTCAAATATTACAAAAAAATATAATTAAATTATAATATTATAAAATTTTAATATATATATATAATTTAATATTATAAAATATAAATAATATTATTATTTATATTAATATTTTTATTTCAAAATATAATATTATTAATATTTTATAATGAGACAGAAACTACGAATAGAAAAAAATTCATATTTTGATTTAACAAACTTTATAACATAAAAAAAAACTCTAATCTGAAGGAGGGGGGATCTGCAGATGCTGGTGGAGGAAACTCCATCCCTAAAGCATGAGTGAGTCGGCGCATGTACTCCATCTGCTCCTGGTGTTGCTGCTGCCACCGACTCATCTGCTCCTCGTACAGCTGTTGCTGGCGTCGACACTTCTCCTCATACTGCTGCTGCTGCTGATGCATCTGCTCCTGCTCCTGTCGGAGACTCTCTATCAGTGCATTCTGAGATCGCAACTGATCCTCATACTGTGTAGCAGAAGAAGATGCATGAACTCCTCTTGAGTTGGATGCCGACATCGCAGCACTGCCATAATAATCTCTGGGAGTCAATCGAGATCTAATACCAACTACTCGGCCCTTCTCGAAGGCATACTGGGTGGCCTGCATCCATGCCGCCTCATCAAACTGACGGCCAGTGGTCTGATCTGATGACTCGGTCTGACTCTCAAGCCGGATCTGTGACGTTGCGGCCTCATATGACTCCTGTAGTTGCAATTTAAAATTAAAATTCTGAATATATTATATGCAGTTAATTTTTAAACTTGAAAACAAATAATACTGACCACGATGTGATGCTGACGATCACCTCTGAGCTCCCCAGTAGCAGGATCACTATACATCCTCTGATATACGTCGTACTCCGTAATATCGGGGTGCTCGACAGCCTATAAGAATAAAAAATAAACTGTTAATATTTATAGTAATATAAAATATTTATAAATAATGTACGTACCAGATGCTGTCTATGAGTACTAAAAGAACGACTCCCAGCTCGATCAGTTACCTCCTGTCTCCCCCGATTCTGCCTCCCCACCGATGATCTCCTCTGAAAGGCACCACTCAACCAGTGCGCACATAATCCATCACATACATGGGATGAAATGTACTCTGGTTGGTGTGCTCTACATGACTCGTGAAAATCTGACACTCCTGCTTTCTTCGTGGCAGATTTTCTTAAATTGTGAAAAAATTGACGAAAGCGATCACGCATGGCCACCTCCCATGCCTTGTGGATGGCATCAGGCATGGTATCCTCGATCGGATACCATAAATCCTACAAATAAATCAAAATATCAAGTTAGAAATGAAATAATTTTCAAAATAAAAATTATTTATTTACGTACGTACCAACCAATGGCCGAACATGGCCTGCTGCACATCAATGGGAATCTGCTCCCATGTGGTCCACGACTGAGAGAAATAGTTGCGCAAAATAGCACTGCCCTGTCCAACTGCTATATGCGGAAAACTGTAAAAATAATAAACATTTATTATGTGAATAGATTAATGAAATCTTAGTCAAATCCACAGATTATCACACAGGTTATCACACCTCCGTGTGCGTGGATCAAACCCAAGACGTGGACGTCACTTGGGGACGGTGTCAGGAATCATCAATCGTGCAAGACCGCACCCCCTCCGCGTACTCCCTGGAGCGCCTGCAGGTTGAGGGTCATCTGCCAGCAACTCATCCGCATCGAAAGGCAGGTCAGCATCCGCCAACTCACGAAATGTCTCGTCGTCCATCTGAAATAGAAAATGTTAATGTTGTTAGCAAATAATTGATAATTACTATTATATATACATATATATATATATTATGATTGTATATAACTACCATGTAATTCTATCAGTGTTCATCTTCATCATCATCTTCATATATGTCAATGTCATCTTCATATTCCTCCTCAACATCATCGATATCCATTCGAGTTCTAGTTGCTTCATCTCTTACCATTTCAAATTTATATGTGACATCATTAACATCATCGTCATCACCGACTCTTAAATGTGGGGTGTCATCATCGATACTCATGTATCTTTGTAAAAAAGATTGATTTTGATGACTCTCTTGAAAAACATCAATTCTTTGCACATCAGTGAAAGCACATTCACTTTGACTAAACTGATTGTCTCGAATTTTGATTTTTATTACACTCCACCAAGCAGTCAAGTCTCTTGATGTAGCACAGTACTTTGCGTAATAAACTTGATGTGCCTGTTGAGGCAATAAGAATGGTTCATTTACTGCGAGAACACTTTTACATTTAATATCGATGATTCCATGAGTCAGATGAACACGCACGACTCTCTCTGTATCCAACCACCGACATTTGAACATGGTTATGTAATGTTGTCCAAGATAACAGAGTTCAATGATTTCATCAAGTATGCCATAAAAGTCAACTTCATTTTCTCGATGATGAGATCCTATCAAGCTAACTCCACTGTTCATTTTTTTTCGATTCCCAATATTCATGTGTGTGAAATTGAAATCCATTCACCACATATGCATTATAAGTTTTAACAAGTTTGGAAGGTGGTTTTCTCAATATACACAGTCGTTTGTCAATTTTATCAGCATGTCGAGACACCTGAAAATTTGTGAAATAATTATCAATATAGTAAACTATACATTGAATGAGTTTCTAAAAGATAAAGAATTTATGTTACCAGTTTTTGAAACCACTGAGAGAAATTTTTCAGTTAGCGTTCTTCGAGAGCAGCTGCTGTAATTTGTGGAATTTTTTTCTTGATATGATTATCATACAACCTATAAAAACCAAAGTTATTTACTGTAACATAAATGATAGAATAAGTGATATAAACACTTACAGTACAACTGATGTCATCTCTTCACAATTGAGCATAACATACGTATGAGCTCTGTGATGTTCATCATCCGAAAGCCAACGTTCATAAACTCCACCAAAACCAAGCTCTGGCTGGTTGAAAACAGATAATTGATTGTCGATTTCATCAATATTCCTCTCGTTCCATCCCATTCGGTTGTGTTTTGTAGGATACTCAGATTCCAAATAATGGGAGCAAAAAAAAGATATTTCCTCTTGCAAATAAGCTTCTGCAATAGATCCTTCAACAGATGCTTTGTTACGTACTTTCTTTTCAATTTTTGCATGCATCTTTCAAATGGGTACATCCATCGAAACTGTACTGTACCTCCACATTTGGCTTCATATGGAAAATGTAACATCAAATGTTCCATTGAGTCGAAGAAAGACGGCGGAAATATTTTTTCTAGTTTACATATAATTATAACAACATCTTTTTCAAGTTTGCATAGAGCATCATAATCTGTTGTAGCCACACAAATTTCCCGAAAAAAATGAGACATGACTGTTATGGAATCCCAAATCACAGAATTCAACAGACCTCTTAATCCAATGGATAGAAGTCTTTCCATTATAACATGACAATCATGACTTTTTAATCTAGTAATATGACCATTCTTTACACATCTACCCAAATTGGAAGCACAGCCATATGGAAGTCTCAAATCTGCAATACACTGACAAAATAATAAACGGTTTTCTTTAGATAGTGTATAAGCTTCTTTTGGTTTCAGTAACCTTTCTATTCTGACATTCTCAAACAGTTCCAGTTCTGGACGCCTGGAAATTTGGGCAAGATCTAAATGTGCATTTACATTGTCTTTGCTCTTTCCTGGCGTATCCAAAACTGTATGAAACAAATTATCAAAATAGTTCTTCTCAATGTGCATGACATCTAACATGTGTCGGACCAACAAATCAGACCAATATGGCAAATCCCAAAATATTCTATGTTTAATCCAATTGTGTTCTTTCCCAAAATCAGAAATTTTCTATTGGTTTATTGTGGGACCAAAAGTGATGGGAGGTAATGAAAACACAACTGATTTTAACTCCGAACCTGATAGCATTTTTGGAGGTCCATCCCTTTCAACTGTTCCTTTTCTGAAATGAGATCTGTTTCTGTGAAAAGGATGATCAGCTGGAAGAAATCTGTGATGACAGTCAAAATAACAAGGTTTCTTTCCATGAATGAGCATAAATGCTTTCTTCTCTCCCATACAGTAAGGACATGATTTCTGACCATTTGTACTCCAGCCAGATAACATCCCATAAGCCGGGAAGTCACTAATTGTCCACATCAATGCTGCTCTCAGTATGAAATTATGTTTCGTTGCAACATCATATGTACTGACACCAGTACTCCACAATAAACTCAATTCATCAATCAATGGTTTCAAATAAAAATCAATATTTTTCTTCGGATGTCCTGGAATTAGTAAATTCAAAAAGATATATGGCTCCTTCATCAACATCCATGGAGGTAAATTGTACGGAGTTAAAAAAATAGGCCAACGTGAATATTGACAACCATAAGATCCGAATGGACAGAAATCATCAGTGGAAAGGCCCAATCGAACATTTCTATCTTTTAAAGAAAAGGATGGATGCACTCTATCAAAATGTTTCCATGAATCACCATCGGCTGGATGATTCAAGCTTTTATCGGTTGAAATATTATCTTTATGCCACGACATCATTGTCGTTGTATTCTTAGACATGAATAAACGCTGAAGTCTGGATGTAAGCGGAAAATATCTCAACTGTTTTACAAGAATCAAACCAAACTTCCCATGTTGTCCTTCTTTATATCTTGGTTTCCCACATGTGGGACAACTATCCAACGACTCATTTTCCCCAGAATATAAAATGCAGTCATTTGAACATGCATGAATCTTCTGACAAGTAAGTCCCAAATTTTGAACCAGGCTCTTACTCTCATAGTAATTTGCAGGAAAAACATTTCCTTCGGGTAACAGTGTTTTAAGCAAAGAAAATATCTGGTCAAAATAGGTGTTTGACATTCCGTTATCTGATTTGATAGCCATAAATTTTGCAACTACTTCTAATTTTCTCATCTTGCAGCCAGGATATAATGCATCCTCAGCAGACCTCAACAACTCATAAAATTCAGACGGTGCTAACTCAGGATTTGAGGCTATATCAGCCGGATTTTCTGTATGTTGAACAGATGAACCTGAAACATCATGTACTAAATCTTGAAACCGAGATGGATCCAGAATCAAGTTGCTATCACCTGCTATGGAACTGCGTTCACCGTGTTGATACCAAAAAACATAATCTGGTTGAAAACCAAAAGGCAAGAGATGTCCCCCCACTTTGTCAAACGTGTCAAACATTCTCAATGCACATTTTCTACAAGGGAATTTTATTTTTCCTTATGAAACAAATTCTGTATTTGATGCCGCAAATGATAAAAAAGTCTTCACACCCTCTACATATACTGGATTTAAACCAGAACCATTTGGATTTCTACGTTGATTTATCCATATGCGGTCACCTAATAATGACTTTTGACGACCTCGTTGTTCCATATTTTTCTATAAAATATAAAATCATTACTGGTTTTGAATAATTTGTTAGAAAAAACACTCAAGCAAGGATAATTATAGAGTTTACATCATACACGACTGACGCAAACTTTTTATTGAGATAGACCTAAAAATTGACCCTTTAAGAATTGAATATGTTGAGAATAAAGCAAAACCTATTACAAATATTGATAATTTTAATATTATATAAATTTTTTATTATTTTCATAGTACTAATATTATTTTTTCATAAATATTAATTATATAATAATAGCATTATTACATTATTAGTATATTTTATTATTAATATTAAAATAATATAATTTTCTATATTATATACAATTCTCCTTTCATCTCTGTGTTTAACATTCTGTCTCCACATGTAATATTTGCATTCACTTTCACCTCTCCATTAGTGAGTAGGTTGATAATTTTGAAAAAGAATGCAAATATTACATGTGGAGACAGAAAACACACAGATGAAAGGAGAATTGTATATAATATAGAAAATTATATTATTTTAATATTAATAATAGAATATACTAATAATGTAATAATGTTATTATTGCTAATTATTGGTAATTATTCCTAATTATTGGAAATTATACCAATAATTAGGAATAATTACCAATAATTAGGAATAATAAAATTATTACATTATTAGTATATTTTATTATTAATATTAAAATAATATAATTTCCTATATTATATACAATTCTCCTTTCATCTGTGTGTTTTCTGTCTCCACATACAAATATTACATGTGGAGATAGAAAACACACATATGAAAAGAGAATTGTATATAATATAAAAAATTATATTATTTTAATATTAATAATAAAATATACTAATAATTTAATAATGTTATTATTCCTAATTATTGGTAATTATTCCTATTTATTAGTAATTCTTACTAATTATTGATAATTATTAATAATTATTGGTAATCATTATGAATCATTACTAATAATTGGTAATTATTCCTAATTATTGGTAATTATTCCTAATTATTGGTAATTATTCCTAATTATTGGTAATTATTCCTAATTATTGGTAATTATTCCTAATTATTGGTAATTATTGGTAATTATTGGTAATTATTGGTAATTATTATTAATTATTGGTAATTATTACTAATTATTGGTAATTATTACTAATTATTGGTAATTATTACTAATTATTGGTAATTATTACTAATTATTACTAATTATTGGTAAATATTATCTAATTATTACCAATTATTGGTAATTATTATTAATTATTACTAATTAGTGGTAATTATTGGTAATTATTACTAATTATTACCAATTATTACTAATTATTGGTAATTATTGGTAATTATTACTAATTATGGATAATTATCGGTAATTATTACTAATTATGGATAATTATTGGTAATTATTTATAACTAATGGTAATTATTGGTAATTATTGTTAATTATTATTAATTATTGATAATTATTACTAATTATTGGTAATTATTACTAATTATTGGTAATTATTACTAATTATTGGTAATTATTGGTAATTATTACTAATTATTACGAATTATTGGTAATTATTATTAATTATTACGAATTATTGGTAATTATTATTAATTATTACTAATTAGTGGTAATTATTGGTAATTATTACGAATTATTACCAATTATTACTAATTATTGGTAATTATTGGTAATTATTGGTAATTATTACTAATTATTGGTAATTATTACTAATTATTACTAATTATCGGTAATTATTAATAATTGTGGATAATTATTGGTAATTAGTAAATTATGACTAATTATTCGTAATTATCAGTAATTATTGGTAATTATTACTAATTATTGATAATTATTTGTAATTATTTGTAATTATTACTAATTATTGATAATTATTTGTAATTATTACTAATTATTGGTAATTATTACTAATTATTGCTAATTATTGGTAATTATTACTAATTATTACTAATTATTGGTAATTATTGGTAATTATTCGTAATTATTTGTAATTATTACTAATTATTGTTAATTATTACTAATTATTGCTAATTATTGGTAATTATTAGTAATTATTACTAATTATTGGTAATTATTGTTAATTATTGGTAATTATTATTAATTATTACTAATTATTGGTAATTCTTGGTAATTATTGGAAATTATTACTAATTATGGATAATTATTGGTAATTATTACTAATTATTGATAATTATTTTTAATTATTACTAATTATTGATAATTATTTGTAATTATTACTAATTATTGATAATTATTTGTAATTATTACTAATTATTGGTAATTATTACTAATTATTGCTAATTATTGGTAATTATTATTAATTATTACTAATTATTGGTAATTATTAAGAATTATTACTAATTATTGTTAATTATTAGTAATTATTACTAATTATTGATAATTATTACTAATTTTTACTAATTATTTGTAATTATTACTAATTATTACTAATTATTGGGAATTATTACTAATTATTGGTAATTATTTGAAATTATTACTAATTATTGGTAATTATTACGAATTATTTGTAATTATTACTAACTATTACTAATTATTGGTAATTATTGGTAATTATTACTAATTATTGATAATTATTACTAATTATTCCTAATTATTGGTATTTATTACTAATTATTAGCATTTATTCTTAATTATTGGAAATTATTACTAATTATTCCTAAGTACCATTAACTATGAACAATGAATACTAATAATTTAAATTTATTAAGTAACAAAACAATGTAAACATAATTAAATTACAACTAATTAAGAATAATTGAAACTAATAAAAAATTTAAAATAAATATTAAATTAAAATGAACATAAATACCTTTAAAATTGATCTGAGGTTGATCTCTGATCCTTGTTGAAAACTTCAATATCAACTCCGGAAAAAAAAAATTAAACTTAAGAAACGCTGAAATCTAAAAATAGAATTTTGAGAGAAGGAGAAGATTGAGTTTGAGAATGAATTAAAAAAAATGGATGGGGGGTATTTATAGGTTAGATCATTTGCGACGGGTCTATTTGCAACGGGATACCCATCGCAAATATCTTAGCCCTCATTTATTACGGTCAACGGTTAAATAGTTATTCGTGACGGGACCCGTCGCGAATAATAACCTGCCGACATACTATTTGCGACGGGCGGTAACCGCCCGTCGCAAATAACTTTCCTGCGATTTGGCGCGCAAAGCGCGCCAGTCCTTTTGCGACGGGGAAAACTAACCCGTCGTAAATAACTACTTATTTGCGACGGGCAAATTCCCCCGTCGCAAATAAGTTTCCAACTGGACTATTTGCGATGGGATTTATCCCCGTCGCAAATACCCATTTTTCCCGTAGTGATTGTCGTTTTTGGGAGATCGTGGTGATAAAATCATTGTTCTTTAAAAATATTTATTTTCAGTACTCTACTCAACTTTGAGATCAACCCTATCACTCAACACCTTCCTGTGAATTGTTATTATCCTACACCGACCCTCCGCATTAAAGATAATACTCACTCACATCATCACCACAATGCTACTCCACCTTGGATACAATATTATGATGGTGGAGAGGAAAATTTTAAAACGGGAAGAAGAAATCAATAACAATGAAAGTGGGGTGAAGCATACACTAAAACCATTTTAGTACTATTGAAATTTCTAGAATAAAATAAAGAGAAACATTTAATCACAATGAACTCAAGGACCACCACTCCCCCTCGAACAACAACGAGAGTTAGTTCTCCATTTGCATGGAGATTAGAAGGATCATTGTGGGGGAACACAAAATAGAAAATGAAAGAGAAGAGAAATGCATAGAAGAAGAAGAATAACTAAGCTAAAATATAATTGAAATATAAAAAACTATTATAGATACCAAACTCTACCTTGCCCCCTTGAAAATGGCTATGTTGTAAGAGGTAGAAGAGATGACAATTTATAGAGAAAATGGGTGAGAAAAATTGGCTCCTAATCTATCCACCTAATTGATCCACACTTTATCCTAAATAAATGGCCGAATCTTGGAAAGTTTCCATCATAAAGGTTGTTCCATTTTTTTATGCGTCAACCCTCAAAATATTAGATTAAAATGAGGCGTGTGTAGAATGTTATTACTATTTTAGTCTGAAACATTTAATCTAGCTAATTGACTTTCCATATTCCACTTTTCCAACTTTATATGCCATTATGACCTTTAAAAAGCTGAATATCACATGGAATCCTCTATAAAAGTTGATCCCCATATTTTTTTCTATCTCCATGCTGAATTTAAGCTTCATTGGACCAGACCACATGGAGATATAATCTCAATAGTAAAAGTGTCCAGATTTGTACACAGTTTTCGAGGCCCTATTTGTGATCTATATTTGAGCCTCCAAATGAATTATTGAGCATTGAATACAGAAGGTTGAAATGTGACCCATGATGTATGGAAACCTAAAAAAAGTAATTTCACCATTTAATTTATTTTAGAAAAAATTATGGCCGAATTACAGAATACAAATAAAATAATTAAATCCCAAAATTAGGCAATTTTGCAATTATGCTCAAAATTCATCTAAAAACTAACCATGTGGAAATTTCCCATAAAATAACACTATGGTGGAATTTAAAACATTGAATTATAGTATAAAATATGTGAAAAGTTTGTCTTCATCCCAAACCAAACATCAACCTACACATGTTTGAGCCATAACTAAGGGCCTCTAGGTCTCCCACCTAGCCCTACTGATCAAGTCTCAAGATGAGTCACTATTCCCTACCACCTAGCCCATAGGTAAAACCTCTCACCAAGGTCACATATCATGGGGCATCATACACACACTCATCTCAACATAGGGTATCTAACATGCCTGTCAACCCTCTCTAAGGGAGGTAAGGATAACATCGACCTGCTAGGGTAAAACCTATCAGCATGGGTTCAATTATACTGGTGTTGAATTCTAATTTATAGCGGAAAACATATTATAAGTTGTAATTAGAAAACTATTTAATTACAACCCATTGATAACTATAACTGAAAGAGAAATCTAATGACATCACCTACCAAGTTTTAGCCTCATAGGCCATGATCTTCTCCAAGAATCCTCATAAATAACTTCTACCTAGATATTCATGATATAACATAAAAAAGAATAAAAACTTAGCCTCACTGGGCATCCGTGTATGGTAATTCCCCCTCAAGGTTCCAATCCACTACAAATATTCAAAAACTTATCAAAATCACACTCAATGATCAGACTAGATAATCATAAATGAAGTTCGGTTAAGTAAAATATCATAGAAATATAGATGGGAAAACTCCATGTAGGTTGTTACAAACCTTTATTTTTCCACACTTGAAAATAACACACCCACAAGGGATCTACTAGAAAGGCATAAACTGTTAACGTTATCCTATCAGGATCAACGGTACTGTCATGATTTAGATAATTATAATTCTATTCCAAGATATATAGGAAAAAATGTATATGTTGTTTATAACACTTTAAATAATTGAACCTAAGAAACAAAACCTCATGAGGTGTCCATCATTGGGAACCATGTTCCCTATAGAACTACTTGGGTCATTACACCTTATGTACATGAGGAATGATTCATCATCCTTACTATCGAACATCTCACCGTATATCCACATGACCATTCATAATAAGGATATATATATATATATATACAATTCAGTTCAATTGAGTAGAATTTTACCAAGAACCTATATGAGAAAACACCATTTAGGTTATTGTTGACACCTTAAATAGTTTTCCTCATCATCAATAGTAAAATCGACACTAGTAGGATTATAACATGTAGAACCTACATGCCAAGATGCCACTTTCATTTTTTAGAAAAGAGTCAAAATTAGTCATTGGCCTCTTACTAATGGGATGAAATCCATAAATCCATCAGTGGCCTCTTGTCAATGGTCAAAGAGCTAAAAATCTATAAAAAATAATAGCTTCAAACCACATGTGCATCACTCAAAGTTAAAATTATATACAACTATAACATCTCATATTAGAAAAGAAATATCATATACCTGGAAACTAGAACTTTTTACCAGAACAAGTGTTCTTGATGCACCAACTCAATATCCATCATAGACTTTAACACATTCTTAATACTCCTTTCTAAAATGTCCCAAATTGTAAAGTAATAGGAAATGAATAGCTTTGATACCACTTTGTAACATCCCGACCCGAATTCCAATAATATGGTGCCCCAAGCCAGTTTGTCACAAGGCCTCAAGTGTGTCTCCATATACACTAGAGGTTTCCGACTAGCAGTGAGGGCCTAGTGTGTGTCTATGGGGAGACTATTCCCTTATATCAGAGTAATAAACCAATGGAAATAACCAAACATTATCCATAAAAGTAAGTAGATAGAGTACATAAGCAATAATTATAAATAAGGTTCTAATAATAAATGAAATGTTATAAAGCCCAAACAGTGATGACATACATAAAAAACTAATCTCCCACTAGTATGATCATATATACAGAAGTAAATAAAAGGAATAATAAGAAAAATAAATGGCTCTACTGCTAACTCTGAGTCGAACCACATACCTGGTCTCTGAGACACTATCAAGCTACTCCAACCCAATCATAAAATCCACATGAGCGGTTCTGCTTGATCATGCATCCCTGGGACTCAGCCATATCCATAACGCATTTGTGATCAACCTCAAATTAGACATAACATTTTCACACACAATTAGGTGCAAGTATAGGGGGTGAGAAATAAATCTTAGTAGGCTATCCCCAACAATCACTATTATAAAACAAGCCTTTAACAGTGACGACCTTTATCAATGCTATATAAAAGCACTGATAAAGGCAACTTTTATCAGTGCTAAAAAAAGAATTGATAAATTTTACCTTTTATCAGTGCTTTTGTTTTAGCACTCATAATGGGCTCCCTTTATCAGTGCTATTTTTTAGCATTGATAAAGTGTACCCTTTATCGATGCTTTATTTTTAGCGCTTCTAAAGGGTACCCTTTATCAGTTCTTTATTTAAAGCATTGATAAATGGGAGCCTTTATCAACGCTTTATTTTTAGCACTCATAAAAGGATCCTTTATCAGTATTGATAAAGGTCTAAATAAAATGAAATAAGTAAATAAATAAAAAAATGATTTTATTAAAAAAATATTAAAATTTTTATTAATTAAACAATTATTGATAAAAATGAATAAATTGATTATACTATATATAAATTATAAATACTAATATATAGTATATATTAAATATATAGATGTGTATGAAAAATGAAAATTAAACAAATAAAAATTAAATAAAATTAAATTGATAAAAATATTAAACATTTTAAAAAGTAAATCATTATTGATAATGTTAATAAATAGTATATATTAAATATATAGATATATATTAATGTATATAAATATGATTTATATAATAAAAAATACTTATGGATTTACATTAAATATTCATATATTTAGTGAATAATGGTTATAATTAAAAGTTAATATGAATTAAAAATACTAACTAATTGCATAGAGTAATGAACATAATTGAATATCGTATGATTTTTTAATTTAACATAGATCAAAAATGTGTTATATTGATTTCACATATAAAAAATTAATAAATTTTTATATACAACACACACACACACAAAACTTATCCATTTTTTCAATATTGTTAAAACGTACTTATTTTTAATTTATTCGATTTCACTTATTTTTAACATGTATACACTTAAGATTAAATATTAATTAATAATGTTAAAAATATATTTGTAAAAAAATATTTATAAATATTCATTTAATATATTTATACATTTATATATTTATAATTATAAATAAATAAATATTATTTTTTGAAAAGGTATTTATGTAATTATAAATAAATAATTATATATATTTAAATAATTATTAAATTTATAATAAATTTATTTAAATAATGAATATATTTAATATATTTATATTAATATACATTTATTAATATATATATATATAATTATATAAATATATATAATTATATAAATATTATTTTTTTAAAATATTTATATAATTATAAAAAATATTTATATATTTAAATATTTATAAAATTATAATAGATATATTTAAATAAATAATATATTTACAATATTTATATTTAAAATTATAATTATAAATCCTTTATCAGTGCTTAAGTAATAAGTACTGATAAAAAGCATCTTTATTAGTGCTTTTTTAGCACTGATAAAGATAGTGATTTATCATCATTAAAAAGGCACTGATAAAAGTTATATTTATCAGTGTTAAAAAGGTGTTGATAAATATATTTTTTATCAGTGTTTATTATTTAAGCACCAATAAAGGGTATCTTTATCGGTGCTTTTTTAGAAGTGCTAATAAAAGTGTCTCGATCTATTTTAAGAACCCTAACTATCATGAACCAGTTTGCAATATCTGAAGCTCTTCCCAGAATCCACCTGTTGTCGGTGCTCTTCCTCGGTGAATCAAATCTCAAATCAAGGCTCAAATCAAGGTTTGAACAATTCCTATGCTCAAATCCAAGGCTCAAATGATTCAAGGGTCGAACGAATCCAAATATTGAATGTAAGTCTTTCTTTACTTTCTATCGAATTTAAGTATTTTTACACTTTCTCTTAGAGAACTCAGGGTATAAAACATCAATGGTTATGGACATAGTGGAATCTATTTTGAAACTATGAGTGTGGTGAGTTAGCCATTTTTGAGATTTGTCTATGGAGATTTTCCATTTGGATTCTTGGAATTTTTAGGGTCTGAAACACCTATACCGTGAGCCTTCCCAACTTTTGTCCCATGCCATATGATCATATCCTTCCTTCTCAATTTCATTTGTGAATTAATGTAGGGGATTTGTGAGCCACACTTTTATTTATGTGAAAGTGTGGATGAATCATTCTTTATTTTCATTGGATAAATATTGGAATTAACCATATTGTAGAAGTCCCATCCCATTTCACATCATCTATATAATTTTATATTTATCAATTTCCATGATGGTGTTTGGGTAAGCTATGAGACTCATTCCTGATGTATTAAACTGACTATTTATTTTTTTTGTATTTTTTCATTATATACTTTAGATGGGAAGTGATATTTTATATATCTATTAATTTTTTTATTCAACTTAGATTTATGAGGTGAGTAAGGGTAGTCTACTTAGAAAATGTAACCTCATGGGAGCCATTCTGTCTCAGTAGAGGCTAGTGTGTATGGGATAGCTGTTTCAAGGGTTGTTGTGTTTTTCTACCTTATTTTTGATATATCTTATTGATGTGTATTGTTTATTTATGCCAGATTCCTTATAGAACTAACTAGAATCTTAAGGATGGGTTAATGTGCATTATATGGAGTCCCTATAATCCTTCATTTGGGTAGATATAATGTGATGACCTTCCTATAATCCTTGGGAGGGGTCGATGTGGCGATATGACATCCCAATATTATTGAGATGTTTTCAAATATTTTATATACCATTAATATTAAATTTAATAATTCCTTAGGTTTTTACATCACTTATTCCAAAAAATAAAATGAAGGTTATAAAATTCAATATATTAGAAATTATTTTTAGGTATTCATCATTTTAGGTCTACATGTATTGGTTCCACCCCTAGGAATATCTTATTACCACCCATGTATATGAAATAACTCTTTATTTATTAAAATGTTTTATCAATACATTTTTATATATTCTAGTTCATTGAATGATATTTTATTATTCTTGTTTGTTATATTTTGGTTTTTTATTACTCATTAATTTCCTATATTATATTTTTATTTGTTTAGGGATTTAATAAATACTTTATTTGTTTCAAATAATAAATATTATTGCAATTTGTTTCTTAAGACTCATCCCCCGTCTCTTTTATAGACAATTTTCATACTCATCAGTTGCATATCAAAAATATTTATTGCATTTTGTTTCTTGAGACTCATCCCACATCTCTTTTATGTTTCTTGTACTACTCTGAGCAGTAGTCATCCCATGGATAAATACCGCTTAGAGTATTTCAGCAACATAGGTTCATGTCAACAAGATATGGAGGATGTGTGTCAAACAACAAAATGAAATGATAAATGTTCGGGAGATGAGTTGATGAGCATGATAGTTATCTATAACTTTCACCTTTTAATGAATTTAGAGGATAACACCTACTATAGTGGAGTAATTATTTTCTTAAATTCAATTACCCATTTTCTTCAAAGCATACTAAAATTATTTGAGACAATCAAATATTGGGTTTCCCTTATTAGAATTGTCTATAACTTTAACCATTGATAATGAATATATTATGGATATTTATTTATTTATTATAAAAAATTAATATTTTATAAATCCAATAGGATGAATATGAATCGAAAATAGATGCACACTAATCATTTGAAAAAATAATATGAATATGGAGTTAAAGAGTTCATCAAGTTTACAAGAGAGCATGCATATTAACCTTCTCAAATCCTTTTCCCATATTTACATTGTTGTTATTCAAGACAAATTAGTCAAGAAAAGTTGTAAGAATATTTGATTTTTTGTGGAATAGATCAGAACAATAAATTTTGGACTAAATAAGGAGAAAAAAATAAACATGCACACTGATCGGGATGATACTACAGTTTATGGATCATTTGATATGAATACTAGTGTAAATGATGATGGAGATCGAATATAGGAAATGAAAATGTAAATTAAAGATAACCTTAGTGATTTTTCAAAGTTTTTTGAGAAGTTAAATATTTCTACTAAGAGACCATTGTATACTGGTGGTACTAAATACACAACATTATCAACTGTATTGAAGTTATATAATTTGAAATCTGGTAGTGGGTGGAGTGACACCAGCTTTATAGAACTACTTGCTCTTCTGAATGATATGATACCAGAAGAAAATGAACTTCCATGTAAAAAATATGACACTAAATTAATGCAAAATTCAATAGAAAAGATCTCTAAAAAATACATGCTTTTCCAAATGATATCATATTATTTAACAAGGACTATGAATCTATCATAAAATTCCCTAAGTGTGGCATAGATCGATGCATGAAAAATGAATTGAGTCCATAAAAATATGTATGTTACTTTAATATCATTTCATGGTTTAGAAGACTATATGGATGTTAGGAAATCATGAGAAAATTTACATGGCATGTAGATACAAGAATTAAATATGGGAACCTATGTCATCCAGTAGATTCTCCTCAGTGGAAGAAAATTGATTATGAGTATCCTGAATTTGGAAATGAGTTGAGAAACTTTTTTATTATGTTATGTACATATGGAATAAATCCTTTTGGTGTACATAGCAGTACTCAGAGTATATGGATTTTTATGTTTGTAAATTATAACTTGTCATCATGGTTATTCATGAAGTGAAAATACATTATGTTGTCTCTGGTTATATCTGGAAAAAATAAACCTGGTAATGATATTGATGTATATTTGGCTCCACTAATTAAATATATGAAATTGATGTGGGATACATGTGTTAAAATTTATGATGATCATAGAAGTGAATAATCCATATTGAGGTCCATATTGTATGGGGTTATAAATGACTTTCCCGCTTAGGTAAATTTATTAGGATATAGAATTAAAGGAATTTTGGGGTGTCTCATTTGTGAAAAACACAAATACTTAGTTCGGTTGAAACATTTCATGAAGATTTTTTTTAGTAAATCAATTTTTTTTACCTCAGTGAAATAAATTCCAATCATGGATGACAGCATTCAATGGTAATATCGAAAAAGATAAAACACCATCTCTAGTAATGGGTGATCAAATGTATAATAAAGTAAAATAAATTGACACTATTTTTGGTAAACCAATTTTGAAAAACTTTACAAAATCAGGTTGGAAGAAGATATCAATTTTCATTGAATTACCGAACTGGAATTATTTTTATGTCAGACATTTTCTTGATTTCATGCATGTAGAAAAAATTTATTTGATAGTGTTATTGGCACATTACTAAATGTTTATAGCAAAAAAAAAAGATGACATCAAGGCTAGGTTTGACTTGATTGAAATGAGGATAAGAGAATAGTTGGAACTGGTGAAGGCTAAAAGGTTGACTTTTCTTCCTCTAGTAGCTTACACTCAATCCAGATAGAAATATTTTCAAATTTTCCTTTTCATTAATAGTGTAAAAGTTCTATAGGGGTATTCATAAAATATCAATAATGTCATGTCAGTGACTAATTTTAAGTTACAAGGAATAAAATCACACAATTTTCATGTTTTGGTACAAGATTTGATGCATTTTGATTTACATTACATTCTACCTCAAAATGTATGATATACATTAACTAGACTCAACTTCTTTTTCAAAGAAATATATAGTAAATTTATAGAACTGGTGAAGTTTCCAATCATTAATAAGGATGTTGTAGTCATATTATGTGAATTAGATATTTTCTTCCCACCATCATTTTTTGATATAATAGTTCACCTAATGGTTCACTTGGTTAGAGAGGTTCAACTATGTAGTCCTATCTATTATAGATGGATGTACCCCATTGAATGGTATATGAATATTTTGAAAGGGTATGTCAATAATTGAATCCGGTCAGAAGTTTGAATTGCGGAACGATATATTGTTGAAGAAACTATTAAATTCTTTACCAATTACTTATCAGATGCTAACAGCATCGGTGTCCCAAAGCCTCATCATAGTGGACGCCTTATGGGAAAATGGATTTTTGGAAGAAATTATATTACGATTACCTTGATAGAAAAAGAGAAAGAGCACCTTTACATTTTATATAATAGTGAATATATTGATCCATACATTGAATCCCATAAATAAATTCTTTGAGATTTGAATCCATCAAGGGCTGAAGGATGGATATCAAATACACATAATCAATAGTTTATATGATGCTTCCAAGATCAAATTTATAAATATTTAACTAAAAATCCAAATTCAATTATTGAATGAATTTAATGGCTATCCAGGGTACTGAATGAAAATGTTATATCTTACACTGGTTTTATAATGAATGGTTTTATGTTTTATACAAAAGAACACGATGAATGCAGTATGATGAAAAATAGTGATGTTACACTTGTGGCGGAAGCGATGCACATATCTGGTTCCAAGTATAGAAATAAAATTTATGAAAATATGTCATATTTTTTCATTATCAAACAAATATACGAGTTGGATTATATATCATTTCAAGTTCCAATTTTCTATTGCAAATGGGATGAAAATATGAGTGCATTGAAAGTTGATGAAATGGGCTTTGTGAAGGTGAATCTCAGTATAGAAGGGAAAAAATATTATCCATTCATAATGGCATCACAATAAGTGAAATTATTTTATGTCTTAGATCCAATAAAAAATAATTGGTTGATTGTCCTGCTAGCGACAAAAACAAATGTCAGGTTAGATGAAAATCCAATTGAGGATAACCCTTTCATTGGGAGATCACAATCAGTTCATGTCGGTCTCAATGTAGAAAATGTCTTGTAAATTATAGGGGAATAAAAAGGTGATCTGTATTCACTATAAAGGAACCAAATCCCTAAAACCTTAAAAAAATAGAGTTCAATGAGAAGGTAAATGTGTTTTTTAATATACCATTTTTCCCTCATAATATTAAATTTTACCTACTTTATTAATATAATCTAAATTAAAATTTTGAATACTCATGCAGAGAATGTCTTCATATGATGATGTTACGAATCCCTTGTAAGAAAAAACTATAATGAAGTAAACCCTTTGGGAATATGTAAAGGTAATGTCACGATATAATTTCTCTATTTTACCAAAAAATTATATAATGGAATGTTGATTTGATTTTCATTATTCCTTGTAGATCTCATTTATTTTAGAATATTTTTTCCATCTTTCATACCTTTTTAAGAAGGGAAATGATGTTATCTCTGCTCAATTACAGAGTTAATCTTGATGTTTTCACAGTAAAATCATTGTCCACATAATTAATATATTGTTTAATATTTATGTTTAATTTATTTATTTTTAGTATTAATCACAAAATAATTGTTTTATTATATAGGTGGATTGTTTTGTTCAAGTTGGGGTGGTCTGTTCATATTTCATGACTTTCTGCACACAAAATCTCACAAACTTATTCTCTTTAAAAACCTTTTCACCACTAGAGTATTAGAATTTATCACTTTGCTTCAAGTTCTCCTCACTTCTCAATCCTAGAGTTAATCTTGATGTTTGTATAGTAAAATCATTGTCTACAAAATTAATGTATTGTTTCATATTTATGTTTTATTTATTTATTTTAAGTATTACACATATAATAATTATTTTCTTATACAAGTGAATTATTTTGTTTGAGTTGGGGTGGTTTGTTCAAAGTTGCTCATGCCCGTGAGAGATTGGACTTTGAGCCTACAACTGAGATAATGAAAATAAGTAAACGCATTAAGAATGTATATAACCATCATAAAAATTTGAATCCCTACTACTTATTTAATTAATTTTTTCATCATTTTATCTACTATTTGTAAGTTAATTTACTTATCATTTTTATCTAATACTTATTTAGTTTTTTCATAGATATTTTGGGAATTCATATTGACTCAAAGTTATTTGTAGGAAAAACCTTTATCATTGAAATCCAAAAGAGTGGATTAACCTCATGTGGTCATTGTGGTCACTTATAATGATATAATGGGCACATGATATTCCTCTACTCTTTTGGATTTCAACAATGATAAAAGTTTTTCAGATAAGAAAATAGATTCAATATACATTATTGTAAGTTCAACAAAGAAAGGAAATGTAAATCATTGTAACGTTGGAATTTAGGATTGTTTGAGAATTTGGGATGTGTAGGAATCGACCACACCTCAATCTGACACATGGTATTACTGGTATTTCTCCAAGTGCTTCTTTTTATTTAAAATTAACATTAATTTTAGTAAAAAAGACAACTGACATACTCAAAACCAATCAAAAATATTCATCTTGTTTTGATAATTTATGAAAATGATTCATAAGTCATTTGTGATATGTTGGAATCAACCTAAACTCAATCTGATACATGATGAGCCTGATATGACTCGAAGTTTCCGTTATCAGTTTAAAATCAACATTTTAGTTAAAAAAGTTTCACTCACTGAAAACTGATAAAACACACTCTTATTTTCTTGATAATTTAGGACAACGATTCATAATTCATTTGTGATGTGTAGGAGTTTCTCTCACATAAAACTGATACATGATATGATTGGTATGATTCAAAGTGAGTGATTTCAGTTTAAAATGAAATTTTAGTAAAAAAGACAAGTGACTTACTCAAAACCAAGGAAAAAAATTGGATTGTTTTTATACTTTAGGAAAACAATACATAAGTCATTTAGGATGTGAAAGAATCAGTTTCACCTCAATTAGATGCACGATGTGACTGGTGTGACTCAAAGTATGTCTTTTTATTTAAAAATGACATCAATTTTATTAAAATGGAAAACTAACCCATTCAAAACAGATCAAACACATTCTGATTATTTTGATACTTTATGAAAACAATCCATAAGTCATTTTTTGACATGTAGGAATGTCACGAACTACCTTATTCAAGATGAGGGAAGGGACAAAAATATGTTGAGACCTTCCTTCCTCAAGATGAAAGAGATATAATGACCCTTGAGTCCCACCTCCAATAGGCCCCAGGGTGGAGACTAGCACCAAGGGTATAGAAATGTCACAAAATGGGAGGCATTACCCTTTTATAGTAACCGAGTTCAAGAGATAAGATGTATCAACCTCAAACAACTCCAATACACACACACACACACACACACACACATATATATATATATAAGGAAACCAAAATCCATCCAACATGCATGTTCATAGTAAAACTGCTGGAAATACAAAGAAAACTCCAAAGTAAGTACCAAAAGAAAAGCTAAGTAGCAACATAGCAACTGCCCCCAACGTCTGAGCTAGTAACATACAGCACGGTCCATGTAATCTCCATAGAAACATAAAAACATTTTTATATACGTAGGGTGATCATACAAGTATACTCAGTAGGAAAAACCAAAGTCACTCGTGCATAAGTGGGAAGAACATACTAATTACCCTGTTAGAAAAAAGAAGAAACCAATAGCACCTATCGAGGAATACTAACCTTCCAACCTCACCAAGGTACACTCACCAAGTAATGAAAATCAATTAATATAATATAATAATAACATCAATATTTGGGTACCCTGCACCACTTCCTACTAGTTAACCACTCATCCCTAACAGAGAACATCCTGATGCTACCATGCTCTTCCACAAGCCCCGTTGTCACAACCTTCCCGCACACACCTAGGCCACAAACCACACAGCAATCCTTCCCATAGACACGTGGTCCTCACACACATACCAAACCCTTCCTGAAAACACCTGAGCCTCATCCTGAAGACACATGGGAAACAAACCACCTCTCAAACAGCCAATACCATAAATCTAGTTATAAACCTCAAGCCATTACAGCAAACCCTAACTTTCTTGGGTGATAAATCCCTAGAAGAGAAAGTAGGGTAGATTCAATAACCATCCATCCATCCTCCTAGTGGGATGTTGGGAAAGACAACCTCATTCATAACAATGGGGGTGTTCGGCACGTAGTGCTTAGCACAGGTGGGGTGAGTATAGAAAACATCAGGAACTACAAGTTTATACATATAGGTAACAAACACTCATCCCATCATATGGGATGCCAAACATAAACCATCCCACCCAAAACCACCTTTTTTTCTACCCCTACATGCATGTACCACCACAAATGACGGCGACTCGAACTCCACTTCACTACAATCCCAAACTCGAAACATACCCCCATCCAATTCATTTAACCAGTTGACATTCTACATTATAAATTTATTTATTTATTTATTCTATCCATACTCAAGAAACTACCAAACACTGAACACATTATAAGGTGAATCAACCATACCAATCACTGCCAAATCCAAACAAAGAAAAAAAATTCCAACATCATTCTTCAAAGTTATCTTTACCAATCCATCCTCTCACAACCAAACTCGACAGCCCCGTTGAACAACAACACCACACCCATCACATACGTAAACATGAAATCATGACACAACCCAATCCTACAGCCCCACTTCCCAAACACTACCTAGATATAGTCCCACTAAATAACAAGTCCATCCATTCCACAATCAATCAATATCTCAGCCTGAGATACCATCACACTGCCTGTACCGCCCCATACACACAAACACATAGCCACCACCACCAAAACACACACAAGGCACAAAACCCAATAGAACATAGCACAAAACCACACCAATCAAATATGGTGTATTCGAATTTGGCCAACACTGTTATTTAAATTCCACTTTGATAAGTAGGGGTGATAACATAAGGGTTTTCATCCTAGGGAATCCATTTATTTAACCAAGTGTACGTGATTAATCAGATTGATATTTAAAGAAATTATTTATAAGTAAACAAAAATAGTTATAAATCATCACCCATGTATAGGAAAATACCACCAGCAACCATGATTTTTAGAGGCCACACAGTCACAACAAATCACATCATAAAAAAATATAACAAATAAATCAAGAGATCAACATCAATCTACTCCTAGCTTGTTATCGTGTCTTTATTTCATCATTAGCATTTATCTTTCTTAAAAGTTAGATTCAGAAATTTTTCATAAAAGAACCTTACTATGACCATCATGCATAATACATAATTAAAGAGAGATATTAGAATCCCTACTTGGAACACCAACAGTAAGACACCGAAAATGAAAATGATTCACTGATGGATGAGTAACCAATGGAAAGCCAACGAGACCGATAGTGATTCACAGATGGGTGGGTCACCGATAGCAATCCACTGACATCGAGTCATAGACACTAAGCTACTGACGCTGAGCTATCAACGTTGAGCTACAGACACTGAGCTGCCGATGTTGACCCATCGATGCGACCTACCAACACCTGACTCATAGATTCCCTGAATCACCAACACCCTGACTCACCGAAGCCCTTACTCACTTATTCCCTAACTCATCGAGGACCTGACTCACTGACGCCCTGACTCACTAACACCCTGAATCACCGACGCCCTGACTCAACGATGACCTGACTCACCAACACCCTGACTCACTGACGCCCTGCCTCACTGACACCCTAACTCACTGACACCCTCGATCTACCGACACCCTGACCTACTGATGCCTTAGACTACTGACACCCTTGACCTACTAATACCTATAACTACTGATGCCCTCAACATACCGAAGCCTCATTCTATCGATGGAAAAACTATAAATTTGAAAAACTCTTGAAATGAGCTACCATTGCCTCCTAAAACACCCCAAACACTAAATTTTGACAAAGTAATGGACCATGGAGGTCTGGTCCATTACATCAGATACCTCTCAAACTATTCTCTCCCTCAATAATTCAAAACCAAAACTAGAATAAAGATGGGTCCAAACAACCACCCCGTAACATACCACTCAAGTAAAAACCACCTTGTGTTGCTAGAGTGAAACCTCAATATCCAAGAACACCTCCTCCCACATCTGCTAACCCAAAAATTCACAAGATACCCCACATAATAACCAACTACACAGACAGATAAATTAGGGAATTCCTTCCTCCATGGAAAGATACTATCCGCTTTGGGAAGTACTGACTCGCCAGCATAAGTTTAATCGCATCCACATTAATGCGTATTGATTAAGAATTAGGTCTCCCCATTTTTACATGTTAGGAGTTTTTCAGATATATAAAAAGGAAATAACTCATTTTATAGAAAACATGTTCCAAGCACTACATCACAGATCAAAACACACAAGAAAATTTAAGAACAACTCTGGGTACTGGGCATGCATCTATGTCTCCCTCTCCCAAGTAATCTCCTCTAGAACACCATGCCTCCACAACATGAAAACAAAGGGAATGGTCCATCCACACAACACCTTCTCTTGAAAATCCTAGATTCCCACTGGTTGATTCATGAACATTGTTTCATCCTCGATATCCAAATCCCCCCAATCAATGAAATGGGAGCCATCGTGAAGATACTGATGAAGCTGGGAGACATGAAAGATGTCATGGACCCTCCCCAACTATAGTGAAAATGCCAGATGATATGACACCTTTCTAACTCATCCCAATACCTCAAAGGGTCTGATGAACCTGGGAGAAAGCTTACTCCCTCTGCTAAACCTTTACTACCCACGTCAAAGGGAAACCTTCAAGAATATGTGGTCCTCGACCTAAAACTCCAAGGTAATTCTCTTTCAATCAGCATACAAATTCTACCATTAATGTGTTGCCTTCATCCTCTCACAGACAGTCTGAACCTTCTCTGTCATACTCTGAACCAAGTTTGGACCAAGAATAACTAACTCCCCAGCTTACATCCAACACAAGGGTGAATGACACAACCTCCCATATAGATCTTTGAATAGATCCATACCAATGGAAGAGTGATAGCTATTATTGTAAGAAAACTATACCAAGGTAAAATGTTTCACCCAATACCCACTAAAGTCTAGAAAACATGACCATAATATGTCCTCCAATGTTTGGATAGTCCTCTCTATTTTTTCATCCGTCTGAGGGTGGAAAGAAGTGATGAGGCATAACTAGGTGCTAAAGTTATGCTGCAATCACCTCCAGACTCATGATGTAAAACATGTATCTCAATCTGAGACAATGGATTTTGGAACTCCATGTAGCCACACCACCTCATCAACATACCTTCCTGCTAAGGTATCCACTATGCTCGACTCCTTATCGCTAAGAAGTGAGTCGATTTTGTCAATAAACCCACTACTACCCAAACATCATCGCATCTTCCCTGATCCATGGGTAATATTGTGACAAAATCCATCTATATTTCATCCCACTTCCACTCAAGGACATCTAGGGGTTACAATAAACCATCAGAAATATAGTGATCTTCCTTCACTTGCTAGCACACTAATCACTTTTTCACAAACTCCGCCACTACTCACTTAATCCCGAGCCACTTTAACTATTCCCTAAAGCCTCGATACATCTTGGAAACTATTAGTTGTACCACTATGGGTGATTTATGAAACTCATGTAGAAATTCATCACGCATTTCCACTGAAACAAATTGCTTATCATGGAACATCATTTGATTCTGACCATCCTCTAAACATTCCTCCAGAGCATCACCCTGGTCAATGTGATCATGCATCACCTCCACTTTTGAGTCTCCCCTCTGAGATTTCTCCACCTGCTAAATTAGAGAAGAATTCACTGTCATCTAAAATAGGTAGCCTCTGCCTCCATCCATTCCCGAATCTAAGTGAAAGTCATCTAACTCCTCCATTGCCTTCCAAGCATCCTCAGATTTCCAAACTACCTCCTTTCATGACTAATTACTTAAATAATCATAAAATACATTTCCCTTCCTTATGGTGTAAGAGATCTCAAAATAATATCCTAAATAAACTCCATCCACATCCACTATTGTAAGTTCATATATCGCTAGGAAAAGATGTACCTTGAGATCTTGTGATCTATAAAGACCACAATGATTTCCATAATTAGGTAATGTCACCATAGATTTAGTGCAAACACGACTAATACTAGTTCCATATCATGGGTGGCATAGTTACGTTCATATGGGCGTAAATTCCTAGACCCATACAAGATCACTCCTCAATGCTACATCAGCACACACTCTAATCCTAGACGGGAATCATCACAAAACATCTCAAACATCACCCCTTCCTCTGTAAGCCTAATAAATGAATCACTGAACAAATTTTCCTTAATATATCTAAATTTTACCTCACTCTTCTCGCTCCACTCAAAATTTTGTAATTTTCTAGTTAGAACCGTTAACAGAGCTTCTACCTGAGAGAAATCAAGTACGAATCTTCGGTAGTATCATTCTAGACTGAGAAAATTGTGAACCTTTTCCACATTATTAGGTGTTTCCCAAGAAACTACTACCTCAAAATTTGATGGTTCCACTGATACACCATGATGAGACACCACATGTCCAAGTAAGTGGACCTCCTGTGTCCAAAACTTGCACTTTGACAGCTTTCCGTAGAGCTGGTGATGCCAAAGGACCTCTAGGATAGTCTTGAGATGCCCAGTATGCTCCTCCTCAGAATTTGATTGGATCAGTATGTCATTGATGAATACAATGATGAATTGGTCTAGGAACTCATGAAAGATAGAGTTCATGATCCCCATGAACATGGGCGGTGCATTCGTAACATCGAATGGAATAACTACGAACTCAAAGTGCCCATACCTACACCGGAAGGCAGTCATTGGGATGTCACCCTCCTTCACCCTCAACTGGTGATATCCAGACTATATATAAATCATGTAAAATCAACTCGCTCCCCTCAGTTGGTCAAAAATATCACCTATCCTCGGGAGAGGGTAACAATTATTGACCGTTACCTAATCCAATCTCTGGTAGTCTATGCACAACCTCAGACCACTGTCTTCCTTCTTTGCAAACAAGACTGAATCACCCCATGGTGACATGCTAGGTCAGATAAAACCCTTATTCATTAGATTTTCAATCTGAATATGAAACTCTCGCAACTCAGAAGTCTATATTCTATAAGGAGTCATAGAAATTGGACTAGCACCGGGTTGTAAGTCTATTCTGAACTCAACCCCACGTCGATGGGGTAGAGTCACAACCTCATCAAGGAAAACATCCAAAAAATATCCAAAAACTCCCAAAACCTCCACTATCACAACATCCATCAATCCCACTAGTAGCTCAACTAATAAGAAAAGAAGAGGCTCCATGCGCTATATTCCCACCTGAGAGCTTCAATCACTAATGAAAGATACATGTTGGCCTTTCATATAAAAAATCATGACTCTTCTTTAAAAACAGTCGATAATAGAATGCAAAAAGTACAACCAATCGATGGAAAGTATTACACTGTATGGATACATCTATAGCAGATAGAGATACCTACTGGACTAATGAGCCCCAACATCAGTCTACATCCCTGTCAAACATCAAACAAAATGGTATGACCTCTAATTGGTGTACTCAACACCAGGGGATGGAAAGTATCACTATGTACAATCCTAGATTATGAGATATACTAGGTGAAAAAAGGATTATTAATCTCGTGAATCAAATAAGGTGCAAGCAAGCACACTAAACAAATTGATTGTACCTAGAACAATCTCTGGCCCTACTAGAAATTGATTCCTCTGGGGTGTGAAACTTCCTACACCTAGATCCTCTGACCCTCGATTATCATTCACATCCCTAACCACTCCTTATTCAAGGTCCCTAAGGAGAACCCTAGGGTCAGCCTCTTCTTGTACCGTTTTCCCTTGGTGAAGTAGGGGCCTGCTGTCCCTGCGGATGGAAAGGCCTAACTGGAAACTGCTACTGAGGTGGTTGATCAACCTAACCACCTCCACCATATTGATCTCGACCTAGTAACTGACTCTGAAGGTTCCTGCTTCCCCCACAAATGAAACACATCGGCCCCAAGCCCATGGTAAAAGGGTGAGGATCATAGAGTCGAAACTGATACTGATGGGGTCTTCTCCTCACTATCCAAAACCTGAAAGGTCTTGATTCCAGAGACTTGCTGGTGACAACCTTCCCCTTTGAAGAACTCGGGTGACTTCCCCCCTATAGTAGACCTCCTCATGAGTTCATCCTTTCCACTACCTCGGCCTTCTTATGGACCTCTAAGTATGTTGGTAGGGTGAAGGGAGTAACTTCATACTAAATATAAGGATGGAGGGCCTCCTCTAAGCGCCTCACCCAAGGCTCCTTATATGGGAAGAGATCCAAAGAAAAATGTAGGAGATCCTTGAACTTGATCCCCAATTACCTTATTGACATACTCCCTTACTAGAGGGTGAGTAGCTTCTGTCTCTTCTTGACTTTCATTGTAGAAGAAAGTAATTACACCCAAAACTCCTTCTCAAATTCAACCCACAAAATATCGAACTCCTTTGTTGGGTAAAAATCCCTCCAGGTATCATTGAAGCATTTTTGAGGTGATTGTGTTTATTGAAAAAGTGGACATCTGAGTTGTGATTGTTGACAAAGAGGATTTCATGGTGGAATGTCGAGTTCAAGAGTTGTGTTCAATGATCCATGTTTGATTCAAAGAACGTCGATAAAAGGAATGGATGATCTGGAGGAGGTACAAAAGAACAGATATAAAGTGGCGCCGTTTTCCAGTGTTTGCCAAATTTTTGGGCCTGAAAATTGGCAAATGATGAAAAGTGTTTTTGGCAAAGGGACTTGCGCGCCGTGGACTTAGAGTATAGGAAACTTGCACTCCATATGTTTTTCAAGATCAGAATATCAAAATATGGCTAAGGAAATAGGTTCGCACAAGTTTGGGAGTTGGTTGCGCAAGTGTCTAAAAGGAGAGAAGACTTGCGCGCCGAGATTGGGTCGCGCAGGTGACTTGCGCGCCGTCGCGCAGGGTGGTCAATTTGCCTATAAATACTAGACCACCCCTCCTCATTCAATACCTGAGTTCAACTCTTTGAGAAATCAGAGCTCCCTTCGCGTAGGTGTGGTGATCGCACAGGTGGTGTGTGTGGTCGTGCAGGTGAAGTTGCACGCCAGTGGTTGAAGTTGTGCGCCGGTGTTAGAAGTTGCGTGCCGGTCAGCAGTTGGGCGCCAATATTGGTTTGGGCGTAAAAGGAAGTGAGTCGCGCAAGTTTGGAGTTGAGGAAGCTTGTGTCGCTCAAGTGTCAGAGGAGGACTTGCGCGCCCGTTGTGACTTGCACGCCGATACTTGCGCGCCGAAATTGACTTGCGCGCCAAGTAAGGTTTTGTTCCAGCGGTGCTTCTCGGACTGCGTGGAAGCTGGTACGTTTCCCGATACCTTCGGTGCAAAGATATATTCATCTACGGGTGAAATTTGTACTTAAACAGATCATCTACACACAGAGGAGGATGCATTCATTCTTGCAAATGAAGAGACCTACAGTTCTATAAACTGTGAGTGGATTCCTTCCAAGAGTAGTGAGCTTAGGAAGAGGAAGAAGGTGATCCTCTCCACCGGCAGTGAGACAGAGAGAGAGAGATAGGGAGTGACCCTTGGGAAAGCAGTGAGATGACCCTAAATTTGGAAAGGCAGTGAGCCTGGGCATAGAAGTGATCTAGCCCGAACCTTGTAATCCACAGCTAGTGAAGATTAGTGGAATTTGGTACGACTGGCAACCTGTCGGCATATGCTCCTTGGACGTAGCCCTTAGCTGTGAACCAAGTAAAATTGATGTGTCCTGTGCTTTCTTTACTTTCTGTTTATATTGTGCAGTAGGAAAAAGAGAAAAGAGTGTTTTTCTTAACAGCGAAACAAGATCAGAACGGGCATTAATTTTTAATTAGTCATACCCTGATTCACCCCCCCTCTCAGGGTATCCAGCCTAGTGGACCTAACATCCTTCCTCTCCCATAGGTAAAGCATCCACCATTGACATCTTGACCCCCTCATCTAGCTCACCTCTATAGGAACCCAGTACTCTATTAGAGCCTAGATCAAGATAAAAGTGATCACCACCTCCCCGATCCAACTCTTTTTCTCAATGTCTGAGACACTGTCATCATACTTTCCTAGAGTCTGCTACTAGAAAGTACAAAGTTTCTACTACCATTGATCATCTTCCTCTGTTGGGTTAACCCTTCATCGGTCAACTGGGTCAGCCTGTTGACCCTCCACTGCTCATACCACACGTGGGTGATGTCCGAGAGCCATAGATAAAAGTAAAAAAATGAACTCCTAATCACAGGTAGTATAAAAATTATTTATAATTCATTTTAACTCATTGATTATTTTAATTTTCCAAAAAACTCCCAAACAAACAAGAATGCAAGTCATCATGATGTATATAACTTTCCTAGGGTCTGTACCCTGCAATCAGTGTAGCCTTACTTGGTTATTTGGTAATATCAGAGTCCTTGAATTGGATCATGGGGGCCTAAAATACCATTTCCTTGTCGATCTTCCTAGGCCTATGTCATGCACCAAGGTCACCTAACACAGTTACCCTACCAACCCATGCAATCCTTACAATTCCTAACTCCAAACTCCATCCTATCTCTCAACCTTATTTGATACCATTCTATCACGACTCTCCTTATTAAAGATGAGGGAAGGGACTAAAAGATTTCAAGATCTCCCTTCCTCAAGATGAAGGAGAGATAATGACCCCCGAGTCTCGCCTCCAATAGTCCTCGGGGTGGCGACCAGCACCAAGGGTATAGAAATCTCACAAAAATGGGAGGCATTACCCTTTTTATAGTAACCAAGGTCGGGATAAAAGATGTATCAACCTTACAAAAATCCAACACACAAACACACACACACACACACATATATATATATATATATAAGTAAACCAAAATCCATACCACATGCATGTTTAAAGTAAAACCTCTAGAAATATAAAGAAAACTCTAAAGTAAGTACCAAAAGAAAAACTAAGAAGCAACACAGAAACCTTCCCTAACATTCGAGCTAGAAAGGTCCAGCACGGTCCTCATAATATCCCTAGAAACCCAAAAATAGTTTTATATATGGAGGGTGAACATATAAGTATACTCAGTAGGAAAAGCCAAAGTCACCCATTCAAAAGTGGGAGGAACATACTAATTCCCCTGTGAGAAAATAGCATAAACCAATAGCACCTATCGAGGAATACTAACCACCCAACCTCACCAAGGCACACTCACCAAGTAACGCAAATCAAGTAATGTAGTATAATAAGAACATCAATATTTGGGTACCTCAGACCACTTTCCACTGGTTAACTACTCATCCCTAATAGTGAATGTCTTGATACTACCACGCTCTTCTACAAGACCCACTGTCACAACCTTCCCGCACACACCTGGGCCACAAACCACACTACAATCCTTCCCACAGACACCTGGGCCTCAGACACATACCACACCCTACCTAAAAACACCTGGGCCTCATCCCGAAGACACCTAAGAAACAAACCACCTCTCACATATATAATACCATAATTCTGGTAATAAACCTAAATCCATTACAACATGCTCAAAAAGTATTGGGTGATAAATGCCTAGAAGATGGAGTAGTGTAAAGTTAGTAACCATACATCCATCCTCCCACCAGGATGTTGGGAAAGACACCCTCCCTTATAACAATGGGGGTGTTTGACACATAGTTCTCAACACGGGTGGGGTGCTTATAGAAAACATAAGGAAATACATGTTTATACATATAGGTAACAAACACTCAGAACATCCTATGGGATTCCAAACATAGAACCAGACCACTCAAAACCACCTTTAATGCTACCCCTACATGCATGTACCACCATGAACGATGGTCCCTTGAAATCCACTTCACTACATGCCCCAACTCGAAACATACCCCCAGCCAATTCATTTAACCAATTGTCATTCTGAATTATAAATTTATTTATTTATTTATTCCATCTCTACCCAAGAAAATACCAAACACTACAAATGTTATAAGGTGAAGTAACCATACCGACCACTCCCAAAGCCAAACAAAAAAATAAACTTCTAACATCATTATTCAAAGTTATCCTTCCCAATTCATACTCTCAAAACCAAACATGGCATCCCTGCTGCACAACAACCCAACACCCATCACACCCATAAACATGAAATCATGACACAACTGAGTCATGAAACCTCTCTACCTAACCACTACCCAGATGTATTTCCACAGTATAACAAGTCCATCAATTCCATAATCAATAAATATCTCAGCCTGAGATACCATTACACCTCCTGTACTACCTTATACACATAAAAAAAACAACCACCACCACCAAAACCCACACAAGACACAAAACCCAATAGAACACAGCAGATAGGCACACCTATCAAATAGGGTGTATTCAGATTTGGACAATATTGTTCTTTAAATTCCACTTTGATAAGTAGGGGTGATCACACAAGGGTTTTCATCCTAGGGAATCCATTAATTTAACCAAGTGTACGTGATTAATCATATTGATATCTACAATAATTATTCACAAGGAAACAACAATAGTTATAAAGTATCACCCATGAACAGGAAAAGACCACCAATGACCATGATTTTCATAGGCCACAAGGCCACAATAGATCACATCATAAATAAAGAAAACAAATAAATAAAGTGATCAACATCAATCCACTCCCAAACCATTATCAAGTTTGTATTTCATCATTAGCATTTATCTTTTTAAAAATTTGGATTTGATAGTTTTTCACAAAAATAACCTTAATAATACCATACCGCATGATACAAAATTAAAGAGAGATATTAGAATCCCTACTTGGAACAATAGGAGACCAAAACTCCTCCTTGCACCAAAAAAGAGGGGTCATGTGAGCAGAAGACTCCAAGGAAATCCGAAATGGGAGAGCTACAGCACAGGTGCATGGCTCATCCAGGGAATAAATGGTCTCAGAGCACCAATAGAAAATGGAAACACACTAGGAAGAGAAGGTCCTAGATTATAAAAGTTATATCCTATATCAACAGAAGGGGAAATGGTTTCAAGGGCTATTAAACTCAGATCGTGTCCAAGACCATGCAGTTTGACTATTTTAAGATCCCATGACCATCAAAATATTAAATATATAATTAATATACTTTTAAAGACCTTTAGAAACACCCAAAAAATTCTTTAAACTCAATTTATGTCAAACAAAATGTAAGAGGGGTGAAAATAGAAAAACTGGGAAAAACTGTAAATAAGTCACTGATGGTCGAGTCACCGATAGAAAGCTACCAACACCGATAGTGAGTCACTGATGGGTGAGTCACCAACAAAAAGACACCAACAGTGAGTCACTAATTTTGAGCTACCAACATTGAGCTACTGATGTTGAGATAATGATGCTGATATACCAATAATGATCCACTGACGTGACCTACCAACGCTTGACTCATTGATGCCCTAACTCACCAACACCTTGACTCACGAACTCCCTAACTCACCGACACCCTAACTCAACGATAACCTAACTCACTGATGCCCTAACTCACTTATTCCCTGACTCACGAACTCCATGACTCAATGACACCCTAACTCACCAATTCCCTAACTTGAGGACGCTCTGACTCACCGACACCCTAACTCACTGATGCCCTAACTCACCAACGCTGTGACATACAGATGCCCTAAATCACCAATTCCCTCAACCTACCAAGGACCTGGCCTACCAATGCCTTGACTTATCAATTCCCTCTACCTAAAAATTCCTTGACCTACTGACTCCCTTTACCTACCGATGACTCGACCTACCGACGCCCTCGACCAACCGACGCCTCGACCTACCGTTAGAAAAACATGAAATTTGGAAAAATCTTGAAATGAATTACCATTTCCTCCCAAACACTAGATTTTTACAAATTAATAGACCACATAGGTTCATTCCATTACAAGGGATCATCCCCTCCTCAATCAGATACACTATGTGCCTGGTATGACTCAAAGTATCTGCTATTAGTTTAAAATCAACACTTTAGTTCAAAAAGTGTCACTCACTAAAAACCAATCAAATGACCTTAAATTTTCTTGATAATTTAGTAAAAAACTTCATAAGTCATTTTTTAAATTTAGGAATTGGTCTCACATCAAACTGATACATGATGTGATTGATATGTGCCAAAGTGTGTGTTTTTATCTTAAAATGACATTTTAGTAAAAAAGACAAGTGACATAATCAAAACCGATAAAATACATTTGAATTATTTTAATACTTTAGAAAAAATATCCATAAGTAATTTTAGATGTTTTGGAATCATCCGCACCTCAATCTGACGCACAGTGTAACTGATATGAATCTAAGTGCACCGTTTTATTTAAAATTAACATCAATTTTAGTAAAATGGAAAATTGGCCTATTCAAAACCGAGAAAACAAAATTGGATTATTTTTATAATTTACGAAAATGATATGTAATTTATTTTTAATGTGTAGGAATTATCCTTGCTTCAATATGATACAGGATATGCCTGATATCACTCAAAGTGTCCGTTATGAGTTTAAAATTGACATTTTAGTTCAAAAAGTGTCACTCACTGAAAAATGATCAAACATGATCATATTTTATTGATAATTTAGTAAAATTATTCTTAAGTTATTTATGAAATGTAGGAATTGGTATCATATCAAACTAATACACAATGTGATTGGTATGAGTCAAACTGTGTGTTTCCAGTTTAAAATGACATTTTAGTAAAAAAGACAAGTGATGTACTCAAAACTGAGAAAACGCATTTGTATTGTTTTTATAATTTAGGGAAATGATAAATAAGACATTTGGTATGTGTAATAATCATTTATATCTCAATATTATGCACAATGTGACTGGTATGACTCCAAGTGCTTCTTCTTATATAAAATTGACATCAATTTTAGTAAAATGGACAACTAGCTTACTAAAAACTGAGAAAACACATTCAGATTGTTTTGATACTTTAAAAAAATGATAAATAATTTATTTTTTATCTTTAGGAATTATCCTCACCTAAATTTGATACACGATGTTCCCATTATGACTCAAGGTGTCTGTTATTAGTTTAAAATTGACATTTTAGTTCAAAAAGTATCACTCACTAAAAAATGATCAAACACGTTCAAATTTTATTGATAATTTGTTAAAATGATCCATAAGTAATTTTTGACATTTAGGAATTGGTCTCACATCAAACTGATACACAATGTGATCGGTATGAGTCAAAGTGTATATTTCCTGTTTAAAATTACATTTTAGTAAAAAAGACAAGTGACGTACTCAAAACTGAGAAAACACATTTTTATTGTTTTCATACTTTATAAAAATTATACATAAGTAATTTTAAACATGTATAAATCATCTGAATATAAATATGACACATAGTTTTACCGGTATGACTCCAAGTGGGTCTTTTAATTTATAATTGACATCAATTTTAGTAAAATTAACAACTGACCTACTCAAAACCAAGAAAACACTTTCGGATTGTTTTTATAATTTATGGAAATGATCCATAAGTCATTTTTAGAATTTAGAAATTATTTTCACCCCAATCCAATATAATATGTTCCCAGTATGACTCATAGTTTCCATTATTAGTTTAAAATCGACATTTTAATTCAAAAAGTGTCACTCACACAACTAGTAGGCTACACCCGTGGGGATTTTTCTTATACTTATTTAATTAATTTTCACATAAATAATTATTTAATATTAAAAATAAATGATGTGATATGTAAGAATAAACCACAACTCAATATGATACACAATTTTTCTGGTATAACTCAAAGTTAAGTTTAAAATTAGCACTTTTTGTTAATTTATTTCATTATAATATTACTAATATAGGATTTGTTTTATTATACAGGTGAATTCTTTTTCTCAAGGAGTGGTTTGTTCAAAAATATAATGAGTCGGGGTTAAGATAAAAAGACAACAGAACATTTATTTTTTGAATGTATGTAATAATTTTTACTTATGTAATTATATAAATCAATGATTTAAATGTCTATAATATACTGATTTTTTCTTATATTTGTGTTTTAAATTTTATTTAATTTAATTTTTATATTGGAACTTGATTTTTTTGATATTTGGTGGTGTTGTGGTGTTGCGGTGTACTATTATATCTCATTTCACTAGTGTTGTAGCATGTTGTTATGGAACATTGCAGTATGCCCCTTTATCAGTGCTTTTGAAAGCGCTGATAAAATCCTCCTTTATCAGTGATTTGAAAAATACTGATAAATGCATCCTTTATCGATGCTAAATAAAAGAACTCATAAAGTGATCTTTTATCAATGCTAAAAAATGCTGAAAAGGGGGTCCTTTATCAGTTCCTTTTTAATGTTGATAAAGGACCCCTTTATCAGTGTGTCAGACCCATGTTTTTAAATTAATCTTTGGTCCCAATTCATGTTTGGTATTTAGTTCTTTTATCAAGAACCAAATGTTATGAGTATGAATTCTTTGGATTTTATTCCCTTATATATTTGGCCTAACTTTCCTCCTTGGGGTTCCCCTTAAGTTAGATGAGTTTTAGGGTTAAAAGGATTATTTTTGGGACTTTTTCTAGGACACACAGTTAGTTTAACCATGCAGTAAGTGTGCAGGGGGTTGCACGGTTTTTACACGGTTCAACTAACCTTGCAACCAAAGTGTGTTACCCATATAGCACTAAATAGTGGTAAATCGCATGGTTTTCATATGGTTTTTTAAATTATGCGAGCTACCCATGTGACCCACTTGGGAAAGGTTATTTTGGGTATTTTTCCTTCTTTTAATTGGGGTTTCTCCCCTTGGACCCCCATTCAAAATCATACAACCTATATGCCTTCTATAGGGGTTTTGGAACCTCCAATCCCCTCCAAGTGGGATTCAAGGGGATTTCTTGGTGATTCTTCACTCGAATCTAAAGGTTAGGATATTTTCTTCTCCTCCATTAATTTAATTCCATTTTATTCTTATTCCCTAACCCTAGTTGACATGTTAGACAATTTTCATGCTTAGGGTTGCTCTATTTTGGGGGGGTTTCCCTTTTAGGGTTCCTTTGGGATTTTCTTGCTCCCTGGAACCTTTGAGAAGTCTTCCCAGTAGGTTTTGTTGAAGCGGAAGTGTTTTGAGGTAGGATCCCTTTTCACATTACCTTTAAATTTTAGATTTCTTTGATTTCTTTCTTTCTAAACCCTCCTTAATAGTTAAATAGTGACTTATTATTTTTAGAATAATTTTTCTGTGTGAAATAAAGTGTTTTTATTGATTATTTTGAGTATGTGGTGTGGGTTTGTTGAATTTGTTCACACTATGTGCTTGATAAATAGCCTGGTTAGCCTTTTCAAGTGGTTTATGATTTTTAAAAGCATGTTTTGATCTTTTAAATGCATTTTTTATGTTTAAAAGGGATGATTGGTGTTTCTCAATTGGGTTTCTAAATTTTTTGGTTTTAAAAAGGGGGTTGTGTATGGTTATTTATGAAAAGTTTTGATGTGTGTAAATCATGTGAGGCTCATTTGGCATTTTTTAAATGGTTTCTTTTGGAAAAAACCCTTCTAGGAGGGATCCCTTTCCTTGTTGGTTGATAAAGGGGTGGTAATTTCCTTGTCTTGGGACTCCACTTGTGTGAATATTGTTTTAAATAAAGGGGATACTCCTTGAGGTGGCCAGGGTGGTGCTGGTTTGTGTGATATGTTTGATGGCGTTTGTATGGATTGTTACTTGATCTTTCTTGGAACACCCCTTTGTGAACATAACATGAGAATCTAGAATAGAAAAGATGAATTTTGAGAATGTTTTCTTCACTGTTCTAGGTCATTGCACTAGCTATTGGCCCATATAAGGGGATTATTTTGTTATTATTATTATGGGATCGGGCCCCTTGGTTAGTCCAGGTAGGTCGATGATTAGGTGTTTGGGTGTTATGATGTCATCAGGTAAGGCATGCCTTTAGGATGAGTCACATGTATAGTATGTTCTGGTTCTCCTATAAGTTCCTAGGTATTCTTGTGTTTCTTCGGCTCTAGCACCGTTAGTACCATTTCCCTCATTGTGTGGAATTATGATCCTTGTGCTTGGTTTTTGGTATTCACTTGATAAATTGTGAATGTGTGGTTTTTTAAAAAGGTTTCAAAGATGATATTTTGAAATAACAAGTGTTTTCCCTTTCTCTTTTTTAGGAAAAATGAAAGTTCCCTACTTGGATCCCTTCTTTCTTCTCCCCTATGAACCTAACCATTATTTCATGAATGGTCCTTATTTCAAAATATGAGGGCAATCGATTATGGTTTTAATTGTTTAAATTGTAAATTGTAAAAAACCTACATTTATAGAATTTATTTCAAACCTGAAATCAATGTTTCTTTATTTAAATAATGTGAATTGGAAATAGAATTATTCGTTCTTACCTACTGAGTTTTAACACTCATGCCTATAGTCTTCTTTTGTTTTTAGAATCTATTACAGGTTTTGGATTGAGTTTGGTTTCCTCGATGATGGTTGGTTATGAGTTAGAGAGTGACCTTCTAGGTCACATAGATATGTCGTGGTTGTGAGGTTTAGTTTGGGTTTTTCTTGTGTAGTATTTTTGTTCAGTTTTTTTTTATTTTCATTTGTAGTGTAATGATGTAAAGTTTGGTAACCATATTTATTTTGGTTTGATTCTTTATTATTCTGCCTCTTTTTTAATATTTATTGGGTGAAATCATTCCCATTTTTACTTTGGTGATGCCCTTGGTTCTTGTCTCTATCCTGAGAGGATCATGAATGCCTCTCGGGCCTTACCATAGATTGGATCAAGTGATCGGTTCAGGGTCGACCCAGATTGGTTTGTGACAAAATGGTATCAAGGGGAGGTTGTCTCTTTAGAGGACCTTGTTGTTCAGATCACCCTTTGTTATTTAGGGATGTCAAGGTATATGAAGTAGTACTATTGAGATTCAAGATGTAGGAATGGGAAGGACATCATGAACCCTTGCTCGTTCCAATCCTTGGGTTTCCATGGGAAGTCTGGTTTTGTAGGTTTCCTTTGATTCTTGTAGATTGTTTGGTGTTGGGAAATGAAAAGGGAGTTGGGAAAGTGGCCTTTGTGATCTCTCAAAGTATGGAAAGCCATGTGGAGCTAGGTACATGGTCCTGAAGGAATTCATATAGTGATGGTGTGATTGTCATATGACCACCAACCATATGGCCAAGTCACCCATCGATACCAGTTTCCCCTTGTGAGTTGTTTTGGATCTTACTTGATTCTGATTTTTTTTAAAACTTGTTTTGGAATTGTGAAAATCTAAATTTAAAGTGGTAATGACTTTGTTTTGGAAAGTGGAAAATGGATTTTCAAAACTTACATTAAGTAATGATTAGAAAAGTGGGTTTTTTTAAAATGATTTTTGGGGTGAAACAAAAATGGTTTAATGGGAGTGGATTTTTATAACCTAAATATGGAGTTTATTGAAATAGTTTTTTTGTAAAAATATAAATTTATTTTTAAAATATTTTTTGAATTCATTCTAAGAAGAAATTAGTTTTTAGTCAAATGATTCTTTATGAAATGAGGTTTATGGAATTAGTGGAAATGTTTTGAATGAGATGGATTGGTTTTATTGTGATTCATTATTTTGTTATTAGTTTATCTTTTGAGTTTGGTGTGATTCAGATTTAAATTTTGAGTTTTTGGGTGTTTTTCCTTGGTTCAAGGTCAGTGAACAGTTTGGGAAAAACCAAGCAGATTGTTCTAGGTAACCATATGAGATTTGGTTTTCTTATAGTTGAGGGTGAATATCCTATGAATGGTTAGTCAAACTGTGTTTAAAGCATACGAGAAGCCTCTATCTCGGGAAAAATCATATCAAATTGTTAGTGCACCATTTTCTAAACCGTGCATCCAAACCATGAAGGTTCCCATGTTGTCCAGTAAGGGTTGCATAGTTGGCGCACAGTTTTGTAAATCGTGTGGACTAACCATGCATTGTTCCCATGTGTCTTAAAATGTGAAAACTTTGGTTGAATGTTCTATTTCAAAAGTAGAAAAGATGTTGTGGTTGGCCTTTGGTATTCTTGTGAGAACCCGCATGTGAAGATGTGTGTGAAAGGGTGGATGGTTGATTGCATGAGTGGATGGGTTCCTAGATTGGCATTGGAATGTGCATGTGTGAGGATCTAAGAAATACCATTGGTGATTGTATAACCTTTAAAAATTGTTTCTCTTTTCTAAAATTGATTTAAAGAGGAAAAAAATTATATGTTTTGGTGATCAGTGGTGTGTTGTGTCCCTTTATATTTCAGGAATGATGTTTCTTTTGTGATTTTTGAAATAGAGGATCCTTGTAGTTGTATTGGTTTTGATCGAGTTTCTTTTTTCTTCTTTCTTAGTGTCTTCCCCCATGAAGATTCAATGGATACCCAAGATGCAGCTTCGAGTGGTGAATCTTTAGTAAAAACTCTAGTTTATTGACCTATATACTATGTTCTTGAATTATAGAAGTTGAATCCCCCTCTCTTTAATGGTCAAGAAAATCCTTTCGAAGAGGATTAGTGGATATGGAATATTGAGAGGGACTTTGGTTTCCTTGTGTTTCCTGAGTCACTAAAGGTAAAGTTTTCTACCTTTATCCTCGAAGGTCCAAAATGAAAATGGTGGAAGTCTGTGTCTTAAATAAAGACCCAAAAAGATATTACTTGGGAGTTATTCAAGTCTTCATTCATCCAACATTACTTTTCTGAGATGATGAAGGTGAGGAAGAATATGGAGATGTGATGTCTTTAGTAGGGTGTTAGATTGGTGCTGGAGTTCTACCGTCATTTTTTAGATCTAGTTCCATATGATATGGGGTATGTTGCAAATGATCTTGTGAAATCACAAAATTTCGAGTTTGGACTCTGTCTAAAACTATTGTTTAAGGTGGTGGAGCTCAACCTAACCACTTTATCTAATGTGGTGAGGCAAGCCTTTCGTGTCAAAGTTGAGTTAATAAGAGAGATTGAGGTGGATATTCCTCATCCAGTCTTGGGAAGTGGTGAAGGAGATTCCAATAATAATAATGGGAATCATTCTGATGCTGGTGGCATTGGTAAATAGATTAAGAGGCCTTCAAACCTCTCATCAACCTCTTCAGGGTGCAATGTAGTGATGTGTCATCAGTATGGTAAGAGTGACCATAAGAGGCCATCATGCCCGAGTGATCCAAAACCCTACCACATCTATGGATGCTTGGGACACTTAAATTGGTTCTTTTAGGTTGTTTCCAATAAGCACTGTGAATCCAGACCAAATTCTGCAAAGGTCACCTCAATCTGCTCGCAGGAATAGGGTGATGTCTTAAATTGGTTCAGGGTCGTTCTAGTTGTAATGTTATTTGGATGTGATATCTGTATATGGTAGATTTTTGTGGTGATTCTTTAAATTTCAATTGTAAGAATGGATTTTGTTGAACCCTTTAAAACTTCTATTTCAATGGAAGTGAGTTTTGTGAAATTCAGAACTATGTGTTCTGTTTAGGGGTGTCTATGCCTGACTCTGAGGTAGGAGATTCTTCAACCATCAGAGATCCAGTGATAGGTCTTGGAGTGAATCTGGTGCATAGTTAGGAGAACCCTGGTAGTGTGATAATATTTCGTCTAATTTATGTCTTCATCATGGAATATGGATTCAATTCAATCCTCTAGTGTAGCAGTTCTGTTTTAGTTGGTTCTGTTCGGTGTAAATAAAAGTGAATACCTATTTCCACATTGTGACCCATGTGGCCATAAGAGTTTTCCTTTGGTCATAAGGGGGTGTAGTCATCTCAGTATCTTAAAACCTCAATGTTTGTGTCTCACTAGATATAGGTCTCTATTTAGTGTCTCTTTTATGGTCTGATTATGTGAATTAAGTGTGGTTTATTTTGTGGTCACTTGGGAATGTTGAGTTGATGGCATGTGTCAGTTGTGGTTTTGATGGTCTCCTTCCCTTCCCTCCCATTATGATGTGGGTTTTTGGTTAGTGCTGGAAAGTTTTCAAGTTCATTTGATTGCATTAGTTCTAATGGTGGGGAGTTCATTTGGGCCTCCCCGTGTTAGGAATTTGGTTTAGTCTTTGGGATCATCTCAAGTGTGGGTTAGTTTCTAATGGTGGGGAGTCCATTAGAGCCTCCACATGTTTGTACCTCAGTTTCATTCCTGTTATTGGTTTGGTGGTGGATAGTCTTGTGCAGAGCCAACTAATTCTAGGTTCTTACTTTGAGTAAATGTTGGGATGGGGATGTTCTAGAAGTTTTGTAGAAGTATGGTTAAAAGGGTTTTCTTTATATATGGTTTAAATTCATTCATTTGTTTTGGATGGATTGATTGAGTTACTCTTGGCGATGTTTATGGTGTTTTTGTTTTGAGGATGGATTGAGCGTCATGAAAATTCTATGTCTTTTGGATCGCTTAACTAGAGGTGTTTGAAATTTTGGGGGTAGGTGACACTTAGATAATATTCCATTTCAGTCTCTCGAGTTCGTATTGTAAACCTATGATCTTGCTGGAAGTGTTTTTATAATATCTTCATTTTTTCTTCATCGGGATTCTCCTTGAGTTGTAAATAAGTAGTCATTTTTCTTTCAGATTAATCCTTGGGTTGGATTTATGGAGGCAGAAATTGTTATGGTGAGGAGAATTATCACACTCGGGTTTTTAAATTCATCTTTGGTCCCGGTTTGGGTTTGGTATTCAGTTATTTTCTCAGGAACCAGGTGTGATGGGTTTGAATTCTTGGATTTTCTTCCCTTCTATCTTTGTCTTAACTTTACTCTTTGGGTTTTCCCTTGAGTTAGAGGAGTTTTGGGGTAAAAAGAATGATTTTGGGGGGCTTTTTCTAGGTCACACGGTTAAGGTGCACAATTAGTTTAACAATGCAGTATGTGTGTAAGGGGTCACATGGTTTGTGTATGGTTTAACTAACCATGCATCCAAAGTGTGTAGTCCATCCAACACTAAACAGTGGGTAATCACACAGTTTACGCACGGTTTGTCAACTGTGTGAGCTAACCGTGTGACCCACTTGGGAAAGGGTATTTTGGGGTTTTCTTCCATCTTTTTAATTGGGGTTTCTCCCCTTGGACCTCTCATTCAAAATACTCCAACCTAGATGCCTTCCATGGGGTTTTTTTGGCACCTATAAGCCCCTCCAAGTGGGATTGAAGGTGATTTCTTTGTGATTCTTCACCCGGATCAAAAGGTTAGGGATTTCTTCTTCTCCTCTCTTGTCTTCCTTCCATTTTATTCTTCTTACCTAACCCTAATGGCCATGTTGTCCGATTTTCATGCTTAGGTTTACTCAATTTTTTTGGGGGTTTCTCTCTTAGGGTTCCTTAGGGATTTTATTGCCTCCCAGAACCTTTGAGGAGTCTTCCCAGTTAGGTGTCGTTGAAGTGGAACCATTTTGAGGTAGAATCCATTTGTAAATTGCCTTTAAATTTTATATTTCATTGATTTATTTCTTTTCACACCCTCCTTGATAGTTAAATAGAGACTTATGATTTTTATAAAAAAAAATTATGTGAAATAATGTATTTTGTTTGATTATTTTGAGTATCTAGTGTGGGTTTGTTGAAGTTGTGCACACTATGTGCTTAATAAATTACCCGGTTTGCCTTTGTTTTATGATTTTTGGAAGCATGTTTTGATCTTGTACGTGTATTTTTGATGTTTAAAAAGGATTATTGGTGATTATAAAATGGGTTTATAAATTTTTTAGCTTAAAAAGGGATTTGTGTATGGTTATTTATGAAAAGTTTTGATGTGTGTAAATCATGTGAGGCCCATTTGGCATTTGTGAAACGGTTTCTTTTGGAAAAACCCTTCTAGGAGGGAGACCTTGCCTTGTTGGTTGATAAAGGGGTGGGAATGTTCTTGGCTTGGGACTCCACTCGTGTGAATATTGTTTTAAAGTAAGGGTATACTTCTTAAGGTGGTTGGGGTGGTGCTGATTTGTGTGATATGTATGATGAAATGTGTATGGATTGTTACTTGATCTTTCTTGGCACACCCCTTTGTGAACATAACATGGGAACCTATCATAGAAAATAAAATTTTTGAGAACGTTTGATTCACTAGTCTAGGTCATTACACTAGCTAGTGGCCCATAGTAGAGGGTTATTTTATTATTATTGTTATGGGATTGGGTCCCTCGGTCAGGCCAGGTAGGGAAACGATTAGATGTTTGGGCGTTATGATGTCATTGGGTAAGGAATGCCTTCAAGATGAGTCAAATGTATAGTATGTTTTGGTTCTCCTCTGAGTTCCTAGGTATTACCATGTTTCTCCAGCTCTAGCACCATTAGTACCATTTCCCTTATTGTGTGGAATCATGATCCTTGTGCTTGGTTTTGGTGTTCTCTTGATAAATAGTGAATGGTAGGTTTTGTTAAAAAGGTTTCAAAGATGATGTTTTTAAATAACAAGTGTTTCTCTTTCTCCTTTTTATGAAAAATGAAAGTTCCCTATTTGGATCCTCTTTTCCTTCTCCCCTACAAACCTAACCATTCAATCATGAATGGGCCTTATTTCAAAATATGAGGGCAATGGATTGTGATATTAATTGTATAAATTGTAAAGTGTGGAAAACCTATATTTATAGAATGTATTTCAAACCTGAAATAAATGTTTATTTATTTAAATAATGTGAATTGAGAATAGAATTATTTGGGCTTATCTACGGAGTTTTAATACTCATGTCTATAGTATTCTTTTTTTTAGTTTCTTTTGTAGGTTTTGACTCAAGTTTGATCACCTCGGCGATGGTTGGTTATGGGTTAGAGAGTGACCCTCGATGTCACAGGGAGATTTCATGGTTGTGAGGTTCAGTTTTTCTTTTTTATGTGTAGCCTTTTTGTTCAGTTTTTTTTTTATTTTTATTTTTAGTGTAATGATGTAAAGTTTGGAAACCATATTTATTTTGGTTTGTTTCTTTATTATTTGCTTCTTTTTTTTAATATTTATTGGAAAAAATCATTCCCATTGTCACTCTGGCGATTCCCTTGGTGCTTGCTGCCAGCCTGGGAGGATCGGGAAAGCCTCTCTGGCCTTTCCAAGGATCAGCTTGGGTGACTGGTTTAGGGTCGACCTAGATTGGTTTGTGACATAGTTCTTTTTTAGTGTTGATAAAAGACAAGGGCTTTTAATCTTTCTCTCATAGTTAGCGCTTCTCTAGTGCTAATAAAGGCCATTTTTAGCACTATTAAAGGCATGTTTTATAGTAGTGATTGAACCTATAATCTATTTTCAAAAGTTCATGATCATTCAATATGATCAACCTCGCTGATACACAACTGAATAAATACATAAAGTAAAACCATAGTTGATCCTGAGTTCCATGATCTCGATCGACCATACCTGCTTCAGCCAATGCTATAATATCTCTAAGCATGCCTCAATGACCGTGCATCTTAAGTAACATATGATAATTACCTATTAGTCTGATCTAAAAAAACCATGAATTATAAATGATAGTGTCTGTAGAATCAATACAACACCTAACTAATAATCAAAATCAATGGTTCCAGAGCCTCGGTTTGACACCTAAATTCATATAGTATAATAATCATGTCTGAAACCTCAGTTTGGAATATCAACAATAGATGTGAAACACTATGTCCAATAATTTTATCCATATATATAGAAAACCATTTCCATCAATCAGATCCATATATGTAGAATGTCATGTACACCAATCTCAATTATATCATTACGGAATGCTATGTCCACTAATTTCAATCATATCACTGTGGAACGCCATCTCCATAAATCAAATACATGCATGTGGAACATTGTGTCCACCAATAATTACTCAATAAATAATTAGGAACACCATGTCCATCTTCCAACCATGTAAGTATCAAAAGTAAGATTCTAGGAAGTACTTCTAGGTATCCTGATAAAGTAACATTCAATAAAAAGGCATTACAACCATATCCCTAGTAGTACCTCTGGGCATCCCTGTCATATGTCGCATTTCATCAGGCTCATCAGCCTAGTACTGGGAATCACTACTGGAAATCATGGATACATCAATAATATCCATCTGAGAGCATAAATAAAAGAGTGAGGGTGGTTTAATGCCTAAACCCACCACTACTACCATAGCCTCATGGGATTACAAGTTTGATATGGGTTATTAGGTGACACCTGGTACCATCTTTACCCAAACCACCAACACACTAGCTCATGGTTGGTCTTCCACCTAGGCACCCATTGGGTCCCTTAGGTGAAAAAAATACTGGAGGGGCATCTTACTTTGGACCATTGTGGTTCATTCATAAGCGAAGGAATCGCTCTTGGGACCCTCTAAGTCAAAAAGTAAAAATAGGAATACCTCTTGGGATCCTTGGAACAATAAGCGAGCAGATGCATCCTATGTGGGATCCTCAAAAATTTTAAGTGGAGGCATCCTACATAGGATCCTAGAAAATAGTAGGTAAGAAGAGTCATCGTATGAAGAATCCTCTAGGTCGAAACATAAGTGGAGGCATCCTATATAGGATCCTCAGAAATAATAAGCTAGCAGAGGCATCCTACATAAGGTCCTCAAAAGGAGTAAGTAAACAGAGGAATCTAACATGGGATCCTCTAGGTTAAAACATAAGTAGAGGTATTATACCACTACTACAAAACAGACTATCAAGAGCGCTGGATTTTATCAGCGATAGAAGAAAAAACACGAATAAAGGTGTCCTTTATCAACACTAAAAAAAGCGCTGATAAAGGGTGCCTTTCATCAATGCTAAAAAAGTGTTGATAAAAGGTACCCTTTATCAACACCTTTTTTTAGCACTGATAAAGAGTAACCTTTATCAGCGCTTTTATTTAGTGTTGATAAATAGTACCCTTTTTCAGTGCTTTATTTTTAGCGCTAATAAAGGACATCATTTATCAGCACTTTATTTTTAGCGCTGAAAAAATGGTAGGCTTTATCAATGCATTTTTAGCACTGATAAAAGTCCAAAATAAAATGAAATAATTAAACAAATAAAATATTAAAAAAAATATTAGCAATTTTATTAATTAAATAATTATTGATAAAAATGAATAAATTGAATATATATATATAAATTATAAATATTAATAAATAGTATATATTAAATATATAGATATGTAAAATGAAATAATTAAACAAATAAAAATTAAAAATGAGTAAATTAAGAAAAATATTAAACATTTTATTAATTAAAAATTTGTTAATAAAAATGAATAAATTTAATATACATATGTATATTATAAATATTAATAAATATTATATATTAAATGTAGATATATAAAATGAATAAATTATAATAATTAAACAAAAAAATAAATTTTAATAAATTTTAATAATTAAAAAAATTAAAAATGAATAAATTACAAAATTATTAAAAAAATTATTAAAGAAAAAATTATTAATAAAAATGGATAAGTTTAATATATATATATATGTGTGTGTGTGTGTGTGTGTGTGTTAATTATAAATAGTAATAAATAATATATATTAAATATAAAAATATAGAAATGAATAAAATGTAAAAATTAAAAACAAATTAATGTCACATTTTTAATATTGTTTGATTTTCCAATTTAACATATATATATAATGTGTGTTACATTGGTTTCACATACATGTATGTAATTAACACATTTTTATATACAATGTTCCCACACAAATATTTATGCAATTAATGAAATCTTATATAGAAACACACACACCTAATATTTATGTAATTTATTCAAATTTTAGTATATTATGGAATTTCATTTTAACATTTGGTCAATTTTATTTATTTATTTTTAATATTATTATAGTTAGGTATTGTTTATCATTTTTAATATTTTTTATTTTTTATTTTCGATATTTTTTGAATTTAATCATTTTCAATTATTTATTTAAATATATTTATTTACTATATTTTAATATTTTCAATATGTATTCATCTTTACTTCAATATATATCCATGTTTTTTAATAATTTACACTTAATTAATAAAAACTAATCCATTTTTTTAATATTTTTTAATTGTGCTCATTTTTAATTATTCAATTTCACTCATTTTTAAAATGCATTTATTTAAGATTATATATTCCTTAATAATGTTAAAAATATATTTTAAAATAAATATTTGTAAATAAAGATATTTATAAATTTTTATTTCCTATATTTATAAATTTATATTTACTATATTTATAAATTTATAAATTTATAATTATTATAAATAAGAAAATATTATTTTTTAAAAAAAATTATTTATATAATTATAAATAAATAATTATATATATTTAAATAATTATAAAATTATAATAAATTTATTTAAATAATAAATATAATATATTTATATTAATATTTATTTGTTATATATATATTGTTATATAAATATATATAATGATATAAATATATAAATAGTATTTCTTTTAAAAAGTATTCATATATTTATAAATAATTTATTATATATTTAAATAATTTTAAAATATAATAAATATATTTAAATAAAGAATATATTTACCATATTTATATTTATATATATTTATTATATATATATATAATTATATAAATATATATAATGATATAAATATATTTATAAATATATATTTACTATATTTATAAAATTATATATTTATAATAATAAATAAAAAATATAATTTTTTTAAAAAGGTATTGATGTAATTATAAATAAATAATTATATATTTAAATAATTATAAAATCATAATAAATAAATATATAATTATATAAATATATTTAAAAAATTATTTATAATTATAATTATAAATACTTTATCTGTGCTAAAATTTTAGCATTGATAAAGACATATTTTATCAGCGCTGGTCAATTTAACGCTGATAAAAGGGATCTTTATCAGCGCTTTTTTGTAAGCACTGGTAAAAGTGACCCTAGTCTATTTAAAAGAACCCTAACTACGACCGATTTAGTCGCGATTCTCAAGCTATCACAGGACTCCCCTGCTACTGGTGCTCCTCCTTTATCTTATCTCAGACAAATCAAGGATAGAATCCAAGGTATGTTATTTTCTCTTTTCCCTCTCTTGTCAATTGCTTGTTTGGGTTCCGCGGTTTGTATTTTTACGTTTTTCTAAGCATGATGAAGCCTACTTCTCTTCTCCCATGGATAACCAAGTTGGTTAGTTAATTATTTTATTCCTTTTCTCTCTTTCTCACTTACCTATACCTACACAACACCACCCCTACTCTGTAAACACATTCCAGCTTCATACCAGACCACTGTGAACTGCATCTCCATCCACTATTGCAACTATAAAAAACTATGTATGGGATGGGATCCATAATCTCTATATATTTTATGTGGGATGTAGAATTATCATACTTGGGTCTTCACTACGTAAATAGAAGTAACCAAGTACATAAAGATAACAACCTTGAAATTTAAAGAATGAAAGTGGGAAGTGTGATCTCTTGCAACTGATGGTGATTTTCTTAATGTTTCTATTATTATTTCTTATTACCTTTTAGATAGTGTGGATTTTCATTGTTTGAATCTTGCTTCCATAGTATGTAATGCACATTAAGATGAAGAATAGTTTATTATAATAAGAAGAATTATGAATATATGTGTATCTATTGAGAAAATCATCTTTATATAATTTCATAGAATGATAGGTGTGGATTTTCGCATAATTAGTATCAGATGATTAGGGTTGGATAGGTGATGTATTTGAATAAATAAATGGATTTTGTTTCTATGTCAGAAAATGATATAATTTTACGGTGGTGCCTATATATTTTCTTTCATTTGATTATTTTTTGTTGTTCATACACAATTTGAATATAAATATGAATATAATTTCACATGTTGAATATATTATTGAATAATGAGATGATGATATACCACATGAAATAATTATTAAAGGTGTTAAGTTAAACTTGTGAGAAATATTAGAAAATTTAGTGCTACTTAGTACTATTATATTATATTTATGATTGTGGTAATTTTTACCATAAATGGATTGATAAATTCAAGTCTGTTAAATGGAAAATGTTTGCTGGGATTATCTAACTGAAGTCTGAATGTGTTCCAAGCATTTATTTATTTTCATGTCCAATGATTTCATGTTAAATTATTATTGGTTTATGTTGTCGAAATATGTATGATTACCTTTCCGACCTTCATGAGAATCTGGTATGGATGATGTGTTGAGGGTGAAAAGTTTTTAGTATTATATTGTGTTTGGTGGTATGTTGTGATGGAAAGTGAATTATAGTTTTGAAATGTATTATGTTATAAGCTGTAATTAAAATTGTATTTAGGTTATTTTTTTAATATTAGTGGTTTTAGAGTATAAATCAGATGAACATAATATTTAAAAATAATAATTGCTAGATTTTTTTGAAACAAATTTTTATTTAGTTTTTTGTTCTAATTAGATGTAACAAATAGTTTCTCATTAAATATATAAATTACTTCATGATTTACATTAAAGATAATTTTATCTATATTAATTTCACAATATTTCTATCATGTAGGATATGTAAGGGTTTATAATGTACGTCTTTTAGAGTTTTTTTTGAAAATATAGTTTATAATGCATGTCCAGAAGAGATGGAGGATGAGTCTTAAGAAAAAAATGCAATAATAACTGTTCGGGAGATAAAGATGATAAGGATAATATTTGTCTATGACTTTCACCTTTGGATGAATTTATAGTATAACACCTACCATAGTGGAGTAATTGTTTTCTTAAATTCAATAACCCATTTTCTTCAAAATGGATGCACGCTAACCGTTTGAAAAAAAAGTATGAAGATGTAGTTAAAGATTTCATCAAGTTTGTAATAGAGAATGTATATGACCCTTCTCAAAAACTTTTGTACGTGTTTACATTATTGTTATTTAATAAAAATTAAATGTTTGAATACTCATGCAAACAATGACTTCTTCACATGAAGATGTTACCAATCCCGAGGAAGAATAGACTGTTGATGATGAAACTTTAGAATTATTAGATGATCAACAATATGTTGATGAAAAAAAACAACAACACAACATCACAGTGTTGAATAAAATTAGCAATCTAAGAATACAAAGTATAAAATTTGAGTTTGGTCGGATTCAACATATCCATCCTATTAACACCAATAAGTTAATGTTCATTAGTTATGTTTGGGTCACAACGAGGATAAATGTGTCAATCGATATTTATTCATGGCGTCATGTCCAACCTGTAATGAAGGAAACCCTTTGGAAATATATAATGGTAATGTTAAAATATACCATTTCTATTTTATCGAAAAAATATATAATTAAACATTGATTTAATTTTCATTATTTCTTATAGAATTCATTTATTTTATAATATTATCATAAAAAATTTGTCTTAATGGTTTTTGGAAAATCCCATAGAGGCTTCTAGAATTTTCTTACCAAGTTGCATCTTAGGTATGTTGAGCGAAAAGTAAATCCCCGCCCACAATTTATTTATACACACATTATAAATCAAGAAACATGGACTTCTTTCATCAACCATCGTAATGAGAAATCATTTCAGGTGCATTTCAGTCAATAGTATATTATTTGAAGTTATTTATTTTATCTAATTTTATTCAAAATTAATAATTTATGAAACAAAAAAAGAGTGTTGAAAATAAATAACGTGCATCAAAACCAATGTACCTCTATTGAAAAGCAAGGATGGGGTGCGCTTTACTAGAGAAGAAATTGGTATATATTTTAAATCAACAATAAAAATTTTATGTGATATAAAACAACATATGTTCCTTTGTTTATATGTATATTGATGAATAAAAATATGAAACCACTTCCATCCCACGTCATGTGCTATGAAAGGAGGATCACGTAAATAAGGAGGGAAAACTAGTTGATAAAAACACAAAAAACAATATAGAAAACATGTGTAAGTATGAAATAATAGTAATTTGTTGTGATTTATAATAGTATTACATAAAAATATCTATTTATGTTCATATTTTTTTATATGGTTTAGACACAAGAATCAACATCAACTGTATCAGAAGAAAAACTAATTTCAATAGTTTTGAAGCGGCCAGAACAATAAGGTCGCATTAGAGGATTAGGTTTTGGAGTGTCTCCTTGAACATATTTTGAGAATATAAAACCACTTGAAGATAAATATGATATGGTGAAATGATTTTAGACAAAAATAGACTCACTATAAGTTATTATTGTCTAGACTGGTTTGTCAGACCAATTTATGAGAAATGATCAAAGTGAACCGGTGGTGTAATAAAGATCCACACATGAACCAAATGACCCAACTATCTTTGAGTCTATTCATTCCGCCAACCACATACCTAACATGAGGTAATAAAGTTTTTCATTACTCTTTCTCCTAAATGTTAATCAAACAACTTTTTATGACTTTATATTACTAAAATTCTATAGGGAACAGTTTTATGTGATTTGTATCTATCAAAACCCACCCATCGTCTTGTTGTGAGGGGTACGGTGTATAATATCCCAGAAGATAAGCTACACCATAAAGACCTACCAAAATATTACATAATATTGAGGATTAATTTAGCTCAAGATATGACTACATAGTTCCCTATTCCACTTGATGGTCCGGATATTACAACTATTAATGATGTTATTGGCACTTTCATAGTGTGGACGTCTAATCTTATAAAGATACATGAGGTATATATTTAAAAAAAATCATATGAAAAACCTATAATAGTTGATGAAAAATGGTATGATGTGAGGTATGATATTACAGATGGATAAAGAAAAGGGGAAACATAAGGTCAGATTAATACAATCTATTGAATCAACTAAGAAGTCAAAATGGCCTTTTGAGAATACCTTATCCCCACCATTTCTAGGGAAACATTTGTTATCATTAGAACTTCATGCAGAGACTACATTTAAAGATGAAAATATTTCTTACATTAAATATGAAAAACAAATATATGGAATTTTCATGACATATGTAATTGGTCTCGAGGATATAAATGAGATTCTCAAGAATGTATGGTCAGGTGTATCAGTTGTGAATACATACATAAGGAACATTTTCATAATACTTCTATCTAAATAGTGAGATAATATGTTTATAAAGTTAATAACTATTCATATTTTCTATATGAATTTATATTGTTACTATATAAAGGGAAACTGTGTGAATCATGATTTGGATTCATTAATCCTTGTATCATTTCAATGGAAAAACTTACTTTGGATAAGGAATAAATTGAGAATAAAATAGGTTATCTACTCAAACAATTTGATAAAAAATATCAGATGATATACACTTTTTGGTGTCTGTAATAAAGAAGTAAAACTCTAAAATCTAATCACATAAAATATATTTTAAATTTTTTCATTACTTGTTTGTTTTTGTTTTTTAGGAAAAACTAGATGCTGATCACAGTCAATATGGATACCCTAAATATTTATTTTTTGGATCCAATGTTTGGATATACAATAAAACAACCATACATGATGTGTATTGTAAATTTGTAATACACTAAAATCGATATTTTAAATATAAACTTCGAATTATTTTTTTTAGTCTATGTTTTAACAAGAATCTTTTTATGATAGGGCCATCACTAAATATAGGCTAAATCATGGAATGAAGTCAGTGTTTGAATAGATAAAGCCTAACGATTACTAAAAATGGAAAAATTTTATGGTATATATGGAAATATATAGCTATCAAAAAATATTTCAAAACAATTTAATTATTTTGATCAATGTTTATGTACTTTCTAAAGAAAGATTATGCAAATGATTATGGATATTATGTTTGAAAATTTATGAGTGAGATCATAAAGCATGAAAAGACTAGTATCCCCCAATAGGAAATTTACAAAGGTAATTACAATTTAATTAAATATATTTATTAATAATTTTTTGTCTATATTTTATCATTACTATCAAGATTGCTGAAAACTGTCATACTCAAAAGAAGAAGTAATTTTTTTATAGATGAGTGGGTAGCATTCATGTTGTCGAAATGTTTGGCGACAACAAATTTAGGTAATTACCTACTATTTTTTTGATCTTGTATAAACTATATCCTTAGAAATATATTTGGGGTGTGAATAATTATTTTCAAAATGATTATATATTATTTTTGATCTATTTATCAAGGAGAAATATAATATATGAAATCTATTTGTTTAGAATCACTGACTTACAAACAATAAAATTGTTGGGAAATGGAAGAGGCGGAAGTAGTGTACGAGATGGAGGCAAAGGAAATGTTGGAGTTAGTAATCGAGGTGGGGGGAGGTAGAGGTAGAGAATGAGGTGGAGACTAAGGTAGAGATTCAGGTGGAGACTGAGGCAGAAGAGGTGATAAAGTTTTGGCTTGAAAACAATAAAATTGTTGGTCAATGGAGTAGAATGAGAATTATACCAAGGTTGTGTTTGATAAAAATTGTTGAAAAGTGAGCACAACATTTTTCACTTAAGATAAGATCCATTGTGCAAGTGTTTCAGATGGCTTATTTAAAAAATGTTTTCCACCACTTGTTTAAGTGATTTTATATATGAATTTAAGTGGAGGAATTTTTTCATGAAAAAAAAACCATTTATTTTTTCAAATTTATTATCACATGCTACAGTTTCTATTATCACATTCCAAGTTCTAAAAAATATTACTAAAGTATGAAATCAACCCCTCACCAAGAAAAAACTGAACAACAAAAACAATATAGATGTCGTTGCTTGCCCATGAATTATCTATAATAGAAAGAAAGGGTCTTGGTAGTGGATCCAATAGTCACTTGAGATTCATAAAACACTAATCCAATCATAAAACAAGTATATAATCTAACTCAAATGTTTGAATAAATATATGTATAATCAACCACAAAATTTAGCAGGTGTATGAGTGAACTATTGGAGGAAAACTGGCATCGAGAGATCATGGTCATCGAGGAGGGATGGTGTCAAAGGAAATATGACATCAAATTAAAAGAAATCGATTTATGGAGAAATCCCCAAAAATGAAAAACCCTCTTCGAATGAAATCATGAATCACCAAAAAACCAAATAAAGAACCATTTGAAAAAGAATCTAGTAACTTGATCCAGGACCTCTAAAAAAATAAATAAATACAAAATTTCATTGAATGAAACATAAATTTTTAGGAAATAAAAATATAGTGGTTTCACTTTGATGGGTGGTGGAATTATTTGGGATATTCTATCATAAATTATATGAATGATATAATATCATAAATGCTTGTGATTTTCATACAAGTAACATTAATTATGCATGTGCACATTCATTATATAAAATAATACATGTTAACAAGATCATTAACAAAAAATCCATCATCATTCTCAATAAAAAAATACATGAGAATAAGGATATTACCATTTTATTAAAAAATAACTATGATGTTATGTTAGATTTTATCATTACCCAGAATATTGAAAAGGATACGCTAATATATAGCACAATCCAAGAATACTTAATGGATTTACTGGATTTTAGTGTCACTTGGATGTTATAAAGGGATATAATGATGTTTAATACTGTAAAAATGGGTAAAATATTTATAATGGAGTTAATTTTCTTCTAAAAATAGATAATGGGTCACACTAAAGTATTTTCCATCAAAGAAGGTAAATGGATTATCATGGAGTTTTTATTCTCTATGATGGTTAAAGGGTAAGATAGATTTTATTATGTTCCATATAAACTCATATGTAAATATTTATTTTAGTTCAATTAATGAATGATTATAGGTTTAAACTAATGGTTAATTTTTTCTAAGAATAAATGACTTCATTAACAAGGAAGATTCACTCATGTGCTATTATCATGAACTCAACAAGTATGATTCACTCATGATGATACAATTTTCTTGTTATTATCCAATGCATTAAACGTAATAGGATATCAAACTATAATATTGTTAGATGACCCAAAGTTTTAAAAGCACTTTAGGATAAAAAGACACAATGGAATCAACCATACCTCAAATCAATACACGATGTACTCGATATGACTCAAATTGTGTGGTTTAGATTAAAATTTACATTTTATTAATGTATTTTTTCATATTTATGTTTAATTTATTTCTTTAAATTATTACTAAAATAAGATTTATTACATTATACAGGTGGATCCTTTTTCTCTAGTTGGGGTAGTTTCTTCTAATCCATTCATTCTCGTGAGATATTAAACTTTGAGTTTTCAACTAAGATAACAACAATAAGGAAATGGGTAAACTATGTATACAAACATCATGAAAAGGTGAATTCGTGATACTTATTTAGTTAATTTTATCACTATTTTATCTACTGTTTTTAATTTAATTTTCTTATCATTTTTATCTAATATTTTTTTTCACAGATCTTTTGGGAAGTCATATTTTTTCCCTCCATCGTCTACAACAAGACAGAAAAGAGAGAACATGGTGCTTTTGGATAAGGTGTTTCAGAAAACATGTGGTTTATTCATCCATCCAAATGGAACATTTATTTCTTTTCTATCTTGGTGTAGATGGTTGAAATAAAAACACACATCACATACTCAATCATTCGCACCTCAATTTGACGCAAGGTGTGACTGGTATGACTCAAACAATATTTTTTTAGTTTATAACTTACATTTTAGTTAAAAACACACATCACATACTCAAAATAAAGAAAAAAAACTAATATTATTTTGATACTTTAGTAAAACAATCCATAAGTCACTTTTGATGTGTAATAATCAACCACACCTCAATCTGATACATGATGTGCTCAGTATGACTCAAAGTGGCTATTATCGGTTTAAAATTGGCATTTATGTTCACAAAACATCACTCGCTAAAAACTGAACAAACGAACTCATATTGTCTTTATAATTTATTAAAATAATTCATAAGTCATTTTTGACATGTAGGAATTATTCTCACATCAAACTGACATACTAAATGACCGATATGACTTAAAGTTCATGTTTCCAGTTTAAAATTATTTTTTATTAAAAACAAAAGTGACATACTCAAAACTAAGAAAATGCATTAATATTGTTTTTATACTTTAGTAAAATGATCCATAAGTCATTTTGGATTTTAAGGAATCAGTTGTACCTCAATATGAAGCATGGTGTGACTGGTATGACTCCAAGTGTGTCTTTTTATTTAAAATTGACATTAATTTTAGTAAAAAAGACAACCGTCATACTCAAAATTGAGAAAATTCATTTGGATTATTTTTATACTTTAGTAAAATGATCCAAAATTCATTTTTGACATGTAGGAATCATCCAAACCTCAATTTTATGCATGATATACCTGATATGACTCAAACTATTTGTTATTAGTTTAAAATTTACATTTTAGTATAAAAAAGTGTCACTCGTTAAAAACTAAGAAAATTCATTCAAAATGTCTTGATAATTTAGTAAAATTATTCATGATTTATTTTTGACATGTAGGAATTAGTATCACATCAAACTCACACACGATATGGATGATATGACTCAAAGTGCGTGTTTTGAGTTTAAAATGAAATTTTAGTAAAAAAACACAAGTGGTGTACTCAAAACCAATAAAATGCATTAGTATTGTTTTGATAATTTATAAAATGATCTATAAGTTATTTGGGATGTTTAAGATTCATCCCCACCTCAATCTGACACACGGTGTGACCGATATGACTCCAAGTGCATCTTTTTATTTAAAATTGACATTAATTTTAGTAAAAAAGAAAACTGACATACTCAAAACCAAGAAAACAATTTGGATTATTTTTATAATTTTTTAAAAAAAATACATAAGAAATTTTTGACGTGTAAGAATTATTCAAACCTTAATCTAATACATGATGTGCCTAGTATGACTCAAAGTGTCGGTTATCTATTTAAAATTGACATTTTAGTAAAAAAAAAGTGTCACTCCCTGAAAACTGAGAAAACGCATTCAGATTTTCTTTAAAATTTAGTAAAACAATTCATAATTCATTTTTTATGTGTAGGAATAAGTCTCATTTCAAACCCATACATGATGTGACCAGTATGAATCAAAGTGCGTGTTTCCAGTTTAAAATGACATTTTACTAAAAAACACAAGTGGCATAATCAAAACCAATAAAACACAATCAGATTGTTTTGAAACTTTAGAAAAATAATTCATAAATCATTTAATACATGTAATAATCACCCACACCTTAATATGATGGACAATGTGACTGGTATGACTCCAAGTACATATTTTTATTTAAAAATGACATTATTTTTTGTAAAAAACACATATGACATACTAAAAACCAAGAAAAAACATTCTTATTGTTTTTATACTTCATAAAAACAATCCATAAGTCATTTTTTACATGTATTAATCAGACTCACCTCAATCTGATACGTGATGTGCCCGATATGACTCAAGGTGTTTTTTATCGATTTAAAATCGACATTTTTGTTCAAAAAGTGTTGCTCAATGAAAACCAAGAAAACATGATCGAATTTTCTTGATAATTTAGTAAAAATATTCATAATTAATTTGTGACATTTATGAATTAGTCTCATGTCAAGCTCATACAATATGTGACTAGTGTGACTTAAAGTATGTGTTTCTAGTTTAAAATGACATTTTAGTAAAAAGCACAAGTGGCATACTCAAAATCAAAAAAATGAATTAGGATTGTTTTTATTCTTTATGAAAATGATACATAAGTAATTTTGGATATGTATAAATCATCCACACCTCAATACAATGCACGGTGTGACCAGTATGACTCTAAGTGCATCTTTTTATTTAAAATTGACATTAATTTTAGTGAAAAAGGCAACCGACATACACTAAACAAAGAAAACATATTTGGATTGTTTTTATAATTCATAAAAATAATAAATAATTCATTTTTGACATATAGGAACTAGACACACCTCAATATGATACATTATGTTCCCTATATGACTCAATGTCTCCATTATTAGTTTAGAATTAACATTTTAGTAAAAAATCACTCATTAAAAACTGAGAAAATGCATTCATATCATCTTGATAATTTAGTAAAATTATTAATAATTTATTTTTTACATATAGGAGTTAGTATCACATCAAACCCACACATTATTTGATCAGTATGATTCAAAGTGTGTGTTTTTGGTTTAAAATGACATTTTAGTTAAAAAATACAAGTGGCGTACTTAAAACCAATAAAATAAATTTAGATTGTTTTTATACTTTAGTAAAATGATCCATGATTCATTTTGGATTTGTAATAATCATCCTCATCTCAATAAAATACATTTTGTGATCGTTATGACTCCAATTGGATCTTTTTATTTAAAATTGACATTAATTTTGGTAAAAAAGACAACTAACATACTCAAACTAGAGAAAACACATTCGTATTGTTTTGATACTTTACAAAAATGATCCATAAGTAATTTTTTACATGTATTAATCATCCTAACCACAATATGATACATTATTTTCCCGGTATAAATCAACGTGTTTGTTATCAATTTAAAATTGACTTTTTAGTTAAAAAAGTATGACCCACTAAACACTAAGAAAACACACTTGAATTGTCTTGATAATTTAAGAAAATGATTCATAATTCATTTTTTATGTTTATTAATCAGTCTCAAATCAAACCCACAAATTATGTGATTGGTATGACTCAAAGTGTGTGTTTCTAATTTAAAATGACATTTTAGTAAAATACACAAGTGGCATACTAAAAAATGAGAAAACACATTTGGATTGTTTTGATAATTTATAAAAATTATACATAAGTCATTTGGGATGTTTAAAAATCATCTTCACCTCAATCCAATAAATGGTGTGACTGGTATGACTCCAAGTGTGTCCTTTTATTTAAAATTGAGATTAATTTTAGTAAAAAGACAATTGACATACTCAAAACCAAGAAAACACATTCATATTGTTTTGATACTCTATTAAAACATTACATAAGTAATATTTTATGTTTATTAATCATCCCCACCTCAATCCAATACATTATGTTCCCAGTATGACTCAAATTGTCCGTTATCAATTAAAAATTGGTATTTTAATTTTAAAAGTTTCATTCACTAAAAACTAAGAAAACACGCTCATATTGTCTTGATAATTCAAAAAAATGATTCATAATTCATTTTTGATGTTTAGGAATTAATCTTAAATAAAACTCACACATGATGTGACCGGTATGAATTAAAGTATATGTTTCCAATTTAAAATGACATTTTAGTAAAAAACACAAGTGACATACTCAAAACCAAGGAAACACATTCATATTATTTTGATACTTTAGTAAAATGATCCATAAGTCATTTGGGATGTGTAGGAATTATCCTCACTTAAATCTGATACATGGTGTGACCAGTATGGATCCAAGTGAATCTTTTCGATATATAAGTGTCATTTTAGTTTAAAACATTCATCACATCGCCAAAACCAAACAAACAATCCTAGATTGTTTTCTCATCATTCTATCTACTATTACTAAATTAATTTCCTTATAATTTTTATCTTATACTTATTTAGGTAATTTTCACAGATATAATTCTTGAAGATAAACAATAAATGGTGTGACATGTAAGAATCAACTACAACTCAATATGATATTAAGTGTTCCTCGTATGACTCAATGTTTAGTTTAAAATTAAAACTTTATATTTAATTTATTTCTTTATATTAATATTAACATAATAATTGTTTTCTTATATAGGTGTGTTCTTATAATCGAGTGGGGGTGGTTTATTCTTTTATATAGTTGTATTCTTTTTCTATATAATAGTGTTTTTTCTTATATCTGTAAATTTTATTTCATTTAAATTTTTTATTCGTATCTAATTTTTCTAATTTCTAGTACTATTTATGGTGTTGCAGTGTGCTATTATAACACATTGTAGTATGCCCTATTTCTGGTTCTGCAGTGTGTTGTAACATCACACTGTAGTATTCCCCTTTATCAATGCTTGTATAAGTGTTGATAAAAGGCTAGGCTTTTAACCGTGTTGCGGTAATCGGTTCTTTTTTAGCAATCATAAAGACCTATTTTAGATTTTTTAAAGTCCTCTTTTATAGTAGTGTACTTAGGATCCTTAGAATGAGTAATAAAATTGATTCATCCTATATGAGATCCCCTATCACACTAATATCACAGCCTCCTGGGCCAAAATGGCACATCTCATAAGGGGGACATCCTCAAGGAAAAAGATACATAATCATTGGTCAAGGGAGATAGCTCATATACCATCTCATATTAAAGTCTCACTCTAGGTTGGCCCAAACATCCAACCATTCTGTATCCTCAAGTCACGTTGTATTCCCACTAACCAAGGATTTGTTAGGAAAAAATATATAAAGTAACACACAAGAGGGGGGTGAATTGTGACTTTTCAAATTCTTCCAATAATTATGGCTTTTTACACCCTCGGTAATTTATGTGGATTTGCAGTGTTTTTCTTCTATATGAAAATATGCAACAGATAAACAAAAATAAAGAACACAACTTTTTATAGTTGTTTGAGGCACAAAGATCTCCTAGTCCACTCTACCAATCACCCTTTCACCAAGCTTAGAAAATTTCACTAGAATGGTCCTATTATCACAAGACTAAAAATTCCACAACTAAGTGAAAGTAGTTAACACCTTCATACGACTAATTAAAAATCCACCTAGCTCTATAACAGAGAACCAATTATCCACAACTTAGATCGAGAAGCTGATATTTCACCACAACTGAGTATGAGCATTTGAAACTCTCAATAAATCAAAAGAAATTGATTTATTGAAACTGGTTTAACTTTACAATTACAGTATAAACGATTGGAAGTAGATGGATCTTCTTCTTTATAAATAATATTCTTTAAGAGAGAATGATTCTTAATCGATCCAGATTTCACATAGATATTCAATTTAAAAGCAGCAATAAAACAGAGTAGTAAAAAACTTAAAGTAGAACAAGATAGAACTTGTATATCTCCAAAATTTAGTCTTTTATTAGAGTTTTTCGTTTACTTATCACTATAAAAATATTTTTACCAGAATGATTGTATATGAAGAATATAGGTCCCTTGAAAAAAATATCATATCTAAAATTAATACACCTATAGAATATATAAATAAAACATCCTACTTCAGAATTCCAGATCCAAAATAATAGCATGATTGAACACTGAAATTAAATTTTCAATTTTCTAAGAGAGTCATAACTTCCCTTATAAATAGTAGAAATTTTATCTAATGAACTCAGTTCTTTGAAACAATCAAAACAATCATTGAATTGGACTTTAATTCGGACTTGACTGTGGAAGTAATCTCAGGTTGAAAATGCATCTTGAAAAACTTCATCATTGAGAACACAATGTAGGGTTGAGCTGCATAACATAAGGTTCATTTGCATAGCATAGGATTCCTTTGCATAGCATAGGATTCCTTTGCATAGCATAGGATTCCTACCAATGTATGGTTCCTTAACCATGCTTTCATCATTACGTAACATAGGGAACAAAGTAGCATAGGTATGATGATTCATATGTTTATCATTGTCAGCATAAAATCCTGAACATAACATTGATTAACCATACATTAAACTTTCTTGAACGTATGGTATGAACAATAAATCCAAACTCCAACTTAGGGTTTCTAATCCATGCATTTATTTTCTGAATGTAAGGATTTCAATCCAAAGACAAACTCTTTATCATAATGCAGGGTTGATACCATACACAAACATTAGCTTTCTATCATGACGTAGGGATGAAAATAGTGTTTCCAGAATCATTCTCGTAATGCTAAATTTCTTTAAATATAAAGTAAATTTCTGTAAAACTCACTTAACAAAACATAATTAGAAAACAAATAGGGGCATTTTTGAACATCAAAATCTTTATAAAATATAGAGTATTTTTGAGACAATACGTTCCCAAAAATCTCCCCATTTTTGATGGTCACAAAACCCATAACATAATCCTTAACAAAAATTAAAGAAAATATTTGTAATACAAAAAATAGATATAGAAATTCTATCGAAATTTTGATTTCATAGAATTATTTTGATAAAGAAAAAATTTCAAAAGAAAATGTTGTATTTGAAAATATTATCCTCATCTCCCCCAGAGATAGTTTATATAAACTTAAATATTCTCCCCCTTTTGTGATATAAAAATATAGTTGTGAAAGAATAAATGAAATAAACCATAGTTAATATAGCACAGAACTTTAAATGAATAGTTATGAATTATGGCATAATAAAAAAATATAAGATTATAAGTGAAGTATTGAACTTAAATAAAAGAAAATATATCTAAATACAAATAAACTAAAGTTAAACAGACATTCAAATGCTTAAAAAATTATAGTACAATCCATAATAAACAAATATTTTTCAAAATGAATGGCTAAAGTTCAGTTTCATTAGGGTTAGAGGGTTTTTATGGATGGGGAAGGGCATGAACTGCACTATTAAGATCAATCAACTTCAGCAACAGGCTCTGGAAATGGTTGTTGAACACTTCTATCTAGTACTGAATTCACTTACTCAAATCATACCCAACTTCAAAATTTAAACCAAATTGACTTTTATAAACACATTTACATCTTCTTTTGACTGAATGAAAGAAATCAGATTGTCTTTAACTGTATTAATCATTGGTCCCAACCATGATTCATTTGAAGTTAGTTGACTCACCAGATGTCTTTGATTATCCAACAGAACATTCAAGGGAATGTTATCACATTGAAGAGTTTGTAGCCTATTATTAAAATCAACTAGCATAGAGGTAATTACTTCAAACTTCCTAAGAAATTCTGGTGGTGTCTGTTGAGAAGAAGTAGACGATTGATTGCTTGCTCTGAGAGATTGAAACTCTCTCCCTATCATAAACTTAAGTTCATCAAACTCTATCTTCTTGAAAGACTCATCATTTAATGAAAAAAAGTATATTAATATCTTGGCTATAAGTTACTTAATATCTCCAACTGAAATGATATTTTCTTTTAATTCTATCAAATTAATATTTTGAGATTCAAACTCTAATATCGGTACTAAAACAACCTTGTATTCTCCAAAATTTTTCTTCTCAGCTTCAAACTATTCTATTAAAAATAAATTATGAGCCTCCAACAGCTGTATTTTTATAAATTGGTCATTAATTAGCCACTAAATTAGAAGATTCAGGATAATTAAATCCTACTTGATCAACTTCAACTAAAGATGGGCTTGGATCATCAACTCCATTTGGTATATTTTCCAAATTAAATCCTCCCAAAACACCAGAATTAGGAAAAATTTGATTGACATGGTCAGGGATATCTTCCCTATGAATTTCTTGACATTGAGCCTCCTAATCAACTTGATCATTCACTTGAGCCTCACTCCCAGCTTCTCTTTTCTCACCAAGTGGAGTGGAATCCACTCCTCAAATAGGGTATTCAACAATAACTTCTAGAACATTAACTAAAATTATTCTTCTTTTCTGAACAAGAGATTCCTCTGGCCTCAAAGTTCCTTTTTCATCAGGCCTCTGAAAAACTGATCCAACTAAAGGTATAACCCTTTTCTCCCCTGAGCATCTTCTACTTATGTTGTTGCTCTGCACAAACTGGAAGAAAACTATTGCAAGAGTTTTTCAGACAAAACCAAGATTCTTCACTATTCCAGCATTCAATGTGTTGTTGTGATGATAGGATCTTTCAAAAAACATATTCATATTATTTCCTTTTCTTTGCAGAAAGAAAGAAAGAATACTACAATAGGGATAATATCCCATATTCTCATCCACATGACAGCAGTGGTTTAGATATCTTATCATAAACTGACAAAAATTAAACTTAACATTATTCATAACTAGAAACATGATATACATGTCTGGGTAAAGAAATTTATCAATCTCAGTAGTCCTAGGAAAGATCCTAGATTTAATAAACTTCTCCATCACACGGTGGTCAGGAGAAAGTTCTTTCATAAACACTTTCTTGACAATTATTGTTCCAAACAAAGAAAACATAATTTCCTTAGACATATGTCTTCAATTATTGATATGCCTTAAATCAAACTAAAACTCCCCCTCATGGGGACAATATATCATCTATTCCATTTCCACAAAGGATAAAGAAAATTCCTTATTATTAATTAAAGAGACAATAGTATCTTCATCAAAACCAAGACTGAATGAAGAATTTTTATAAAATTCAATTACTTCTATTTCATATATCATTAGCATGTTATCTTCACCAAATTCATAACCAGACCTTGGAAACACATATCTTCCTTAAGTGATAGATTTTTTGAATCTAGATATCCAAAATCTATTACCTTTCCCTACAACACCTTGCGAGATTTTCCTGAAGCATAGACATTGTTGTCCAACTCAACATTCATGGATCTTCATGAGGTTTCCATCTTTGAAGGTTTCATAGACTGAAGGGATTAAAGGTTTAGGGCGTTTGAAATGTGGGAATTGAAATAGAGAGGTACTCTATAAGCCGAAAGAACATATATGAGAGTAGAAAGAGAGCGGGATAAGCCAAATGGTTTGCTCATGCTGATTGAGGATATACTCATTAAGTTTTTAATTTTGAAAATACAACTATAATAAAATTGAAATTCAATGATTTTCAAAATAAATTAAAATGAAATCAAATAAAACATATTAAAAAATATTACTAAATTAAAAATAGATAAGTAGAAATAAATTAATAAATAATTACTTAAACTCAAATATTCCTAACTCCCCCTTAATAAAATCAAAACTAGCACTGGGAAATGGTTTAGTAAAAATATCATCAAATTGATATTCGGTATTAAAAAATTATAAAGATATATCCATTTTAAGAACATGATCTATTAGAAAATGATGTCATATATAAATGTGTTTAGTCCTAGAATGAATTATAGGATTCATAGAAATATTAATAGCACTAGTATTATCACATAAAATAGGTATACTATTAAAGTTTATTCCAAATTCCAGTAGAGTTTTTTTCATCCAAAATAGTTGTGCATAGAAACAGCCAGTAGATACATACTCTACTTCAGCAGTTGACAAGGAAAATGAGTGTTGTTTCTTACTAAACCATGAAACTAAAGAATTTCCTAAAAAGGGATAGGTTCCTGAATTAATTTTTATGTCTAATCTAAAACCTCCAAATTCAGCATTTTAATAGGAAATTAAATTAAAATCATAAGTTTTGGGGTAAAGAAAAGATTTAAAAATAGTTCCTTTTAAATATCTAAAAATTATTTTAATAGTAATAAGATATGACTCTTTCGGATTTGATTGAAATCTAGCACATAGACATATAGAAAACATAATGTCTGATCTGTTAGCTATAAGATATAACAAAATACCAATCATACTTATATATAACTTATTGTCAACTGGTTTTCTAGCTTCATCTAAATCAATTTTTATATTGGTACACATAGGAGTTGTATATGTCTTTCTATTTTCAAGTCTAAACTTTTTCAATAAATCAATAATATACTGACTTTGATTTAAAACATTTCCATAAAATTTTTGATAAATTTGAAATCCAAAAAAAAAATTAGTTCTCCCATAATACTCATTTAAAAATCTTTTTCCATTAAATTATAAAAACCATGACAAATATTTTTATTAGTTGAACCAAAAATAACATCATCAATATAAATTTGAACTAATAAAATATCCGAACAAATGGTTTTCTTGAAAAGTGTTGGATCTTCCAATCCAATAGTAAATCCATTTTTCAAAAGAAAAGAACTTAATATTTCATACCAAGCTTTAAGTGCGTGTTTAAGGCCATAGAGAGCTTTAGTAAGTTTAAAAACAGAATTCAGTTTTTAAGGATTTTCAAAACCAAGGGGTTGTTCAACATACACTTCCTCCATTAAATAACAATTTAAAAAGGAAGATTTAACATCCATCTGATATAATTTATAATTCATTTAATATTCATAAACTAAAAGGATTCTAATGGATTATAATATAGATATAGAGGAAAAATTTTCATCATAATCTATACCTTCTTCCAGATTATATCCTTTAGATACTAATCTAGATTTATTTCAGGTTATGATCCCTGATCATCCTGTTTATTTCTAAATACCCACTTGGTTCCTATAACTGGATAATTGGTTAGTCTTTCTACTAGTTCCCAAACTTCATTCCTTATAAATTTTTTTAGTTCTTCATGCATATACAACATCTAAATTTCATTATCTAAGGGTTACTCTATAGTTTTAGGTTCGAACTGGGATAAAAAGGAATAAAATTCAGATAGGTTTCCTACCTTTCTTCTAGTTCTAATTCCTATATCTAGATAACCTGTTATAGTTTCTGAAGGATGGTTCTTTAGGGTTCTATATTTTCTAGGCAAGACACTTTCAGGTTCTTCAGTATCAGGTTATTTTGAACTAGACTTAATTTTATTGATATCATTTTCAAAAAAAAATTTAAGGGTTTCAAGTCTCATTTTATCAAAAGAGTCAGTGACTTCATTAGTTTTATCTTTCTATTTAATAAAAGGGTCAGTTTCATCAAAATTTACATGAATATATTCTTCAACAATCCTTAAATTTTTATTAAACACTATATAAGATTTATAGGTAGTAGAATATACCAAAAATATTCCTTCATCAACTTTTGGATCGAAATTATTATGGTTTTCCTTAGTATTCTAGATGTATACCTTACATCCAAAAAATTTAAAGTACTTTACTTTTGGTTTTTTTATTTAGAATTTCATAATGTGTCTTTTTGAGAATAGGATGAATTAAAACTGTATTCATGATATAGCAGGTTGTTCTTACATCTTCTGCCTAAAAATAGGTAGGAAGACTATATTCATTCAGCACAATCATATCTATTTCTTTAATAGTCTTATTTCTTTTTTTAACAATTCCATTTTGTTGAGGTGTTATTGGTGTAGATAAGGTGTGTTTAATACCTATATTTGAGTAAAAAGAATTAAATTCTTGATTCTAAAATTCCCCACCATGATCACTTTTTAATGAAATTATTTTAAAACCTTTCTCATTTTGAACAATTTTACAAAAAATTTCAAAAATAGTGAAAACTTACCTTTTGAGTTTTAGAAAATAAACCCAAGTAAATCTAGAATAATAATCTACTAAAACATAAACATATAATTTACTGGCCAAAATTTCTATCCTTGATGGTCCAAAAAATCCATATAGATAAGTTCTAAATGTTTAGATATAGAAATTTTGTCAATAGATTTGAAAGATGATTTGTGGTGCTTGCTAATTTGGCATGCATCACAGAATCTGTCATTGTCAAACTTAAGACTAGGAAAATTAGAAACTAATTTTTTCTTAGACAATTTATGTAAATCATAAATATTGCAGTGTCCAAGTATTCTATGTCAAATCCATGATTCATTTTTCTTAACAGTTAAATAATTCACTTTATATTTACATAAGGAATTTAAATCCAAAGTATAAACATTGTCAGTTATTAGTTCTCAAAACATAAGCAACTTATTTTTAAACATAGAGCGTGAATTTTTAGAAAAATAAAAATAAAAAACATCATCAAAAAGTTTATAAATTCATATTATATTGTACTTTAACCCTTGAACATATATTATTTTTTTTATTGAGATAATATTTGGATCTCCAACAGTTCCAACTCCAACTATTTTTTATTTGGCATTATCACCAAAAGTGACAAGACCTCTATCCATTTTTTTAGTATATGAAAATTTAATGGATCTACACTAATATTCCTAGAACAGCCACTATCTATATACCATATAGCATTTTTTCTTGTGGCATGTTACCTGAAAATAATTTAAACAAATTTTTGTTTTGGTACCCATATTTTCTTGGGTCCAGTAGTGTTATCTAGAAATGATCTGGGAATCCAGATTTGCTTTGTTTTTATATCATTTTCTTCAACCAAAATCTTAGAAATAAAATCTCTTTTAATCCCACTTATTTAAGTATTTTTCAAATAATATTTATTAGTGACATGGACTTTTATTCCACAATGATAATAGGTTTTATTTTTAGAATTAGGCATAAAATAGTTTTTATAAAATTTTGATTTCTCACCCTTTCTTAATATTCCATATCTTTCCCTTTTAATGAAATTATTTCCAAGAATATCATTTAAGATATTTTATCCTTTAGTGAAAACAAGATAAGAACTTTTATAAGTTTCTACTTCATCTTGTAATGTTTTGATCCTTTTTTCATGATCATCATAGTTTGTTGTAGATGAGTTGAATTTATCAACTAACTTTTGATGTTGTTTTAACAGAGTGCCTCTTTCACTTAAAATAACATTATGAATATTTTTTTAAAGACTTGTGCTTATTTATTATAGAATCATATTTTTATTCTAACATTGAATAGTTGGAAACTAGTTTATAATTTGAGCAACTACTAGTGCTAGAATCAGAATAATAATAATTTTATACCTTTTCTTCTTCTTTATTGGCCATAAAGTATATTTTGGACTTTATATTTGATTACTCCTTCTTTGAGTTAGACTTTAAAGGAATGTTGGAGTCTTCAGATACACTTCATGTAGCTTTCAATTCTATTTTTCTTTTGTGCTCATAATCATTATTTTTCTAATATCTCTTTTATAGATTTTTTCTTTCATCTTTCAATCAAGGACAATCTGGTCTGATATGACCCAATTTATTTCCCTCACAGAAACTAACTTCTCTTGGTTCTTTATCATCCTTCTTGAAGGATTTTATGAATCATCTTTTATTCTTGCAAAACTTACTGAACTTCCTGGCTAACTGATCCAGTTCCATTTCAGAATCAAATGAGTCTGAATTTGTCTCTTCTTTGTCTTCTTGATATAATTTTCTATTATGCTTCTTAGATATCACCTTCAGAGAAGTATTTTCTTTCTTCAGTATAATATTATGATTTTCAGCTTTATCCTTAATTTTTTATTCATACATCATCAGTGTCCCAATTATTTCTTTCATTGCCATATCTTTGACTAATAATGATTATCGAATGGAAGAAGATATTCAATTCCATTTAAAAGATAGTACTCTCAGTGCTTTTAAATCTTGATTAGATTGTTTGATGGGTTCACCTAAGGCTATAATATTTTTGATAATTTATATGAGCCTTCCATTCATCTAAGTAATGATTTCTCCATCGAACATTCTAAAGATTTCAAACTTTATCTTTGTTGTTGCATACCTCATCTATCTTACATTATCTATTCCTTCATAGTAAACTGTAACAGTTTTCCACATTTCATAGGTAGTAGTACATTTTGAAACATGATTGAACTCATCTGGTCGAAGACCACAAATAATAGCATTCATAAATTTTGAATTAATTTCATATTCAGCTTCTTTTTCAGTATCCCATGTTTTTAGTCTCTCAAGAATCTTATAAGGAGTGATGATTTTTTATTAAACTTTGAATCCAAGATTTTTAAGATAGATAATCATCCTTTATTTCCAACACCCATAATTTTCACCATTGAAGTATGGAGCACAAACCATGGACATCCCTTCTCTAGGATCATCCATTTCCATCTTTTTATAGACTTTTAAACTTTCATATTTCTATATATTTATCCAAAATATCTCCTTTGATGCCAATTTTTAGTTCGGAATGTACAAAGTAACACCCAAGAGGGGGGTGAATTGTGTCTTTTCAAATTCTTTCAATAATTTTGTCTTTTGACACCCTCTTTAATTTATGTGGATTTTAAACGTTTTTCTTGTATATGAAAATATCCAATAGATAAATAGAAATAAAGAACACAACATTTTATAGTGGTTTGGGGCAAAAACATCCCCTAGTCCACTCTACCAATTACTCTCTCAACGATCTTCGTAAATTTCACTAGAATGGTCCTCTTATCACAAGACCCAAAAATCTGCAACTAGGTGTAGAAAGTTAAAACTTTTACAAGACTAATTACAAATAATTTTGGTTCTATATTAGAGAACTATTTATACATATCTTAGATCAAGAAGCTGATACTCCACCACAACTGATTACGAGAAGTTGAAACTCTCAATAAATAAAAATAGATTGATTTGTTGAAACTGGTTGAACTTTACAATTACAGCAGTATAAATTGACAGTAGATGGATATTATTATTCATAAATAATAGTCTTCAAGAGAGAACAATTTTTAAGTGATCTAGGTTGCACATATATCTTCAATTTAAAAGTAGCAACAAAATAGAGTAGTTTCAAACTTATAGTAGAACAAGATAGAACATGTTTATCTCCAAAATTTAGTCCTTTATCAGAGTTGTTCATTTTTTGTAGCACTAAAAAAGAATTTTTACCAGAATTATTGTATATAAATAATATAGTTCCCTTGCAAAAATACCATATCTAAAATCAATAAACCAATAGAATATATGAGGAAAATATCCTACTTTAGAATTATAGATCTAAAAGAATAGCCTGATTGAACATAGAAATTCAAATTTCAATTTTACAAGAGTCATAACATCCCTTAGAAATAGGAGATATTTTCTCTAATGAACTCGGTTCTTTTAAACAATCATTGAATTGGTCTTTAATTCTGACATAATCGTTTCAGTAATCTTGGATTGAAAACACAGCTTGAAAATATTTATTGTTGAGAACACAAAGTAGGGTTGAGCTGTGTAGCGTAGGGTTCCTTTACATAGTGTAGGGTTCCTTTGAGTAGTGTATAGTTCCTTTACGTAACATTGGGTTCCTAACAATTTATGTTTCCTTAACCATAATTTCTTCTTTATTTAATGTAGGGAACAAAGTAACATAGGGGTGATGATCTATACGTTTATCTTTGTTAGCATAAAATCCTAAAAATAGAATTGATTAAAAATATGTTCAACTTTCCCGAACGTAGGGTATGAAAAGTAAATCTAGACTCCAATGTAGGTTTGTTGATCCATACTTTTATTTTCTGAATGTAAGGATGAAAATCCAAATGCAAACTCTTTAGTGTAATGTAGGGTTGATACAATATGCAAACATTAGCTTTCCAACATAACGTAGGGATGAAAATAATGTTTTTAGAATCATTCCCATGACAATAAGTTTCTTTAAATATAATGTAAATTATGGTAAAAATCAGTTAACAAAAATTTATTAGAAAACAAACAGGGGTATTTTTTAACATCAAAATCATCATAAAATATAGAGTATTGTTGAGACAATACATTCCCAACGGGATTGTCTCAAGATACATCAGAAGAGGACCTTAGTGAACACATTCCAAGTCCAATAACTATTCACATGCCCCTAAGATATGTCTAATCACAATTATCACTCTCAAGAGATAATTGGAACTATTTACTTGAGGAAGAATCTCTATGTTATGGCTTGGTCACGCCAAAACGCCTCTTAGGAGTCCTCAAATCACCCCATGGTCCCCATCATCATGATCTATGTGGAAAAACTATCAAAATGGACTAATCATATATCCAATTCTGACCCTAGGGCATAAAAACATGGGAAACACTAACAAGGATAGAAAATGAGCATTATACGTCATATATACCCGAGCACACAACGTGTACTCTCAAAGCTCTACCTAGGTGTGTGCTCCAACTAGATTTAGCCTGTAAAACCCAAGTACACAGCGTGTAAAACCCAAGTACACGGTGAGTAAAACACGTAAATGGTGTGTACCCTAAATGGGTTACCTCCCCGTGTATCTCACATGGACCGACCATGTGACTTTTCATGGTTGTATACTCCTACATAGCGTGTAACCCGCACAGGGTTTGTTCATCTACCTCATGAGGCCAAGTGCCCCTATACAGGTTGCCTAGCCATGTACTTGGCTACATGTCCAAGTATGACTATATGATGTGTACTTAAATTACATGTTGTGTACTTACAAAAACTCATTTTCATTGAATATAAAGAACACATGTCATGTATTCCTTAACAGCACACCATGTGATTGGGATTCCTGGACAAGAAACCCCTTTAATCAGCCTAAAACCTCATTTCAATTCCAGTTAAGCACAAATCAACCCACTAGGGGGCCTTATTAGTCATAACAGGGAATTAAAACTAAAAAGAGGTAAATCTATATGTATTTATAAAATAAACTTAAAAATGACGTTACTTTGGGTAGAATCCGCTGAATTTTTTGTATTGATTCACATTCAGTTGTTGTTGCATGATGATTTGGCTCCTCCCGCACTCCACAGCGGAACCTCCCCTACTCTCCCTCTCCCTATACCTCTCCCTTTTTATCTATTAGCCAAATGAAGGTGAATCCCATAGGGGGAGTATGTATGAATCCATGGGTAGGAGAAGAAATAAAATAGTAAAAATAAAAGGAATAAAAATAAAATAAAAGGAAAGAGGGGCTCGGGCCCGGCCCCAACGCCTGACATGAGTTTATGACTCGTATAAGAAAAACCCCCATTTAGGATTCAATGATAGAGATAGAATCTCAATATGATTCTATATTCAGAATATATATTTTAACAAACACATATAAATAAATTAATATTTAATTAATTAAATATCAATTATTAATTATTCCATGAAAATTTGAACAACTCAAATTTCCACCAAACTCTTATCCTAGGGTAAAAACCCTATAATGGGACCAAAAAAGTGGTAAAAAAATTATTTAAGTCCATATTATAATGGTAAAAGACATTTTATTTGTTACAAGCTTTCAAAAGTAAAAATTTAAGTTTTTGCTGAATTTCACAGTCCAGAAAAACACGGGTTATTACAATCTCTATCACTTTCTATTAGTCGTTAGAAATTATTTTTTCCTTACATGTCTATATTTTAACTTCCCAAAAATGTTCTACTATTCAAAAAAATTATTTTTTTTATTCCATACAGACTTTTTATTTCCCTTTCCCACTTTTTAAGAGGGGTGTTTTATTAATCCTTTTTATGATGTGGGATTTCCATAAATGAATTTTCAAATGTTAAACCCTTGATTATCAAGCCCAAGTTAAAATTATGAGGATGAAATTTATTGAATATGGTAGAATTTAGTACCCTGATATTTTAAAATAAGACTATGTTTGATATTATATACAATACGCAACACTAAGCTGAAACAAACCAAAAAATATTATTATTTATATATGACTATTGTAACCTATCCGTTAAATTAGAGGGTGTGAATAGGATTAACTAATTTATGAAATATATATAAATTACCTACTCAATATACATTTATTGATAAATTATTATTAAATTATCACTCGATTTTTAGTAAAGTTGTTTTATTCTTCAAAAATACATTTTCTTCAAAAATTCTTTTTATTGCTTTTTTTTAGAAAATATTATAATTAATTTTTGAAACCTATAAAAATTTTATTTTATAAAAATAATATAATTTTTTAAATCATAATATAAAAATTATATTAGGTTGAATTTTTTTTATTTTTCTGAAAAGATTGATTTTTTAGTGAATAGTGAAAAATACAGATTTTTGTTGAAAACAATATTTTTATTTCAAGCAATTACAAAATCCCATTTTGTTTTAAAATGATTTAAAACTAAAATTAGTAATATTATAATATTAATAATTAAATTAGGTTAATTTTGATAAATTTTATTATTTAATTTAGTATAAAAACATTTTTATACATAAAAGGCATTTTTCTGAAAAACTGTTTTTCGTTGCATTTTGTGTTTTAATTTTAAATTAATCACTACTAATTATAGAAACTAAATATTAGAAAATTTATTTAATATTTTGAATAATTAGTTCCAACTTTTTTAAATTACACTCTTTTATTTTTTGTCATTATGAATAGTAATCATAGTAAATAATTATCACCATAGTAAGGGTAAATCAGGTAACTAGAAAATGACCATAAAATTTTCCATAATTTTTTTGGATGGATATATATCATAAATAAACATACAAATTTAAAATATATGACCTTTTCCCATATTTACATGATTTTTTCCTTTATAATATTTAAGTTAGAGATAATGACAAAAATATCACTTTTCTTCATTTAATATTTATAATATTTTATGATAAAGATAAATATAACTTGTGTTTGATTATAAATATCCATTTTAAATATAAATGATTTATTTTTATCATAGTGATTTATTTATAATTTCTAGTGATGCAATAATTTCCTTAAATACTTACGTAACACCGACACAGTATTTATTCAATTAATAGAAAAATAAAATCAATGATATTAAAAATATTAAAAGTGAAATAATTTGAAATATTTAATGTTTAATATGAATTTTATATCTCTATATATAATTTTAGAGTATTTTTTAAAGATTATATTTGAATTAACTCTTTTTATTGATGTATTTAAAGTTATATTAAATGGATAGTGCCAAAATTGACATTAATAATATTTTATAAAAAATAATATTTTATTAAATTATTTAAATTTCTTTAAAATATTATATTCATCCAAATTAATGATACATGGTCTTAAAAATAAACCATGGTCTATTTATGGGTCATTTTTCATTTTATAGTAACATTATTAACCCTTTATAAGTAGAAAATTTTAATATTACAGTAATTATCAAAAGGGTTAATAAGGGGTTAAAACTAAAAGATAAGAATGAAAACATACCCAAAACTTTTATAATTTTTATTTTATGATAATATTTCTAATTATTATAATATTATATTTTAATTATATCAATTTGGATCCATTTGGAGGTGAAAAATATTTTATATTAATTTAATACTTTATGAAATTCCAAGAATGCCTCTCCCCTCATTTATAAAAGGACACCTATCCTTTATCTTATTTACACAACTTTGAGCCATATAAATTGAACAAAAAATTAAAATTTATCTTCTAAACACCCATATAAAATTTTTATAGGTTCTTTTCATTCCAAAAGACCAACCTTAGGTCCCTTAAGAAGAAATATAAAAGAATTTTATCGAAGAATAGGTAATCGTCTTTATCGAATCTTTCAAGTTTATTTATTCTTCTACTTACTCTTAATGTGTTGTTACCATACTAAAATAAAAAATTAAGTATAATAAATATGCTGATATTTTATTATGATTATGGTACAACCATTTTTCATCTTTTTTCTATCCTATAAAAAGCTAAAACATCACTCATGCATATGTACAGCTTATCATCTCCACATAGTGGTGTGATTAATTTTTCATTACCACTTTACTTAGATGGTTATAAAGATATGAATAATGAGTATATATGATATTTATGACATAAATATTATTCTGGAACTATAATATAATATATACATTCTTACCTTCTAATATGTTGGAAATTGATAACGTCGTTTGTGCGTACATGTGAACTACCACCTCCATGAAGCGATGTGATGCATTTTTTGTTTAAGCTTTACATGGATAGTAATAAGGTTAGATTTAATGAATATATAGGATATTTATATAATGAATAACATTCTTTAGATTATGGAACCATGAGAAAGACATAAGGACTGAGACTCCTAAATAAAAACATACTTGAAAAACAAAGTAGTTAACACCTGAAATAATGATACTAAAAAAATATTATTAAAAAAAGGGTGGAAAAATATTATAAATAGATCATATATGAAATTATATATATTAATAAAGTTATTTTATGTAATTATAATAAATTTAAATTTATTATACAGGAGGTTAGAGAACCTACAAGGAAAGTCAGACTTGAGGTAAGGTATTTTCATCTCAATTTGCACTCCATTGAGACATATTTGGTATTATAAACCTATTTACTTTATGTGGTGTATATACTACCCATTTAAAGTTTAAGAACCCGGATCTTCTTTTCATGTATGTTTTACTTTTTCTAGTGTTTTTTAGGAAAAAGATGAGTTTTTTGGAAATTCCGTAAGTACACGTCATGTACTTTATAAGTACACTTCTTGTACTCAGTTACCGCAGGTAGCCGGGTGCTAGAAGTGTCACATCCATGCACACGGTCATGTGTGGTGACCTGGTGACCGCCTAATATGGGGGCCATTGAAGGCAAGTACACGCTGTGTACTTCTAAAGTACACGCTGTGTACTATCTTTTTTTATTAAATGTACCGGGGTCGCACCTGACAGACATAACCATCTCCTTCTCGACATAGTTCTTCTGAGAGCATCCATATGGCGCGGATCTTCACCGAGCCCTTGATCGAGTGTCCGTTCTCTGAATCAGACTCCATCCATTGCATTGGAATCACATCGGTGAGTTCTCTCTTCTTCTTGAACACCTTCTTCTGATTCCTTCTCTCTCGTGAGATATCTTGGGTCGAACATTTTATATGTTTTTGTAGATATATGACATTATAAGGTGATTCAAGGCCTAAGACCCAAGTATATTGATCTCCTGATGCCGAGATAGGTGGTTTGTGCCTTTCTGTAGATACTCTTTGAATTTTATGTGCAAAAGTGCCCAATACCCTTGATCGGGGTATTGCGTGTTTAGGGTTTTAGCCCAGTTAATTGCATATATGCTTATATGGTTGAGTAGAGGTTAATTGAATGTGAATAGGGTAAATTTATATGATCTGGAAGTGTTTTCCCATGCATGTTTGCTTGTTTTGACTGTTTGGTCTAGCTTTGCCTGTTAGGATGTTGTTTACTTTCCATTCCTAGTATCGTAGGATAGAGTGATTCTTATCTGTATTAATGTTATGATATAGACTGGTTATCCAAGTAGTTCTTGAGGTTTAATTTGGCCAGTTTGCATTTCTATGCTTGTTTGACTTACACAGGGTCGTGAGAACCTGGTGTAGTGGACCATAGGGAGAATGGGTGTAAGGGCTTCTCCAGAGTGTCTGTTATTATTGTTATGATGTGAGACCATAGGGGGAATTGACGTAAGTGCTTCCTCAGAGTGTATGTAGTTCCTCGACATGGGCCACATGGGGAATGAGATGTAAGTTCTTCCCTAGAGTGCCTTTTAGTTACCGATAGGAGACTATATGGGGAATTGACGGCGAGTGCTTCTCCAGAGAGTCTATACTAAAGATGAACTAGAGGGGGTAGACTATGTGTACTTCCCAGAGGGTTTCTTGTGTTTTCTAGGTAGTACCATAAGGGATTAGGTTGTGATTATATCCTATAGGTTTACCAGTTTTTGATTATTTGTTTACTTTCTATGTGGAACTGAATGCTTTAAAACTATGGAATTGTTTATTGTTGAGTACTTCCTTGTTTACTGCTTCTTTTTTTTATTTCCTTCCATATATATTCACTAATTGTTAGGAACAGATCTCTTGGTGGCTGCCTTTAGTCTCACACCCTGTTTGGGCCATGCTTTTGGGCCTAAACAGATTATATTGTTGCAGGTATAGATAAGGGAAAGAACCCTTCTACTTCAGGTACTTGACTGCCTTGGAGGTGGAGAGCATGGGACCAAGATTTGTCTTGCGATGCTATGGATCTATTTACTATTTTTCTTGTACTTTGGTTTATTATTGTATTTCAGCATTGTGACTTGTTTGGATTCTTTCCTAGACATATGTATCATGCATAATTATATATGTGCTCCAACTGTTTATTTCTTCAGTCTTTCTCTGTTTCTTTTTGTATGGTAATATTACTGCTTCTGCTATTGTATATATATTTTACTTCCATTGTGTTACTCTTCCAATGAGGGCATAGTTTCCCCACTATCACACCCAAGGCCCTCCCTGCTAGTCAGCAGCCTCTGGCATTTGTGGAAATGCACTTGAGTCCATGTGACCAATCGGGTACGGGGTGCCTCTGGGTGGCTTCTGGAACCGAGACATTACAAAGTGGTATCAGAGGAATTATTTTCTTTTTGACTTACTGTTTGGAGCCTATAACTAGGGATAAGACAAAATTGGTACTTGGTAATAAGTTGTGTCTGGGAGTAGCTAACCGGTATACATGGAAAAGCCAATCTACCTCGTTTATTGCAGTTTTCTGGTTTTTTAATTTTAAAGTTGATTTTATTTTCACCGTTGGGTGATTCACATGTTTTTTCTATTATTGATGATGTTATTGAGGTTCTATTTCTATTGCAACCCAATGAGATGAGGGTATTCCACCTCATGCATCATATAGGCACTTATTAAAAATTACATGTCATGAATTCATGCCATGCCATTTAGGGTGCATTAGTAATTACATGTTGTTTTGATAGATATTGTTCTAGATATGAATTTTGTTGTGATAAATGCCTTGATAGAATACATGCTTTTGATAGGTTAGTGAATTACATGTGGTTTTGTTTGAATAAACGCCAAACTTTGGTTCTTGAGGTGTTATGGGCCCTCATGGATCGGAATTTGGTGGATCATTAATCTGTTATGCTTTTATAGGACATGTATAAGGTGCCAATATTTGATTCGTGGGGAGTATGGGCCCTCATAGATCGGAATTTGGCACTTTAATGTTTTTTTCTCAGTGTTTTTCTGGGTTCCGGAGTAGTTTATGAGGCTTACTATCTGGAAAACCCAGAATACATGTCATGTAATGATGAATATATGCCATGTGTTCTTCTGTTCGGGAAGAAACTGTTTTTCTTAAATACACGACGTGTACTGTATGTACACACCATCTAGTCGCTAACTGTGTCTCAAACTGTGTGGGCGGGGACACGGAGTTTGAAATATTTTGTAGGACACGACGTGTATTGTATGTACATGTCGTGTTGTAGAACCATGTAGTCGGTTGTGTCACTAAAAACATGGGTCAGTTGAGTATTTTCTAATGCACGTTGTGTCCATCTAGAACATGTCGTGTAGTATGAGACATGTATCCAGTCGTGTCACTAACAACATGGGTTGGTGAAGCTCGTCTAGTACACATCGTGTCAGGAATGAATACGCCGTGTAGTCTTGTTCTAGGAGGACCGTGTGGTTTATAAATGTAGAAGAACTTGGTCAGGGGAAGAGAAGTCAAGTACACACCGTGTTTTTGGAAAACATGACGTGTGTTTGAGGTATTACATGACCAGCTGTGGCAGGAGTACACGCTCATGTGAACGGATTAAGGGAACACACCGTGTAGACATTATACACATCGTGTATCCATGTTTTGAAAAACTTGAATGCTTTCTTTCTCCTGTTCCCTTCTTATACTTCTAAGTTTTCAATCCTTGACAATCTTGATCTAAGGTGTACGCTTGACCTTGCAGAGTCATGCCACCGAGACGTCCTCCGGTTGTACGCCAGTTACAGGGCAACGACCAGACACTAGAAATGGATGATCAAGGACTTCCAGCAAATCCTCCAATTGTTCCAGTCTTGGAACCAGTTGTCATTACAAACACAGGTGCTGACACACAGTTCCGAGAGGGATTTATGAGGTTTATGCAGACCTTCCAAGGAGTACCACAGCCTACCCCTTCTATGGAAGAGTTGACGTGGGTATTTCAGCAGTAGCAGCATCCTCCCACTTTCATTGGGGAAGGAGGACCTTAGGCTACAGAGTCATGTTTAGAATCCATGCTTTCTATCTTCGAGCATCTGGAGACGCCTCCAGAGAGGAGGGTCAATCTTGCTATATACATGCTTCGGGATTCCACTAATAGATGGTGGGATGTGATCTCATGGGCGGTTGGATAGTAGGTCATGTCATGGGATGTGTTCCAATGTACCTTCTATGACTACTTCTATCCGGAGACTTTGAGGGTCGATCGAGCCCGAGAGTTCATGAGTCTAGAGTAGGGTACTCTTTCTGTTATGGAGTATTCTTCTTTCTTCACAGAGCTATAGTGCTTCACACCTATTCCAGGAGGTGATGAGTTATTCTTGGTGAGGAATTTTGAGGATGGTATTAGGCACAACATCTGATCACAGGTGAACATCTTCAGGTTGACTTCCATCACTCCTATTTTCAACCAGGAGCTGATCACGGAGTGCAATTTGAGGGATTCTGGAGTTGTGAGCCAAGGTAGTTCGACATCCGGAGTTAGTATCCCTCCTACTGACAGCAGTAAGTGCCACAGGGGGTCTTCGCATGGTTATCCAAAGAGGTGAGACACTTCTTCTAGTATCCAGGTGGTGTGCTACCAGTGCGCGAATAGTGGGAATACGAGGCCACATTGCCCGAGAGACCCAGTGGAGTGCGGATCTTGCGGCAAGATGGGTCATCTTTAGCACTTCTGTCAATTTTTCTCACTGGAAGCTAGTGATAAGGGTTCTTCTATGACTCCTCGTACAGGAGAAACACCACCAGTTTCTCACCAGTCTAGGAACTTGAGTTCTTCTGGCCGTTTGGGCTGAGGTGGAGGTCGCGACCGTGGTAGTCAGTCACCGGGCTTTCAGCGACAATAGGGTGGATCATCTTAGAGTGGTCAGGTAGGGTCACGGGGCCACAGTACAGGCTAGAATTTTGTAGTGGAGCAGCCCCACAGGAGCAGGATCCCAGACCCTCTATAGTTCGAGGTACGATCTTAGTTTCCTCAGTTTTAGCTTCTGATCTTTTTGATACAGAGGATTCCCATAGCTTTATATCTATTGCTGTTGTGTATAGCCTTGGGATCTGTATCTTTTATTCTATAGATATCTTGATTCTAGACACACTGTTGGGGAAAAGAACGGCTAGTGTGAGATAGCGCATGGAGTTCCCTCTAGAGGTTGGTGGGTGTCACTTCTTATGGGACCTTTATGTCCTATAGATTACAGTATATGATGTCATTCTCGGAATGGACTGTTTAGTTCCCTTCCAGGAAATTGTCGATTTCTATCGTCGTAGGGTGAGTTTCACATCACCAGAGGGTGGATCGTTTCTTCATAAGGGTGAATGGGATATCCAGGCGAGCAGAGAGGGACCAGAGCATCATGGGTTGGGAGGAGTTACAACCCATATTGCTAGTCTATATCTGGATGACCAGGGGGCTTCATTGATTCACTTTCCTCCAGTGTTGGATTGTTTTAGGGACGTCTTTCTAGAGTACTTTTCGGATTTACCTCCGGAGCGTGAGGTAGACTTTTCTATTGAGGTTGTGCTAAGAGCATCACCAATGTCCATTCCTCCTTATAGGATGGCTACACCTGAGTTTTAGGAGCTCAAGAAGCAGTTGGAGGAGTTACAGGAAAATGGTTTTATCCGACCCATTACTTCTCTTTGGGGTTCTCTTGTCCCGTTTGCAAAGAAGGCGGATGGTACCCTCAGACTTTGTATGGATTATCAGAATTTGAACTAGTTTACGGTCAAGAAACGATATCCCTTGTCGAGGATTGATGATATCTTTGATCAACTTTGAGGATCCTGGGTGTTCTCAAAGATCGACTTGAGGTATGGTTACCATCAGTTGCGCATTAGACATCTGATATACCTCGTACAGCCTTCCAGAGCAGGTATAGTCTATACGAGTATGTGGTTATGCCGTTCGGTCTCATGAACGCGCCTGCAGTTTTCATGGAACTGATGAACTGAGTGTTCCATCCATACTTGGATTCTTTCATGGTATTCTTCGTGGATGATATCTTGGTGTACTCACACTCGACACTACTATGCTACCCATCTTGAGATTGTTTTGAGTACACTGAGAGAGAGTCAGTTATATACTAATCTCTCAAAATGTCACTTCTAGATGAACCAAATTCACTTATTTGGATATGTTATCTCAGAGACAAGAGTGTCAGTAGACCCAGATAAAGTGAGAGTGGTAGTTTACTGGGAACAGTCGAAGAACATCTTTGAGATATGAAGTTTTCTAAAGCTTTTTGGTTACTACAGATGCTTCATATAGGACTTTTCATGTTTAGCAACACCACTGATGAGTCTGACTAAGAAGGTCACAATGTTCTTGTGGTCAGATTCTTATGAGTCAGCCTTTCAGAAGCTGAAAGGGAGGTTGACTTCAGCATTGATACTATTATTTCCAGATTCGGGAAAAATCTATATTGTATACTGTGATACATTAGGTATCGGGCTAGGAGTTGTGCTTATTCAGGGAGAAGGATTCATTGTGTACGGGTCTCAGCAGTTGAGACCACATGAGATAAACTACCCGACACATGATCTCGAGCTAGCTACAGTTGTTCATTCCTTACATTGTTGGAGACATTATCTTCTGGGAGTGCATTTTTTGGTTTTCACCGACCACAAAATTCCCAAGCATATCTTCACTCAGCATGATCTGAATTTGAGATAGTGAAGGTGGGTTGAGTACCTTCAGTCTTTTGACTTTGAGCTTTCCTACACGTCTGAGAAAGGCAATGATGTGGCTGATGTGCTGAGTAGGAGGACTCAGATATAGGCAGTTTAGGAGGCCAGTAGTGAGTGGCATCTTATGGATCTGTTCTCTAAGATGCATTTGTAGGTTCATGATAAACAAGGGAAGACGTTTCTATCTTCTATAGTTGTTACCTCTACTCTTCTTGATCAAGTGTGAATGAGAAAACTATCAGATTCTGAAGGCCTGGTACTATGGGAGAGTGTGTTAGGATAGGACCCTATTCTTGGATGGAAAGTAGGTGAGGATGAGTTCTTGTGTTTTTAGGGGCGCGTATGGGTGTCAGAAGATATATGTGAGGAGTTGATGTGGGACTTTCATTCCTTAGTTTGGGTAGTTCATCCTGGTGTCACCAAGATGTGTCGTGATCTACACCATCAGTATTGGTGGCCAGGTATGAAGAGATATGTTGTTGGTTTTGTCCTGAGGTGTTCCACCTGTCAGTAGGTGAAGGCGGAGCATCGACGACCAGTAGGGCTTTTTTAGCAGTTACCCATTCCTGAGTGGAAGTGGAATGATGTTGCGATGTATTTCATGATAGGTTTACTAAGGTTGCCTTGAGTAAATGATGTTGTATGGGTTGTCATTGACAGACTCATGAAGGTTTCTCACTTCTTGTCAATCAAGGAGACCTTCAGTGTTGATGAGCTGAGACGGTTGTACATCCGCGAGATAGTACATCTACATGGAGTTCCACACTCCATTATTTCAAATAGGGACACCCATTTTACTTCTTGGGTTTGGAAGGGGATACAAAAGGCTTTGGGTACGTAGGTACTTTTGAGTATAGCTTACCATCCCTAGAAAAATTTCCAGTCCGAGCGTACGATTCAGGTTCTTGATGACATGCTGCAAACATTCATCCTTGATTTTGGAGGTTCTTGGGAGAAGCACATACCTCTTGTGGAGTTTTACTACAATAATAGTTTTCAAGAAACTATTCATATGGAACCTTATGAGGTTTTGTATGGTGGGCCATTACAATCACCCTTATGTTGGCTGGAGGCAGGAGAGGCAGCTATGCTGGGACCTCGTCTTGTCCAGGAGACCATAGAACAGATGGAGTTGATTCGGAAGAGGATGGATACTATATAGTCTTGACAGAAGTCTTATGCTGATAAGTGGAGATGACCTCTGGAGTTCGAGGTCGGGGATCAGGTTTTCCTGCATGTCACGCCAAGGTTGGGGTGCAAGAGGATTAGGAGACAGAGTAAGATTTCACCAAGGTACGTCGGTCCATTTGAGGTTTTGGAGAGAGTTAGGCTGGTTTTCTATTGGCTGCAGTTACCTCAGAGGTATCGAGCTATGAACGATGTCTTTCACATTTATTAGCTTCGATGTTACTTCTCAGACCCATCTCATGTTCTTCAACCCGAAGTGGTTGAGTTAGAGGTGGGTGCCTCGTTTGAGGAGCTTCCTATCCGGATTGTTGATCGCAGTATGAAGGTTCTCTTTGGACGGTATGTTCCTCTGGTATGAGTGCTATGGCAGCATGGGTGAGTACAGGATGAGACCGGGGAGAGGGAGGCATATGTACGATCATAGTGGAAGGATCTTTTCAAGGATTCTTCTTTTATACCACCTTTCTAGGGAAATTCGTGGATGAATTTCTCTAAGGGGGGAAGTTTTTAAGAACCTGGATCTTATTTTCAGGTATGTTTTCCTTTTTCTAGTGTTTTTGAGGAAAAAAGAGGATTTTTCTGGAAATTTCATAAGTACGTGTCATGTACTTTATAAGTACACACCATGTACTCGGTTACAGTAGATAGCCAGGCCTTGGTCGTGTCATAACCATGCACACAGCCGTGTGTGGTGACCTAGAGACCACCTAATGTGGGGGCCGATGAAGGCAAGTACATGCCATGTACTTATAAAGTGCATGTTGTGTACTTTCTTTTTTAATTAAATGTACTGGGGGTCACGTCTGATGGGAAATAACCGTCTCCTTCTCGACCTAGTTCCTCCAAGAGTGTCCGTATAGCATGGATCTTCGTCGAGCCCTCAATCGAGCTTACGTTCTCCGAATCAGACTCCGTCGGTTGCGTTGGAATCACATTGTTGGGTTCTCTCTTATTCTTGAACACCTTCTTCTGATTCCTTCTCTATCGTGAGATATCATGGGTTGAATGTTTTAGAAGATTTTGTAGATCTATGACATTCTAAGGTGATTCAATGCCTGAGACCCAAGTATATTGATCTCCTGACGCCAAGGTAGGTGTTTTGTGTCTTTCCATAGATAGTCTTTGAATTTAATGTGTAAAATTTCCCAATACCCTTGATTGGGGTATTGTGTGTTTACGGTTTTAGTCATGTTAATTTCCTTCTATGCTTGTATGCTTGAGTATATATTAATTGAATGTGAATAGGGTAAATTTCTATGCTTTGGAAGTGTTTTCCCATGCATGTTTTCTTGTTTTGACTGTTTGGTCTAGCTTTTCCTGTTAGGTTGTTGTTTACATTCCATGCCTAGTATCATAGGATGGGGTGATTCTTATCTATCTTTTTGTTATTATATAGACTAGTTAGACAAGTAGTTCTTGAGGTTTACTTTGGCTACTTTGCATTGATATGTTTGTTTGACTTACACAGGGTCGTGAGAACCTGGTGTAGTGGACCATAGGGAGAATGGACGTAAGGGCTTCTCCAGAGTGTCCGTTATTATTGTTACGATGAAAAAACATAGAGGGAATTGATATAAGTGATTCCTCATAGTGTCTATAGTTCCTCGATGTGGGACACAGGGGGAATGAGATGTAAGTGCTTCCCTAGAGAGCCTTTTAGTTACCGATAAGAGACTATAGGGGGAATTGATGGCGAGTGCTTCTCTAGAGAGTCTATACTAAAGCTGAACCATAAGGGTTAGACTGTGTGTACTTACCAGATGGTTTCTTGTGTTTTCTAGGTAGAACCATAGGGTATTAGGCTATGAGTACATCCCAGAGGGTTACCTGTTTATGATTATCTATTTACATGCTATGTAGAACTGAATGCTTTGAAACTGTGGAATTATTTATTGTTGAGTACTTCCTTGTTTACTGCTTCTTTTATTTATTGCATTCCATATATATTCACTGATTGTTAGGTATAGATATTTTGGTGGTTTCCTACTGGGATTTAGTCTCACACCCTATTTGGGCCATGGTTTTGGGCCCAAACATATTATATTGTTGCAGGTATAGATAAGGGCAAGCGCCCTTCTACTTTAGGTACTTGACTGCTTTGGAGATGGAGATCATGGGACCAAGATTTGGATTGTGATGTTGTGGATCTATTTACTGTTTTCCTTATACTTTGGTTTAGTACTGTATTTCAGCATTGTGACACGTTTGGCCGCTTTCCTAGGCATATGAATCATGAATCATTATATATGTGCTTTGGTTGTTTATTTCTTCAGTCTTCCACTATTTCTTTTTGTAAGGTAATATTATTTCTTCTACTATTGTATACCTATTTTAATTCCACTATGTTACTCTACCAATGAGGTCATATTTCCCCCACTATCACACCCAAGGCCCTTGCTGATAGTCAGCAGCCTCTAGCGTTCGGGGAAATGCGCTTGAGGCCATGTGACCAACTGGGTACAGGGCACCTCTAGGCGGCTTTCGAAATCGGGATGTTACATGAAGTATTTAACAAGAATACCTATTTATTCATTATGATTAAAGTAAAAATTCATGTTTTATCTTTTAAGGAGTTTCCATATTTTCTTCCAATTTTCATCTCTTTGGAACTTGAATGAATCAAATAAATGTTTAAAAGAAAAATTTGTCTTATTTCTCTTTTAATCAAGTATATTTTTATTCCATGTTAATATTTTATTAAAAATGATTTCAAGAGTGTTTTATGAAATGAAATTTTTACCCATGTTTTATTTTTTACAAAAAAAATTAAAAAGTAATGTTCTTTTCATTTTCTGAATGAGGTACTTTTATTACCAAAGTGTGAAAGGAATGTTTTTTAACTTATACATCATGAAAAACATTTCCCATCATGATGACCACTCAATTTTTTGAAGCTTACTCTATAATTTAAAAAGGGTATTTTCAAAGAAATTTTTTTCTTAATATTCAGTAAATTTTTAGTTTTTAAAAAATTTATTTCAAAATGGAAATAATATTTTCCTCAAGAATGTTTTAATGATATTTTTATGGTATTTTTATTCATCAATGAAAATAAACCTTTATTTTAGTTATACTCCACTAGGGATATGTTAAAATGATAATATCCTTGAATCATTCACTTTATTGTGATCATTTTATCATTAGATATTATATTCTATTAAATATTTATATTCTTTGTAACATGTATATAAGTATTTCCTAAACCGTATATCATTTCTATATGCGGTGCTTTACTGTGAAATATATTTGATTAACTATGGAAATATCGATAAATCTATATTATTTAATCAATTATAATATTTGTTGATAAGATATATATTTTTATTAATTAAACTGATCATTTGATATATAAAGAATGTATTAGACATGTATTGATGGGTGGGGCATGGAATTATATAGCCCCTTGATGCATCAACTAGTCTCATGAGACAAATCAGTAAGCTAGAATTAAATTTATTTTTGGTGAATGCCTACCCATAGTTTAAACTATATCCGCACAAGGTATTGATGGTATATATATCATGATGTATGAGATCTTTAATTCCAATATTAAGTATTCCCTTTATTGAGAATTTAGTTATTATTATCCATGAGATTACTGTATTGATATTAAAAATGCATGCATGTTGTTTTCAAGTTATTGATTAAATGGAATTTGTTTTTAGTATTTTACCTTTCCATATTGATTATACATTATTTAATCATGACATCTTTTAATCTATATAACACTTAATGAGAATATAATCTCACCCTTTTATTTTTTTTCTTTTACCCATGATATGAAGAAGGATGTTATAAATAATATCAAGGATGCAAGAACATTTTTTATGCTATGTACTTTATATTTACAATATAATATAAAAATTGTGTACATATCTTTTTATTAAATACTACTAAACATATAGGTCCTTTAGGAATATATCTCTTTTATATATGTCAATGTAATAAAGTAGATACCATCTCTGAGTTACTAGAGTTAGGGTTGTTACAATAATATCATCTAAATGTCATATGATTCAGTACAACCCATGGGTACACCATGGAGGTGGGATGATTTTTTCACTTATGTGATCTTCATAAAATTCATATAGATATGAAGATGTATTAAATTCTCTTCATTTTATGGTGCACATGTTTTTTTACAATAGGTTATTTATTTTTGTTTATGTAGTATCAAATTATCTTGCATGGAGGTCCTCAGAAAAGGGGTTTTAATCACTTTTTCTATTTCTAATAATTGTTATTAGACTCAAACAAAACCCTTCAGTGGTATCATATCAATCCTTGTTTAATTTTTATGAATATTACTTTGAAATGAAGAATAATCTTAAAAAACATAGTAGTGTTTTATAGATTTTTTAAAAAACTAGAAAAGGGGTTCACCGTTATGTAGTGGGGATAAATAAAGGTAATGATGAACTTACCCTTACAAAGTTGATATGAGTAAGGTTAAATAAGGATTTACCCTTATTCTGATTGGTGTGAATAAGGGTCATGTTTCCTTACCCTTGTGTAGATTGTTCTATGTAAGGGAAACCAGAATTTACCTTTATGTGTAAAGGTTTTAAAAAGGCTCACATAAAGGACATTTTCTTTCTAACTTTATATAAAAGGGTCTACCTAAAGGTCAGAATATATTACCTTTACACAAATAGGTCTACGTAAAGGTAATCCCCATGTACCTTTATGTAGTGGGGTGTACATAAAGGTAGTCCTTAAATTAATTTTATGCAGCATAAGAAAATTTAAGGTCACCCTTACGTAGAAGATTTCTACATAAGGGTCACTAGTTCTACCTTTATGTGGGGGCTCCAGAGCATATTACCCTCATGAAAAGTTTCCACATAAGGGTAGAAGGAAGTTAACCTTATATAGAATATGGATTCTATATAAGTGTAAATAGTAAAGATTTTAAAAAATGTTTTTAATTTATTTAATGGTTTTAATGGTTTATAAAATGATAATAAATCATTATAAAAGGTATTTTGGGAATATTTAATTTATAAAGAGTTTATAGATAAATTAATTAATTATAAATTTTTTTATAATTAATTAAATAAATATTTCTGAAACATTTTATTCCAAAATATTAAATGTTAATATTTAAAATACCTGTTAACAAATTATATGGCATGAATTATGATCTATAAATAAAAGTGTTTATTTAGAAATCATAAGTGATAATTTATAAAGAGTTATAAATTATAAAATAAGGCCATAATTTAAAATGTTTATATTTAAATTTATTAATTATTCATAATTAATTATTTTGAATTATTCAAAATAAAAGGGTGCCTTATTTGGATATTATCTAATCCGTGTAATTTCTTTATGAAGGATGTGATCAAGGTTTAAATAATGATTAAGTATATGATATTTAGATTATGTAAAATGTTTACATAATATAAATTGGATTATAATTAGTTTATAATTCATATAATATCATATATTAAAAATGGAAATTCAATATATTGATAAATATGAAAGAGTTCATATTGGAATGAATATAAAATATTTATATTCATAATTATGGAATTTATATAATGTTAAAGCTAAAATTATAAAGTTTTTATAATTAGATTTTATTTATGAATTGTTCATAAATATTTATCTCATGTTTAAATACCTAAATTATTCATTTATTTAAAATGTTATTCCCTATTTTATTCATAGTTATAAATTTTTTATATGATTAATGGTGTATGATTTAGTTTAATTATTAAAATATTTATATATTGATACTTTCATTGCATTCTAGGATTGACTCTATAATGAATTTATTTTTTTAGTTAACTTGAACTTAGTTTGTAATTGAATTTATGAACTTGAATTTAGTTATTGAATATAGTTTGTGAATATTATGTGTTATATTTTTTATTAATTGAATTTTATTTTGAGTAAAGTATCCCCATTCGGGTAAAGGGACTTGAAGTCGGACTACCTACCTACCTGGAGGCTAATGCCTTGTCTAGGCTAGTGAATGGGGTTGGCTATCTATCACTCAAGGCTGACTCATGTGTATATTGTTAATCACGTATAATTATAAACCTTTACATGAAGTTTTCATGTACCTTATGAATATTATACATTCATATATGTATGAATATGTTTGACTTCTAATTTTGGGTGAGTAACAAAAACTTGTGGGTTTTGTAAAGAGGTATACATCAATATGGTTTGAATATATTGATTTAGTGGAGAGAATGATATTCCAAACTAAATTAATAAAAACATGAATATATAAAAGGTAATAACATCAGATAATATGGTGGGATTAAAATACCCTTAAAATACTAAGTGTGGGATTCATTCCAAAGAGACACTTATCAATAACTCGATCATTCAATCAGGTAGGTTCTGCCTTCATAGGGTGCCTCCAAATTTCCCTTTGTTAATCTATTTTTGATATTTAGTTTGGATTACACTTATCTAGGAAACCCTTAGGAAGGATACTTAATAAATGAAGTTGATTTTATCCATATGATCGATTGGATAAAGGGTTTTTCGCTCATCTATCCAAGAATCATATATGATACGGTTGGGATGAGTCCCTACCTAAATAATTAAGTGGTAATAGGACCATCCTAACAAACTCATTGCTTAGTGAAATATGAATTTTGTCCCACTAATGGATATGGTGGAAAATTAAAGGTGGTAATCATTTTAATGGGATCCTATTTAATAAAATCCCTTATTAAATGGTTATAATACATGATGATCATTTGATAAAAGCTTATATTGTAGATAAAATCATCATCATCAAACTTTGAGATTAATTCTTAAAAATAAGAAAGTTAATGTAAATAGATATTAAGATCGGAAACTTAAGAAAATTTATTAAGCAAGATTTGTGATTTAAAGAAAAAATTCTAAAGGAAAAATCTTTGTGTCATAATAGTTCCTTCCTTAGTAACCAAATGTTGAAGTTATTCAACAAGTGAATCAAGATGCTTATGGAAGTATATAATGATTCATTCAAGGTTTCAAAGTCATTATATGAAAAATTACTAAAGGAATAAAGGTCATTAAAACCTAGAATTACCAGGAAGGAAGAGTAATAATTCAATATGATTAGATTATAAAAGAAATACCAGAAAGAGTTTGTGAAATGACATGGGATTTCCATGTCAGTTATGTTATAGAAATTAATTCTTATATTTTTAAGGTTATGTGATAGCCAAATGTATATTTTAAAAGGTGTTTTAAATATACAGTAGTTCAAAATCAAAGGAGGAATTGATCGATATTTTATTTGATATTCTTGAGATGAAGTAAATAGTTACTACATTAAGGATTTGAATGTAAATGATTTTATCAAGCTCAAATGAATTTAAGTAAAATATGTACATATTTATCTAATTTCCCTTACGAGATAATAGAAGTTATTTGATTAAAAATAGTTTTTGTAAACAATTATGAGATTAATTATATACACATGGTTTATGATTCAATAATTTCTATAACATGTTTTGATAAGATGATATGGATAAAATTGTATCCAGGATAAAAAATTTATCTAGGTATTTGTTAAAATACATGAGAATTTGTTCCTACCACTCATCAGTGGTATATTTCAATAAAATATTATTTTCAAATAAGAATGTTCCAAATACATAAAATACCATATATGATATGGAAGAAATAGTTTATTTGTTTAATATTCCTACTAAAAAGAAATAAATTTTATTTCCTAACACAAAAGGGTTTTGTTTTTATTAACAAGATATTATCAAAAGAATGTAATTTCTAAGAGGATAGTGGCAGTATATTTAGAATTATATAATTTCAAAGTTAAAAAATAAAATATTATACTAGTATAAGTTTAAAGTGATTTTTACTTAATATCCTAAGAGAGTTAGGATATATTAGTCAATAATAATTTAAATTACATGAATTCAAGGAAAAAAATTGATGGAATATGTTTCCAAGGATTATGGTGATAAACATAAAAATTGTTATAAGTAGACAACATAATTTGGAATCATAACATTTGATGTTGTGAAGTTAAGAAGTTTTAATATGTTCAAGAGGTGGACTAATAAGGAATATCATTTCTTAGTATCACCATTATTCAAATTGTCTTTGTTCATAAATTTTTCTCATTAAAGAGTTTCTTGAGAGAGTTTTACCAAATGGTCATATATAGATGTGACATGGATTACATATTATGTAATGTGTTAACAAAACCTAGAAATTATAGCATACAAAAGGATGATATAGAAATTTATTATATATAATATGATAAATTGATTCTTATGTTGGTTTTGATAAATACTCTTAAATATTTTTATAATATTAAAATGAATAATATTAAAAGAAACCTCTATTTTATCATCCTTCCACATTGTCTATATAAATTTGTATATATATATATACATTTCATGAAGTTTAATGATAATTTAATAATCAAATTGTGACTTTATATTTATCCCTAACTGATTTTCATCATGGAGTATTATATGTTATGAATAAATGTTAAGGTTAACATGAGTAGGATTCTTTTATAGAGATACAAAATATTCTCATGAGGTATAATATAGAGAATATGATTCTTTGTGTGTGCTGGATGAACCACTAAAGTATACCCTATGGAGTGACATACATATGTATTTGGTATACTAAGGGTGAATGGATAATATTTGGGTACCCACTGCCTAATATTAGAGAGATTCATATCATGATAACCTTTATACTTTGATTCCCTACTTACGCAAGTCTATATATTGACTTAGCTAATACAGGGTTGGTTGGTATGTTGTTGATTATGTCTTTAGTTTGAGATTAACCAATATGAGATTTTCCTCTCATGTGATGAGTATGACATTAGGACCCTCAATTAAGATAGACTGTGGGAGTGTGGAACCACACCTATATATTATATATCTATCAAGATAAGGGTCATTTTGTGTGATTGTCCATAAGGATGAATTACATGTGATGTATTCTTTGATCAGATCAGTCTATACTCAAAAAATATAGAACATGTGAGTTGGATAAATGGGATTGACATGATCTTTGTCCCATGGTCACTCAATGTCTTGGAAAAAGGGAAACTATGAGAATTCATGGTTTCATATTAGGAAGACTGGTGGGAACATGTATCTAGATACATGTGTTTGATAAAGATCAATCCAGATCCCTTTATATCTTGAGTAGCATTAATGATTTTCTAGAGGCCACTCTTTGCTTACATATATTTATCTATAGATTCATATTTATTATCAATGTTGTAAAGGCTAGTGGGGTCACACTTTGTGTTTAACTGAATTAGGATTGAGTTTTACACAGAGAGATTCTCTTTTAGAAGTTAATCAAAACGTGTTTTGGATGGATATTCACAAGGTATTACATATGATTTTATACAAGGTGAAGTTAATTATAACTCTCCAAAAGTGTTTTTGTAAGATATCCAAAATGATTTTTGAATATGGTTTCACAAGTTATTGTATATGATACAATATAAGGTGAAATGACACCAAGTTTATGAGGCTTTAGTATAAGTTGGAGATTGAAGGAGATATATACTAAATCCATATTTATATATGATATATTTGTGGGTTTTATATCGAATTTCTTGAAAAAATTTATTTACATGCATTAGGTATATTATTTCATGTGTGTTAGACACTCAAACCTTTCTCCACATAATCAATCATTTATTAATCTATTGCAAGAGCTGTAATGTGAAGGGAGTAGATGAATACGATGCATGAACTGACCATGAAATTTATTAATGTGTTATATAACATGAATAAATGATAGGATAATAAAGTATAATAATTTATTATATATATAATATACTACCATGTGATGGAAGTGAGGGTGGGAAATACCATTAGTCTTACTCGAACCTCCTTGTACCTGAAAAAATTTCTTATTATTCCTTATTTTCATATGAGATGCTAGCACAACATGTAATCTTCTATTCCTTCCCAACCCATTAATTTTCCAATTTTAGTGGTTGGAGGAGTTCGGGGGAGGTTATGGGAGTTTTCAATGGAGTCTAGAGCTGTAATGGAGCTGTTGTAGGAAATACACGTCGTGTATTATTCACAAAATGTTAAATGGTGGTTAACGGATTGTGTAGTCGATTGATTCAAGGCTTGTACATAGCTAAGGTGGAACCCATGAGATGGATTACATGTTTTTTAAGTGTAATTCATTATGTGTATTAAATAATGTCTAGGGTGATTTTATTTTCAGTGAAAGTTGAAATCTTTTGAATTCCTACGAAATTCACATCATGTATATATATGTGACATTAAAATGCAGGGATCTAGGATTTAAAGTCCTTTTCTTGGCCGATTATTTTCATTAAATTATGGATTCATTCCCTATAATTATGGACAAAACCTAGGCACCCTGAGGAGATCTTTCATCCCTTTTATCCACACTTTGATTCATTGGACCAATTGGATGCCTATTAGCGATCGGTGTTAAGCCCTTCCTTCATATTGGTTAGTTTACTCTTGTTCTTATCTTGTGAATTCATTTTGGTGATGTTTTTTGGTTTGTGATAGGAGTTGGGATACTTTTTTATGATCCTTGGGTGTAGTATAGGTTTATCTGTGGTTTACTAGGTGTGTTTGTGGTTTGTGTGCATTTCTTCTTCACTCTGTGGTGCACAATGAGTTAGTAAAGCTCTTTGAGGTAGATAATCCCTCATTTATATTTATTAGGTATCATGTGGGATGGTTTTACTCTTTTTTATCTATGGGATATTGTTTTTCTAGCTAATAAAAGATAAATAATTGGGTAATTGAAATTAAAGGGGAAAAGGGGAATGATTCACATGCTTTTACATCTTTGATATTATTATGATATGATGGATTGTATGGGATTGATTACCCTCTGAAAATTATGGTCTTTGGGGGATTTTTTTCATTGGATGATATTTGTTTTGGATGTTGTGTTTGTTGTGCTTTGTTGTGATATCATCCTATAATATAAATTGGCTAACCACTTATATTTGGCTAATGAAATGGTTTCCCTAGGATTATGGATTGTGTAATAATGGCCCTAAAATAAATTGAAATGTGATAAAATCCTCTTTTTAAAATCATTAAAATGGTCTTGATGTTTTTTAATGTGTGTTTGTGCTTGTGGGGTGGTGGTGCATGTTTTTGATGTGATGTGGGTCTAATGGGTGAGATGTGGACGTGATTTTGGAAAGGCAAGGTGGTGGTTGTGTATCCATTCTTTTGGAATGGTGAGGTGGTGGTTTTTTGGATATTATTTTGGGACGATGAGGTAATTTTTGTTTATTAATGCTTTTGGGGTGGTGAGTTGGTGGTTGTGTGGTTGTGTTTTTTGGGTGGCGAGGTGTTGGTTGTGTGGTCGTTCTTTTGGGGTGTTGAAGTGGTGGTTTTTTTGTCATAATTTTGGTTCATAAAGGAAATGGTCATTTTTTCATGCTTGTGGGATGGTGAGGTGATGGTTCAATGGATATGATGAGCTACTTTTGATGTGTGGTTACTTTGTGCTAGATGTCCGGGTAGTGATGAAATCCTTATTTAATAATGATTGAAATGGTTGGTATTTGATTTGGTTAGTGGGATGGAAATTTCCAATGAATAAATAAATGATGGGTTGTGTGGTTTAATGTGTTTGATGCTTAATAATGAAATAAATGGGATGGATAATGGGATTTGTTGGAAATGTGAAATGGGGCTTGTGGCTTGTTGTGTGGTGCTATTCATTTAGAGGTGGTAGAGAAAGTGAAAATATTGTGAGTTAATTAGTGTTTGGTCGTGAACCCATAGGTTGGGACTATGTGTGTCTATATATATATATATATATATACTTGTATATTATTTTAATTTCTATACTCACCCCACCCACTATGTCAACACCAGTATATTCACACTAAGGGTGTTTTTTCCAAAATCCCAGTGATGATGATGGATAACTGGATACCCAATCTTCCATGATCTATATTATAGGTGATTAGATATGCAAAATATGTGATGGTTGGAATTATATTAGTGCACTAGGTGATGGACTAAGTATTTTTGGGTAAGATGTTATGTGATCGTTTTGTGGGGTGGTTTCCTAGGTGTTTTGGGGAGAGATGTGATGTGAACATTATATGGGGTGGTGGACTAGGTGTCTTTAGGTGAGATTTGATATGACTATGATATGGGGAAGATTTTAGTGGGTATATTTCATGGTAGGAGGATTTCATGAGGTCGATGTCCTCCATTTTCACGATACCTTACTACTCTGGTTATGACAGTGGTTTTTATGTGATGGCCCATATAAGGCCCCAGCCTTAAACCTTACTTAATCTTGAGTTATTACAAGATTACACATTGAGGATCTTTTCAGGTTTAGATTTTTAGAGAATTAGATCATGAAACTTGCATTACATTCCACATTTAAACAAAGTGGTTACATAAAAGATAGTATTCATTCTTCCCATCAACGAGAACATATTTAAAATATAACACATATTCTTTCTTGACACATCCTTGACACTATCATCACATCATGTACCTTTCCCTTGACCTGTGAAAAACATTTCAAAAACTTGGGATGAGCATAAAAAGCTCAGTAAGAGTTATAAAAATATGGAAAGGAAACATGAGTTCATATATACATTAGAATGAAATCACACTTTACCCATAAAACATAGGCATATCAAATCATGAATAAATCATAGAAAACATAAGACATAAAGGTAACTTGAGGCATTCATAACATTCTTACGTAGGGAGTAACCCTCTTGGTTACGTTTGGAATACCCATCACAGTATATTCCCAAAATCTCTTCGGAGAAACATTAACTTTTCACTCCTTCGCGTTACCCAATGCATTGGAGAGCTATATCGGGCTCACCCGCCCTTAGTTTATCACGGAACCACCCGTTTTCACAACAATTCCCAAGAACCATAACATAAATGTGTCACATAAAACATTCATAAAGGAAACATAAAATTTCCACATTTCAATCACAATATAACATTTTAGTATATTGAAATAATGAATCCATTCAAAAAGAAACCATTTCCAAAACCATTTAAAAAATTTAAAAAAAGAGATTTTTGAATCAAAGTGTCCCATACCACCTTGAAGCTTAAAATTTTAAACCATTAATATCCATATAAATAAATCCTTAAAACCATTTTGAAAACATGGATATTAATAAGAACAAATAATTAAAACATTTAAAACGATATTTTGGTTAAAGGGGTTTTACCAAAATTAGAGACACTTGAATACAATAATTGAGGAATAACATTTAGTCAGAACTTTATAATATCATTAGAATAAATGGATTCAAGATATAATACTCCAAAGTGTAGTATATACACCATATAAGAGTGAATTGGTGCATAACAACAATGAACCCTCAATAGAAATGTCAAATGTGATGAAATCCCTCATAAAGAAGGTATCCTTAAATTAAGGACAAATCAATCTCAAAAATATGTGTGAAAAATATAAATACACCCAATATAAGTGGATATTAAGTTTAAAACAATAAAATTTCATTCACACATATTCAATGGATGACATATTCAATGACTACATGTTGAACCCAAAGAAATCGAAATTGGGTTAAAAAGTTCCCTTGATAGCCTAACGACATCACATCAAAATGAGTTGATGAGAGATAAAAAGTGTATCTCATAACATGGACATAAAATTTACATCAATAAGGATATATGAGAACATATCCCAACATAACAATATGTAAATTAAAAGACCCAACAAAATAAGACTTTTAAAAAAGAGGAGGGTGAAAGGTTCCCTTACCGACTTGGGTATCTTTCAAAACATACACCCCATGAAATAAGGACAATAGATCATTGATCTAAATACTCATAAACGAAATTATATTACACAAATAGTATAATAATGGACAGTACATACACCACTCAATGGAATTTGTGGAAAATGTAGCATAAATCTCACAGGAATAAAAGTGAGATGAAAAATCCCTTACGAAAACTCGGCAGCCTAACGGCTCCACATAAAACTTCCGAATATGGATTGATGAGATAAAATAGGGTATCTCATCACATTACAATAAAATGTACATCAAGAGTAATATAAAAGAACATCCCCCAACATTACAAAGAGGAGATTAAAAGAAGTGACATAAAGGAGAGTACTTAAAAAGAAAGAGAGAGGTTAGATCTCTTACAAAAGTTCGGCAGCCTAACGGCGCCACTCAAAACTTCCAAAATGGATTGATGAGAGAGAATAGGGTCTCTCATCACATGAACATAAAAATTACAGTAAGTTTAATATAAAATATCATCCCAATAACAAGAAATATGAGCTTTAAAAGGAATGACATAAAAGTGTGTACTTAAAAAGAAAGAGAGGAGTAGGATCCCTTACCTCGGGTCCGACTTGACTCGATCGTTCTTTAATCTCCTGAATAATAAACTTGAGTTAATTTCTAATTCCTTAAGAACCTTTTTCAAGTTCATTATTTCTTTTATATCAATTATTGACATGTTATAAACATTATGTAATCATTTAAGTTAATAATGTTTGTTTTGTCGATATTTGGTTCTTAAGTCGAAAGTGGACTTCTTACAATTACATGTTGTTCGAGTGGTCAAAGGTTCATTATATCCATAATGACATTCCTGATTTGGATATCATATATATCATATATATTCAGAATATAAATGTATTTATAATATTACATAATCATTTAGAGGTAAGAAATGAAATGCACCGTTCATGGAGACGGTAAGCCGTACGTACGCATGAACGCTACTTTCATTTCTTTGTCATATTAATGGAATTAAAACTAAATGAGAGGTATGTATATTTTAATTAAAGAATTATATTCATCATTTAGATTTATCATTCATCATATATATCAATTATATACATGTACTTATAATAGTACCTTACATTTGGGGATAAGAAATGAAATGCACCGTTCATGGAGACGGTAAGCCGTACGTACGCATGAACGCTACTTTCATTTCTATCTCATACTTTAATGGAAATAAATAATAATGATATAGAGGTATATAATAATTCCAGTATAACATCATATATAATAACATTAAATCCATCCTTTATACGTCCCACGTATGGAATTAACGAATCACATCACTTTTGAGGGGGCGATAGTCCGCACTTCCTAAAATGAAGATATCGCGTATACCCATAATGGAATCCATAAAGGTAAGACACAAATGAAAAATACAGAAGAATAAGTAAAACATAAACATATTATATATCATATATAAAAATAGTTACATCATAATGTCCACCTTTAAAGGTGTTAAATGAGTATTGAACAATCATCGTTTCGGGAGGCAGAATTTCGCCATCCACGGAAACCGTATGTTCTTTAACCATTTGATGTAGTTGTGTGAGAGTGTAGCTCGAATAAATATTATAACAACATCCTAGTATATTGAAGATACTGTTGTTGTTACAAAAGAAATAAATAAAAAGAGTTTAGGGGGTTGGAGAAGCAAAATAAAACAAATGAACATGAGAGAATGAATTACCTTTAAAAGTGTAACTCCTTTTGATTTGAGCCTAAAGGATTCCTTTGAAAGGATTCTGCCCAAATGGAATCTTCTAGGATGAGGAGAGGGATTTGGAGAGAGTAAATGGGCAGGGGTTGGCCGAGCCAAAGGCTTGAGGAGTGTGTGAAATGAGGTATAGGTGGGGGCCTTTTATAAGAGGAGAGGAGGGGCACTTTTGGAAAGTAAGAAATATTACTTTATTTGAAAATTTTTTTCGGTTTCAAAAGGTCCCACATTGATATAATTCGTGGATAAGGTTTTAAGGGTTCTAAATCCACCCATCCAATAAGTTTTGGACATGTGTAGTTCATAGATTTTACATTATCTTTCCATTTTATTTAAATCGTTAAATAATGAGGTCATCGCTTCATCATCATGATGTCATAAATAATTTAATTTATTTAGTGTCTAAAAATTATAAAAAAATACTATGATGTAGGAAATCTTTTTATCTTTCCAATGAATATTTATAATAAAAAATATGATCTTTATAACCCCATGTAAAAATTTTTTTTGTAAAACATATGATGTTTGTGTCATTTTTACTTTTACATTAAATAAAAAGTTATTTATGTCATTTCCCAACCAAAGTAGCTCCATGGGGTCCTCAAGTTGACCCATGTCTTGTCTTGGTCGGCCATGACACAACCAATGAGGGTAGGACATGTGTCAAGCTCATCTTATTTTATTAAAGCATTATTTTTACCTTAAACTACACTAATTACCACTAATCGCGATTAAAAACTTAATAAGTTACTATTCACCAAAAAATTATTTTTATCCCATTGAACCACATTTTACTTCTTAATGACAACCATGTATGTCAGATTTTTGAAATTCAAAACACAAAGATGGAAAAATTTCATTTAAACGGAAAAATCAGTTTTTATAAGTACCACTTAGTGGTTTCACTATTCATCAAAAATTGAAGTTTTTCAGAAAAATCCCAAAAATTCACCATAAGCTATATTTGATATTCCGAATTCAAAAATGAAGTCTATTTTAAAAAATTCAAAACATATAAGTCAGATTAATTAATTTAATAATTAATTCCCGCTGTCAGAGCAAATAGCGTGTTTTTATGAAACAATAAGTATCAAAAGATTGACACTGGTTTAAGTGTCATTTCAAAGTGAAATTAATTCCAACGACCACTATTGGATTTAATGGTAAAAATATATTCTAATTTCACTTTAAAACCAATTCAAAAGATAATCTAATCATATATATAAATTAGATAAAAAGAGTTTTTGAATTAAAATACAACATTTTACACTATTCATTAAAAAAATGAACTTTATCGGAAAGATACCAAAAATTTACACAAAGTAAATTTTGATGTCCCAATTAATAATAAGAGTTTTATTTGGTCCAAAATAATGTTTAAGAGTGAACAAAACTATATTTAATGATGGTTCAACATCAAAAGGTGATAAGTGAACCTTTAGTGAAAAATAGGGCATATGCACCTAAAATTGAATTCTTTCCGTATTTTAAGCCTATATCCTTTATTGGATAAATTTAAAAACATTTAAAAACATATATAATCATATTTTAGTTATTTCTATCCATTCCCTCCATTACAACGGCTACATGTTAACTACCATTTAAAATAATATTATTTTATTATTAGAGTGCAACGTAAGATTCCCAAGAAACTCGTTGTTGCGTATTGGGTACGCCATCGAGCATAGCATCCCCTTTAAAGTAATATTAATGTTTGATTCACAAATATGGGTAAATATAAAGATTTCATATTCTTTATTTACCTGGGGTGTTACATCCTTCCCCCCTTTTGGGAATTGCGTCCTCACAATTTTAAAATTGGGCTTGGAAACATCCTTGAAAGTCCCACATCGGAACAAGATTCGGTAAAACAATCACTTTAAAATAAAGAAAGACAAGTACAAAGGTCACCTGAGTTAACCCATAATAGGATTCCGTGTAGGAAAACATGGACATGGAAGAAAAGGCAAAGGGTCATGTTCTGATGGAGAGTGATAGAAAACATGTTTAGGAGAAAGTTAACCATGAGAAAATCACAAACTTGTGATGGGTTAAACGGTATTCGATTCCCCTATAGGAAAAGTTAATAGACAACGTTTTTGTTTTAAGCTACTTTTTATTGATAAATTTATTCATAAGGAAACATAATCACTTATCATGTTGACTTTCAACTTTTACTAGATTCCTTAATCAAACTCATATTTTTTTTCCAAAAGACGAGTATTTAGGGAGACTTGTTCGCATTAAGAGTACTATAATCAACTTCTAGAGAATCACCTAATCCACAAAAGGGAACTATACATTTCTCATGTCTTCAAACCTTAACCAAAACTAAAACCAAAAATGTTACTATAAGATCAGATAATCCAGAAAAGGATAACCCTTTAAAAAGAAAATCTATGCTTAATCTCCAAATTTTGTCCAACAAAACCCAAAGTTCAACGAAGACCATTAGATAAATAATTTGTCCATAAAATTCTTCAAAGTAAACCAAAATAAGATTGAAACCAAAATATTTGAAGGATTTAGTCACATAGTCTTCCAAGTTAAATCGTAACATTTATCTCCAAACAACATCAGTTGCTCCTAAAGTCTCGTATTGAAAAGTAATTAACCTAATCACATATCCTCGATGATAGGTTAATCATTTTCATAAATAACCCAAAATCAACTTACTCTTAATTCATAAAATCATATAACTAAAAAGAATCAGTCAAACTAACCAGGGACTTCACGTAGTCCAGTGGTAGGAGATAATACCAGTCGCACTTTGGTTGTGGGTTCGATTCCTGCGGCTTTGTCAGACGCGACGGGTTGTCACACGGTCTGCGTGTTGTCCTTTTTCCAAAACTATATAATTCTTAAAACATTCCCCAAAATGAGATAAAATCTTCAAGAATAATCATAACATATTTTAACCTCAATTTTATCTCATTCCTTTCATTTTCCATCATATCATAGAGTAACCCATAATTACCTAAAAATTAAGGATCATATAAACCCTAATGGTTACCTTAATAATTATTACCTGAATTTCCACATCGAGTTGGCCATCTCGTACATGATTCACTAGAGAAATCACCAAGGTTCAAGTGGTTGATAATGACTCCTTGATATTTGGTTTAGAACAACCATGAGTTTCCTCATTGAATCCTCCATTTTATCTAGTCTCTTAATTAGAGAACCACCACAGTTTCCTTCAAACCTGTTGTCTCTTTGGTGCCTGCTAGATCCATCCATTCACTAAAAACAAAAATGTCAGTGTGAGTATATCAACAAAACCATCATGTACAAATGATGAAGGTAAACACTAAGATACACTTACTCGTTTACTTTATCTAAAACTAGTACTCTTTCCGAAATCCTAACCATTATGGTAATGTAACTTATGCTTAAAGAATACCCTAACCTCTAAAGTTATCTAAACCGACCTTTGATACCAACTATAAGGCCCCAGCCTTAAACCTTACTTAATCTTGAGTTATTACAAGATTACACATTGAGGATCTTTTCAGGTTTAGAGTTTTAGAGAATTATATCATGAAACTTGCATTACATTCCACATTTAAACAAAGTTGTTACATAAAAGACAGTATTCATTCTTCCCATCAACGGGAACATATTTAAAATATAACACATATTCTTTCTTGACACATCCTTGACACTATCATCACATCATGTACCTTTACCTTGACCTATGAAAAACATTTCAAAAACTTGGGATGAGCATAAAAAGCTCAGTAAGAGTTATAAAAATATGGAAAGGAAACATGAGTTCATATATACATTAGAATGAAATCACACTTTACCCATAAAACATAGTCATATCAAATCATGAATAAATCATAGAAAACATAAGACATAAAGGTAATTTGAGGCATTCATAACATTCTTACATAGGTAGTAACCCTCTTGGTTACGTTTGGAATACCCATCACAGTATATTCCCTAAATCTCTTCGGAGAAACCTTAACGTTTCACTCCTTCGCGTTACCCAATGCATTGGAGAGCTATATCGGGCTCACCTGCCCTTAGTTTATCACGGAACCACCCGTTTTCATAACAATGCCCAAGAAACATAACATAAATGTGTCACATAAAACATGCATAAAGGAAACATAACATTTCCACATTTCAATCACAATATAACATTTTAGTATATTGAAATAATGAATCCATTCAAAAAGAAACCATTTCCAAAACCATTTAAAACATTTAAAAAAAGAGATTTTTGAATCAAAGTGTCCCATACCACCTTGAAGCTTAAAATTTTAAACCATTAATATCCATATAAATAAATCCTTAAAACCATTTTGAAAACATGGATATTAATAAGAACAAATAATTAAAACATTTAAAACGATATTTTGGTTAAAGGGGTTTTACCAAAATTAGAGACACTTGAATACAATAATTGAGGAATAACATTTAGTCAGAACTTTATAATATCATGAGAATAAATGGATTCAAGATATAATACTCCAAAGGGTAGTATATACACCATATAAGAGTGAATTGGTGCATAACAACAATGAACCCTCAATAGAAATGTCAAATGTGATGAAATCCCTCATAAAGAAGGTATCCTTAAATTAAGGACAAATCAATCTCAAAAATATGTGTGACAAATATAAATACACCCAATATAAGTGGATATTAAGTGTAAAACAATAAAAGTTCATTCACACATATTCAATGGATGACATATTCAATGACTACATGTTGAACCCAAAGAAATCGAAATTGGGTTAAAAAGTTCCCTTGATAGCCTAACGACATCACATCAAAATGAGTTGATGAGAGATAAAAAAGTGTATCTCATCACTTGGACATAAAATTTACATCAATAAGGATATATGAGAACATATCCCAACATAAAAATATGTAAATCAAAAGACCCAACAAAAGAAGACTTTTAAAAAAGAGGAGGGTGAAAGGTTCCCTTACCGACTTGGGTATCTTTCAAAACATACACCCCATGAAAGAAGGACAATAGATCATTGATGTAAATACTCATAAACGAAATTATATTACACAAAGAGTAGAATAATGGACAGTACATACACCACTCAATGGAATTTGTGGCAAATGTAGAATAAATCTCACGGGAATAAAAGTGAGATGAAAAATCCCTTACGAAAACTCGGCAGCCTAACGACGCCACATAAAACTTCCGAATATGGATTGATGAGATCAAATAGGGTATCTCATCACATTACAATAAAATTTACATAAAGAGGAATATAAAATAACATCCCCCAACATTACAAAGAGGATCTTAAAAGAAGTGACATAAAGGAGAGTACTTAAAAAGAAAGAGAGAGGTTAGATCTCTTACGAAAGTTCGGCAGCCTAACGGCGCCACTCAAAACTTCCAAAATGGATTGATGAGAGAGAATAGGGTCTCTCATCACATGAACATAAAAATTACAGTAAGTTTAATATAAAATATCATCCCAATAACAAGAAATATGATCTTTAAAAGGAATGACATAAAAGTGTGTACTTAAAAAGAAAGAGAGGAGTAGGATCCCTTACCTTGGGTCCGACTTGACTCGATCGTTCTTTAATCTCCTGAATAATAAACTTGAGTTAATTTATACTTCCTTAAGAACATTTTTCAAGTTCATTATTTCTTTTATATCAATTATTGATATGTTATAAACATTATGTAATCATTTAAGTTAATAATGTTTGTTTTGTCGATATTTGGTTCTTAAGTCGAAAGTGGACTTCTTACAATTACATGTTGTTCGAGTGGTCAAAGGTTCATTATATCCAGAATGACATTCCTGATTTGGATATCACATATATCATATATATCCAGTATATAAATTTATTTATAATATTACATAATCATTTAGAGGTAAGAAATGAAATGCACCATTCATGGAGACGGTAAGCCGTACGTACGCATGAACGCTACTTTCATTTCTTTGTCATATTAATGGAATTAAAACTAAATGAGAGGTATGTATATTTTAATTACAGAATTATATTAATCATTTAGATGTATCATTCATCATATATATCAATTTTATACATGTACTTATAATAGTACCTTACATTTGGGGATAAGAAATGAAATGCACCGTTCATGGAGACGGTAAGCCGTACGTACGCATGAACGCTACTTTCATTTCTATCTCATATTTAATGGAAAGAAATAATAATGATATAGAGGTATATAATAATTCCAGTATAAAATCATATATAATAACATTAAATCCATCCTTTATACGTCCCACATATGGCATTAACGAATCACATCACTTTTGAGGGGGCGGTAGTCCGCACTTCCTAAAATGAAGATATCGCGTATACCCATAATGGAAGCCATAAAGTTAAGACACAAATAAAAAATACAGAAGCATAAGTAAAAAATAAACATATTATATATCATATATAAAAATAGTGACATCATAATGGCCACCTTTGAAGGTGTTAAATGAGTATTGAACAATCATCGTTTCGGGAGGCAGAATTTCACCATCCACGGAAACTGTATGTTCTTTAACCATTTGATGTAGTTGTGTGAGAGTGTAGCTCGAATAAATCTTATAAAAAAATCCTAGTATATTGAAGATACTGGTGTTTTTACAAAAGAAATAAATAAAAAGAGGTTAGGGGTTGGAGAATCAAAATAAAACAAATGAACATGAGAGAATGAATTACCTTTAAAAGTGTAACTCCTTTTGATTTGAGCCTAAAGGCTTCCTTTGAAAGGATTCTACCCAAAGGGAATCTTCTAGGATGAGGATAGGGATGTGGAGAGAGTAAATGGGCAGGGTTTGGCCGAGCCAAAGGCTTGAGGAGTGTGTGAAATGAGGTAGAGGTGGGGGCCTTTTATAAGAGGAGAGGAGGGGCACTTTTGGAAAGTAAGAAATATTACTTTATTTGAAAATGTGTTTCGGTTTCAAAAGGTCCCACATTGATATAATTAGTGGATAAGGTGTTAAGGGTTCTAAATCCACCAATACAATAAGTTTTTTACATGTGTAGTTCATAGATTTTACATTATCTTTCCATTTTATTTAAATCGTTAAATAATGAGGTCATCGCTGCATCATCATGATGTCATAAATAATTTAATTTATTTAGTGTCTAAAAATTATAAAAAAACTACTATTATCTAGTAAATCTTTTTATCTTTCCAATTAATATTTATAATCAAAAATATGATCTTTATAACCCCATGTAAAAATTGTTTTCGTAAAACATATGATGTTTGTGTCATTTTTACTTTTACATTAAATAAAAATTTATTTATGTCATTTCCCAACCAAAGTATCTCCATGGGGTCCTCAAGTTGACTCATGGCTTGTCTTGGTCGGCCATGACACAACCAATGATGGTAGGACATGTTTCAATCTCATCTTATTTTATTAAAGCATTATTTTTACCTTAAACTACACTAATTACCACTAATCGCGATTAAAAACTTAATAAGTTACTATTCACCAAAAAATTATTTTTATCCCATTGAACCACATTTTACTTCTTAATGACAACCATGTATGTTGGATTTTTGAAATTAAAAACACAAAGATGGCAAAATTTCATTTAAACGGAAAAATCAGTTTTTATAAGTACCACTTAGTGGTTTCACTATTCATCAAAAATTGAAGTTTTTCAGAAAAATACCAAAAATTCACCATAAGCTATATTTGATATTCTAAATTCAAAAATGAAGTCTATTTTACAAAATTCAAAACATATAATTCAGATTAATTAATTTAATAATTAATTCTCGCTGTGAGAGCAAATAGCGTGTTTTTATGAAACAATAAGTATCAAAAGATTGACACTAGTTTAAGTCTCATTTCAAAGTGAAATTAATTCCAACGACCACTATTGGATTTAATGGTAAAAATATATTCTAATTTCACTTTAAAACCAATTCAAAAGATAATCTAATCATATAAATAAATTAGATTAAAAAGAGGTTTTGAATTAAAATACAACATTTTACACTATTCATTAAAAAAATGAACTTTATCGGAAAGATACCAAAAATTTACACAAAGTAAATTTTGATGTCCCGATTCTTAATAAGAGTTTTATTTGGTCCAAAATAATGTTTAAGAGTGAACAAAACTATATTTAATGATGGTTCAACATCAAAAGGTGATAAGTGAACCTTTAGTGAAAACTAGGGCATATGCACCTAAAATTGAATTATTTCCGTATTTTAAGCCTCTATCCTTTATTGGATAAATGTAAAAACATATATAATCATATTTTAGTTATTTCTATCCATTCCCGCCATTACAACGGCTACATGTTAACTACCATTTAAAATAATATTATTTTATTATTAGAGTGCAACGTAAGATTCCCAAGAAACTCGTTGTTGCGTATTGGGTACGCCATCGAGCATAGCATCCCCTTTAAAGTAATATTAATGTTTGATTCACAAATATGGGTAAATATAAAGATGTCATGTTCTTTATTTACCTGGGGTGTTACAGCCCAAGTGTCTGTAAATGAGATGTGATGTGAATGTGTTGTGTAGTGGTGGCCCAGGTGTTTTTGAGAATGATGTGATGTTTCCATGTTGTGGGGCAGTGGTATAGATTATTTATAAGATATGGGAGTTCCATGATGTACGATGTTGGGGTGTGAGAGAAAAAAAATAGTGGGAAAGCAGTGTGGTCTACCTTTTATCGATATGCTTCTTATTATGTTATTATACTTGGTTTTCATTATTTAGTGATCATACCTTGGTGAGGTTGGTATGGATAGTTGACATGTTTAGTTGTTGTTGGTTCTTCTATTTTTCATGGGTGCATTAGTATAATTCTTTCACATGTGCACGAGAGACTTTGGTTTTCCTACTAAGTATACTTGTATGCTCACCCTACACATATAAACTGGTTATTAGGTTTTTAAGAGGATTATATAGACCATTCTATACATTACGAGACCAGACCTTTGGATAGATGTTTTGTCACTACTTTAGATTTGATTTTTTGTATTTACATTGGATACTTTTATCTATATCAGTTTTATTTATACATGCATTGTGGGATGGTTTTGGTTTATTTTATATTATGTCATGGAGTTGCTTGTGGATGATTCATCTTATCTCCATATATTATTTTATTATAGAGGGTAATGCCTCACATTTCATAATATTTTTATACCCTCAGTGTTAGTCATCAACCAAAGGCCTGCTAGAGGTGGGGCTTAGAGTTCATTATCGCTCTCCCCTCATTGCGGTATCTTTGGAAGGGGGAGTCGTGACACTTCATGAATGGAAGAATAATCTCATTCAAATATTAAATGATTCAATGTAGCCTATGGATACACCATATATGTGGGATTATTTTTCCACTTATTTGATCTTCATCAAACACTTATAGAGATGAATATATAGAATATTTTCTTTGTTGTATGATACACATGTTTTTTACACCAGTTTCTTCATTTCTATTTACATAGCTTCATATTATATTGTATGGAGATCCTTAGAAAAAAAATTAATCACTTATTTTATTTCTAATAATTGTTATTAAAGTCTAAAAACCCCTTCAAATAGAACCAATGAAAAAACCATAAATAATTTTATCAATTCCTTTACAACTCCATAGAAGGGTCCTAAATTTTCCTAAGATTTGTGCTATGTAACATCGTTAAAGATCCCTTTTTGAAGTTCTCCATGATAAACCTCTTTAGAACATTACCAATGTATGTGTCCTAATTAATTCCAAGAAACCTCTTAGATATATCTCTATTTATTTCCATACTTAATATATAGGTTACTTTGATCATTTATTTAATTGAGAAGCATTTACCCAACCACGTCTTCACATAGTGAAGTATCCAGATATCATTTCCTATAATAAGTATGTCATCTACATACAATGTCAAAAACACCACTACACTCCCATTAACCCATTTGTATACACAATAATCTTCATATTTTTTTATGAAACTAGCCTCATTGATTAAATCATAAAATTAGATATTATAACTCCAAAAAGTCTATTTTAATCCATAAATGGAATTTTCCAACTTTTATACCTTAGTAGTCCCATTTAAAACTTCAAAACCTTAGGGTTGTATCATATACATTTCCTCAACTAAATTATTGTTAAGGGAAAAAAAATTGACATCCATTCTATATATATCATAATAAAATTGATCTGTTATGGAAAGAAATATCTGAATGGAATTTATCATCATATTAGGAAAACATGTTTCCTCATATTCAATACCATGAATTTTATTACAACCTTTTTTCTATAGGAATTATTTATAGGTAGAAAATCTACCATGCATGAGATTTTCTATATAGAAAACCCACTTTCACCCTATGGGTCTCACTCCTTCAGGTGCATCTAAAAATTTCCAAACTTGGTTAGTGTACATGGAGTCCATTTCAGATTCCATGGATTTTAACCATTGCTCAGAATCATAACTCTCAATGGCCTCATAGTAGGTGGTAGATTTATCATCTATTAACATTTCCCCACCATCATTAGGTATGAGAAATCTATATTTCATTATCTTTCAATGAATCCTACCAAACCATAAAGGTTCTTTTGTACCTTGAATTGATTCTTCTTCCACAACTCTTTATAGAAATGGCTCAATTTTCACCCTAGAAACACTTCCTATTTCTTGGTCTTGAACTTCTCCATGTTCAACTTTCCTCTCACTAACTCCTTTTTTGATAAATTTATTTTCAAGGAATTTATAAAATTATGCCACAAACACTTTTTTATTAGTAGGATTATATAAATAATATCCATTAGTTTCCTTGGGATAACCAACAAATAATAACTTGTCAGATTTAAAGTCAATATTATCAGAAGAAAATTTTCATATGAATACTTCACATCCTCATATATTTATATAAAAAAACTAGTATGTTTCTCATACCATATATCATATGATGTCTTTATTGATTTTTTATATGGAACATGGTTTAGTATAAATACAACAGCCTCTAAAGAATAGGCCCAGAATAAAATGGAAAGGTCACACTAGCACATCATCAATTGAACCATGTCTAATAATGTAACATATGATTACCTTATACAAGGTATTCCTTGTCCCTTGTTTTGATCTCATTTTGGTTAGTTCTTATCTCAGGGTATTTCGAGTGAAATTAGGAGAATTTTAGAAGCCCAAGGGGATATGAACGATTGGCACACAGTTAAGAAAAACTATACGGTTTGGCCGAGAAAACTATGCAGCCAACCCCTCTAAACCATGAAACTTAAGACAATGAGGGTTTGAAATGTTGTAACATAGTTTAAAAAACTGTGTTCCCTCCTATGAGAAACTATTCACTCTACCAGTATGGGCACACAATTAGGGCACATGGTTTGTCTAACCATGCAAACCTACCCAGGAAACTATGTGCATGGGTTTTAATTCCCCTAAAAATTTTATTAAAATCTTAAAACCTTGCGGTTTAACCCATAATTACCCTATTAAAGCCTAACTCAAATACTTGGTCCTTGAAGTCTCCCAAGAGGAAATTTTGACTCCTTAAAACCCTTTTCATGGAGGATCAAAGATTCAGTGATTACATTCAATATCCTATGGTATCATGTGGTTTCTTGTGATATCTATTTCTATCCTCATTGGAGAATGATGGATCATCATGTTATTGATGTATCTAGACTATTGTTTTATGTATATTTATTCTAGGTTTTGTTTATTGATCTCTCTCTCCTTCTTTATCAGTTTTCATTCCCCATTGTAGGCATAGCGATTTGTGATCTCTTGATTTAAAGGTAGGTGGTTCCAAAATACTTTTCCCTATTATTGAAACCTTAAATTTCTTTATTAGACTTAAAAAAGTTTTTAATTTATTTAAAAACCCTGATTTGAAAGGATTTGATGTTTGATTTTTGAGATTAACATGGAATTGATGAAAACCTCCAATTTTAATGGAATAGAAATGTGGGGTGGGTTTTGGAAAAATGATGGATTGATTTTGAAATTGATTTGATAAATTGGTTTGATGTTGAACCTTGAGAAAAAATGTATTAAAGTGTAAGATTATTTGAAATTGAATTAATTGATGAAAACCTCTATTTTGGTTTTGAAATGAGAAATGAATGTTGAAAATTGAAACTAAGAAATTATAATTTGAATTGATTTGAAATTTTTGATTTACTTATGTTTGTTTTATTGATTTTTTGAAACACATGTTATCCTGGGTAGTTAGTGGTAGCTGGGAAAAACATTCTAGGACATTGACTCCCTAGAAATAGATTGATGATGAAAACTCTAACTAAATTATTGTGGCATGAAAACCCAAGAGGGTTCCTCTTTGAGGGTGTAGATGGACCATGAGGGTTCCCCAATTGGGGTGTATATTGATTTGAGTGTGCATAACTATCTTGATCTGAGATCATAATTGAGATGTGTGATAATCCTATTACCAAAACTAACATACTGTGGGGATTTTGTACGTGATTCTATGATTTTTTGACTTGGATATACATGTCATTGATTATTTAATTGTTTTATTCATTCTAAATGGTTTATATAAGTGTTTTATATAAAATTTTCATTTAATATGGTTTTTATATATCTTTTATCGCTTTTGATGTGAACACATGTATTGGTTTAAAATATATGAATGATATTCCATGCCTCATTAAATTTTAAATGAAATAATAATTGGGTTAATTTTTATGGAATTGATTATGGAACATTTTGTTATACCCTACTAGGCTTTATATCTCACACCCTACCTTTAACTTCAAGAGTTTTTATATTTTCTTATGATAGGTCCGAAAAATGGGAAATATCCACTTGGGGGTGGTGGATGTTCTTGATCCTTGGGACCGTGGAGTATTGGTGGTGACTGGTGGATCTATTGTCAACTGGTTACATAATAGATTTTGATACTTTTTTCTGGTTGACATAATTTTGTACTTTGGAATGTTTATATTTCTTTATATGTACTATTTTACCTATTTTTTTTACTTTCTCACTTTTTAGTGTTTATCATACTAACTTGTATCTTTTATATTCCACTGTTTTATGGAAAAATCATTACCTATGATATTGTATGAGGCCAAGTGCTAGATTCCAATTTGCGGGGATTAGGGATACCCTTTGGTCCATGTCAGATCCAACTCAGCTATCAAAGTACCAGGGTATTCAGGATGGTTCCTAAAAAAGTGTCATCAGATGTGTAGGTTAAGCATCTTTCTTTGATGTTAGTATGTGTTTGGGATGTCTCAATGGAACTTATAAGTTAGTTTCAAGTGAGTTCCTGACTAGTTCTCGCTATAAAAAGCCTTAAGTCGCCATGGGAGTTTTGTAAAAGTGTCTTTGAGGAATGTTATGATCTGATTCTAGTATTTCCTATGCCTTTGTTCTGAGTATGTTGAAATCTCAACCTTAAATTTCTACTTGATGAAATTGATATTCATGTATCTTTGATCTGTTTATCCTTTTTGATTTCTTCAATGATGTTTGTTGATGTTTTATATCATCATTCCTTTGAGAATACATATGATTAGGGATCAATAAGAAGTTGTTGGTGAACCATAGTGAGAAAATACTTTAGTGGACCAAAATCCTTTCAAGATAGTGGTGCAATATGTCCAAGCTATAAGACAAGTAATTGCACTTGTTCTCATTCAGGCTCTGGTGGCAGAACCTCAAAGGGATGAATCTCATGATCATGATCAAGAGTTTCTTTCCTAGAATCCTTCTATTTTCAATTGCTCTAATGATCCTCAAGAAGATGAGGACTAGTTAAAAATATAGTGTTTCTTTTTAAGTTCTTGGAAATACCCAAATATATTAAGGAAAAATGGGATACTTTAAGTTAGAAAGGTCTAGAGGGAGATGGTGGGATTCAATGGTGACCATGAAAAATCATGAGGGTTTGGAATGGAAATACTTTAAAATTATTTTCATTGATCAGATCTATCTATAATATATATTATTTGAGTAATCCATTGAGTTTTACAACCTCGATAAGGGTGATAAGATCGTGACTTGGTATGCAAACCTATTTGATGATCTTGTTCAGTTTTCTATTGTGGTGGTGATTAATGATAATCTGAATACACAGAGATTTGTTATGGGTATTAAAACTAAAATCCAATCTTATGGCTTTTTACTAAAGCTTTATTCTTATACTGATGTGTCGGATAACGTGTTGATGGTTGAGTTTGACTTGGCTAGAAAGTCAGGGTTGACAAGAGTTCCTTTTTCTCCCAGTGGTAGTTTTGTGAGTTCATTTAAATTTAAAATGAATCATTATGAGCCTCATGGTGGTTTTAGATAATAGTAATATTCAAAACCTCCTACAATGCATAGAAAAGTCCCATTGACTTTCTTTTAGTGCGTAAAGGTTGGAAATTTGAGTCATGTTTTCACTAAGGCACAAAATATCTATAGTTTTTGTGGTCACTCAAGACATCTACAAAAGTTGTACCACTTCTTTTATGCTCCATATAGTGGAATAGGATCATCAACTATAAAAACTATAGTAATTAAATCATATTCTCCAAGATCTAATGGGTTCCAGTCACAATAATCTGGAACAAAGATTCTTCACATAGTGGAAGAATCTTCAGAGGAATATGATACATGTCCAATGATGGTGAGAGGTACCATCATTATAGATCCATATTTATTGACTAATTTATTTGATATTGGTGCATCTCACTCATTTATATCGACTCATGTTGTGAACCTGCTAAATCTTCCTATGGAGCTTTTGTTTTATGTGATGGATATTAATATGCCCCTAGAAATGAATAGAGAGAAGGGTCTTCATTGTCCCACTTGTATTTTCTCTTCATCAGAGATTGATCATACCTATAATTTGTTAGTTCTCAAGATAAAACCTCTTTACTTTATTTTTTGGGATGGATTGGTTGATTCCTCATAAGTCCTAGATTGATTTTCACCTTCGATGGGTCTCTTTTACTACACCTGATGGGGTGTGATGTTTCTTTTTAGAATAATGATACCTGAGGTTAGGTAGAGTCAGAAGTTATTTTCTAGAGTTGGTTAGGGTAATATTGGTGTTCACTTTTTACTTGGAGTGAAAATCTTTATGTGATGATCTCTCATCAGTCATTGTTAAGTTTTCTAATGTGTTTCTTTATAATTTCTATGTCTTGTAACTGGTAAAAGAGGTATAGTTCTCTATTGATTTAGTACCTAGTAATCAACCAACATTCATTCCTTCTTACTATATGGAACCATCATAGTTAAAATAATTAAAGACTTGGTTGGATTATTTGTTAGAGAAAGGATTTATATGCCCGAGTGTGTAACCTTGGGAAGTTCTTATTCTCTTTGTGAATAAAGATGATAGTACACTTCTCTATGTTGATTATAGAAATATAAATTGAGTTATGGTAAATAAAAAAGTATCTATTACCTTATATAGATGAGTTGTTTGATCAGTTGAAAGGGGAGAAGTGGTTCTTGAAGATTGGACTTTGGTCTGGTTATCACCGGTTGAGAATAAAAGAATATGACATTCTAAAGACTATCTTCAAGAGTTGATATGGTCAATTTGAGTATCTTGTTATTCCTTTTTTCCTAACCAATTTTATTTTGGTCTTTATGGTGTTGATGAACAGAATATTCCAAGAGTACCTCGATTCGTTCATGCGGGTACTTATCGATGTTATTTTAGTTTACTCCAAAACTAAGGAGAATCATGTGTGTCATTTGAGAGAATTCCTAGAAATATTGAGAAATAAAATACTTTAAATGAATCTTTAGAAGTGTAATTCCTAGATACGAGAAGTGAAGTTCTTGGGAAACCTGGTCTCAGAACATGAAATCTCATTCGATCTGGAAAAGGTGAAGGCAATTATGAAATGGGAGGAACCACATAATGTTTTTGAGATATGAAGATTCTTATGCTTGATGGGGTGTTATCTTAGGTTTGTTAAATATTTATTGAAGTTAGCTTCTCCAATGACTGACATCACTTGTAAGGGATTGAATTTTTTGTGGAATATATAATTTCATAGTTATTTCAATAAGTTGAAATTTATTTTTACTTACGCATTAGTTTTGACTCTTCCAGAGGCTTGGCAGGGAGATACGATATTCTATGATGTGTCAGGTTTATTTTTGGGCTATATTCTTATATAGGGGTGATCATGTGGTGGTATATGGATCCAAATATCTTTGTTCATAAGATAAGAATTATCCAACCCATGGTCTCAAAATTTTAGTTGTGATGCATGATCTAAAGAGTTGGTGGCATTAAATTTTTGGAGAAAGGTTTACTATTTATTCCAACCACAAAATATTGAGTTATATATTCTCTAAAAATGATTTTAACCTATAATAGAGGTTCTTAGTGGAGTACCTATAGTATTTTTATTTCAACATTGCCAACACCCCAGGTAAGGGGAATTTCATTACTGGTATAACATCCCAAGATTTTGAGCAGGTTCAAAATCCTCAACCTGTTTGAATTTTTGAGTTTAGTGGTTGGAACAACTCTTATCTTGATATTTAGAACCTAATTATGATATTTTTGACCCAATAACTTGTTTTTAGATGGATTTTAGGGCCTCAAAAGTGGATCGAGGTTTCAGGTGAGTTTTAGATGCGTCGGGCCCCAAAAACTCAATTTTGGGAAAGTGTATACAGAGGTGAATGGTTATATTTAACCATGAAGTATAAGGACCCAGCCTTAAAACATTACATAATCTTGAATTAAATGAATAATTCACATTGAGGATCTTTTCAGGTTTAGAGTTTTAGAGATTTAGGCCATAACTATTACATTTCAAAATATTACAAAGTAGACACTTCTACACAGTTTCCATTTTTTTTACAAAACATGAACTCTTAAAAAAAAGAGTCATGTCTAGTTCCATGTTTAAGATAGCATGACTTTTCCTTGATCCTATCCTTGACCCTATTCCACATTATGTCCTGTGAAAAACATTTCAAAAACTTGGTATGATCATAAAAAAGCTCAGTAAGGGATACACAAAGAAGGAAAACAGTTAGTTTTTCAAAACAATAAGTAAACCATGAATACTTTAACATAAGTAATACTTTTCACCTTTATGAAGTAGTAAATAATCTTCATTGAATAAAATATCATTAGTTACCCTTTTTTAACCAAAAGATTACTATAAAACCCATATAAAGAACACATAACATATAAAGGTAACTTGGGACATAAACATACTTAAATGGAATAACCAGACGGTCGAATTCCACACATATCACTAAATGGAATATCCATACGGCTGACTTCCATACCCAATGCATTGGAGGTTATAATGTAACCACCCGTCCTGGTATTCACGACACCATCCGTCATTTGGTTTATCACGTAACCACCCATCAAATGTCTAAGTACCAATATAAAACCATAACACGTACAATAAATATAAAGGAAAGAAAACATTTCCATATTTTAATAACAATATATCACTTAAATATATTGACATAACAAATCCATTTTAAAAAAAAAATCAAATACCAAACTACATAAAAGAGTATATGGTATTTATTTTCTTTTAAAAACATTATGGCTTATTGAGGAAGCCAAAGATCAAATAATACTTACGGCGGTGGAAAGGTCGTTGTCACCGCTTACGTTAAAAGAAACATTCCTTTTTGTTTTTTAGTAAAACGCTTCATAGAAAAAGATTCCCTTTGAAAAGTCAAGGGTTTTTATATAGCGTATAAAAGAAAGTCGTCTATTAAAACAAAATATTCCTCAATGAAAGGAGATTGATATGAAGTCCCTTAACTCGCGTCCGACTTAACTCGATCATTCTTTAATCTCCTGAATAATAATCTAAAGTTAATTTCTACTTGATTAAGAACCTTTTTAAAGTTTATTATTCCTTTTATATAACTTATTATCATGTTATAAACATTATGTAATCATTTAAGTTAATAACATTCATTTTGTTGATATTTAGTACTTGAGTCAAAAATGAACACCTTATATTTACAAGTTGTCCATGTGGTCAACAGTCCATTATATCAAGAATGATATTAATTATTTAAATATCATATATATCATATATATTCAGTATATACATGTATTTATAATAGTACATAACATTTGGAGGTAAGAAATGAAATGCACCATTCATGGAGACGGTAAGCCGTACGTACGCATGAACGCTACTTTCATTTCTATTTCTTATTTTAATGTAATTAAAACATAATGATACATAGGTATATTATAATTCCAGTATAATATAATATATAATATCATTAAATCTATCCTTTATACATACCACATATGGTATGAATGAGTCATGTCACTTTGAGGGGGCGGTAGTCCGCACTTCCTCTAATGAGATTATCGCGTTTACCCATAATGTAAACCATAAAGGCATGATGTAAAAAGAAATCACAGAAGAATAAAGAAAATATTAAAATAATATATATCCTATATAAATACAGTTCCATCATAATGGCCACCATAAGGGCTGGTAAGATGCAATTGAACAATCATCGTTTCATGAGGCGTTAGTTTTCCATCCACAGAAACATTATGTTCTTCATCCATTAGATGGAGTTGTGTGTAAGTGTAGTTTTAATACTTCTAATAAAAACATCCTAGTATATTGAGGATACTGATTTTTTTACAAAATAAAGTAAATAAAAAGATTTTATTTGTTGGAGAAGTAAAATAAAAGAAAATAATTTAAGAGAAATTGTTACCTTTAATTTGGGTAACTCCCTTTGGTTTGAACCAAAGGACTTCTTGAAGTGCATTATGACTAAGGTAAGGCTTCTAGGAGGAGTATAGGTATGTAGGTATTGTAATTGGGTAGAGTTTGGACGAGCCAAATGGCTTTATAGGTGTGATTAATTGGTTATAAGTGGTTTACTTTTATAAAGGAGAGGAGGGGCTCTTTAGGAAAGTGTGAAAATATTATTTTATAATATAATGATATTCGGTTTATAATGGTCCAAAAATCATTAAGGTAGAATATAATATGACTCATATTCAAAATAAAATCATCCAATCATAATTGGACATGTTTTGGATAATAATTTAATCATTATAATCTTATTTATTTAAATCAGTTATTAATGAGGTAAATACTGCATCATTATTGTGTCATAAATAATTTAATTTATTTGATGTCTAAAAATTATAAAACAAATACCATGATGTATTAAATCTTTTTATATTTCCAAATAATATTTTTAGTTGAAAATTGGACTTATATGACACCATATAAAAATTAATTACTAAAATATTTTTGTTAATGTCAATTTTGTCTTCACATTAAATTAATTAATCTAAATTGTCATTTTCACTCCCAAGTGGCTCAATGGGGTCCCAAAATAGACCCAAAGATTCACATGGTCGTTAATGACTCAACCAATAATGTTTTTACAAGTGTTAAGTTAATTTTGAATTATTATAATATTCTTTTTACCTTGAATTACCCTATTTACCTTTAACCGTGGTAAATAAAAGTCAAAAGTTACTATTCACCAAAAATTATTTTCATCTTAATGAACTAAATTTTACTTCTTGATAACAAACATGTATGTAGGATTTTTTAAATTCAATTCGTAGAAGTGGTAAAATTTCATTTAAATGAAAAAGTCAGTTTTTTTAACTACCACTAAGTGGTTTCACTACTCATCAAAAATTGATGTTTTTTCAGAAAAATACCAAAAATTCAGCCTAAGCTATATTTGATATTCCAAATTCAAAAATGATATCTATTTTTCCAAATTAAAAACATATAATTGTAATTAATTAATTTTTAAATTAATTCCTGTTATCAAAACAAATAGCATGTTTTTAAGAAACAATAACTATCAAAAGATTGATACTTGTTTATGTCCAATTTCAAAGTGAAATTAATTCCAATGACCAAATTTGGATTAAATGGTAAAAATATATTTTAATTTCACTTTAAAACCAATTAAAAATATAATCTAACCATATAAATAAATTATATTAAAAGGCACTTTTGAATTAAAATACAATATTTTTCACTATTCATTAAAAAATGAACTTTATCGGAAAAATTCCAAAAAATTACACAAAGTAAATTTTGATTTCCCCATTCTAAAGAAGGATTTTATTTGGTCATATAGAATTTATTAAAGTGGAAAAAACTAAATTTAAAAAGGGTTCGTCATTAAAAGGTGGTAAATTGACCTTTTAATGTAAATTATGCTTAAAATTAGATTTATTCACATTTTAAGCCTCTAACTTTTTATTGGATAATGTAAATACATTTAACAAACATGTATAATCATATTGTAGTTAGTTTCATTCATTCCCACCAATACAATGACTAGGAGTTAACTAAAATTTAAAATAATAATATTATATTATTAGTGTGCAACGTAAGATTCCAAAGAAACCCGTTGTTGTGTATCGGGTACGCTATCGAACATAGAAACCCCTTTAAAGTAAAATTAATATTTAATTAAAAAATATTAATGAATATGAAAATATCTTATTCTTCATTTACCTGGGATGTTACATCCTTCCCCCTTTTGGAAATTGCGTCCTCGCAATTTTTATTCACTTATCAAAATAAGTGGGGGTATTTAATCCTCATAGCATTTTCAGATTCCCACGTTGCCTCTTCAACCATATGGTTTTTTCACAAAACCTTTACTTGGTGAATTACCTTATTCCGCAACACTTTCTCTCTGTGGTAAAGAATATGGACTGGTTGTTCTTCATAATAGAGATTCTCTTCCAACTGAACTACCTCTGGGCTCAAAACATGAGATGGATCTGGCATATACTTTCTCAACATCGAAACATGAAAAACATTGTGTACCTGGGATAAACTTGGAGGTAAAGCTAATCTTTATGAAACTGATCCAACTTTCTCCAAGATTTCATAGGGTCCAATGAACCTCAGACTCAACTTTCCCTTCTTACCAAAATGCATCACACTTTTCCATGGAGAAACTTTGAGAAAGACATGATCACCTACCTCAAAGGAAAGATCCTTCCTCCGGTTATCTGCATAACTTTTCTGTATACTCTGAGCTATTCTCATGTGCTTCTGAATCAACTGAACTTTCTCTATCATCTCTTCTACCAATTCTGGTCCCATAAGCTTCCTTTCACCTACTTCATCCCAAAAAGCTGGAGTTTGACAATGCTTTCCATATAATGCCTCAAATGGACCCATCTGTATACTGGAATGAAAACTGTTATTATATGAAAATTCAACCCAAGAAAGGTGTTGGTCCCAACTTCCCTGATAATCCATCGAGCAAGCACGTAACATATCCTCCAATGTCTGAATTGTTCGTTCTGATTTCCCATCTGATTGAGGGTGAAAAGTTGCACTAAAATTTAATTCAGTACCCAATGACTTCTGAAGGCCTTTCCAAAAGTTAGAAGTAAACCTGGGATCACGATCAGATACAATGGAGAGGGAAACACCATGAAACCTAACTATCTCTTTAACATACAACCGAGCAAGTTGATCTAGATACAAAGTATCTCTAATAGAAAGTAAATGAGCAGATTTAGTCAATCGATCAACTATAACCCAGATTTCATTATTACCTCAAGATGTCTTTGGTAATCCCACAATGAAGTCCATGGATATATTTTCCCATTTCCATTCTGGAACCAGTAAAGGATGAAGCATTACTTTCGGTAACTGTCGCTCTGCTTTAACCTGCTGATAAGTCAAACACTTCATTGTAAAATCAGAAATATCTCTTTTCATTCCATCCCACCAGTAATACTCCCGAAGATCTCTGTACATCTTAGTACTTCCAGGATGAACTGAAAACGGAGAACTATGAGCTTCACATAACAACTCATTCTTCAACTTTGAATCAAAAGGCACACATAATCTCTTTCCAAACCTCAAAACACAATCATTATCAATGTCAAATTCATTCAACTTACCCTTCTGAACAAACTCTACCTTTTTCTGCAACTCATTGTCTTCCTTCTGCACTTTCTTTATTCTGTCTGATAGAGATGATCTCATGGACACCTGAAACAAAATAGAAGAATTTCCTACACCAACAACTTCTATGACAAATTTCATCAAATCAAAAACCAAAGGATCTTGTTCCAAACGTAGCATGGATAATGAGACATTACTTTTTTGACTCAAAGCATCAGCCACTTTATTTGCTTTTCCCGGATGGTAATGGATCGTACAATCATAATCCTTGATTAATTTTAGCCATCTCCTCTGTCTCATGTTCAATTATTTTTTAGTTAATATATACTTTAAACTTTTGTGATTAGTATATATTTCACATTTTACTCCATACAAATGATGCCTCCAAATTTTTAAATCAAAAACAACAGTAGCTAATTCCAAATCATGTGTAGGGTAATTTAACTCATGTGGTTTCAACTGACGTGAAGCATAAGGAATTACCTGATCATTCTGCATTAGGACACAACCCAGTCCTTTCAATGAATCATCACTATAGATAACAAACTCACCATTTCTGGAAGGTAGTGCCAAAACTGGAGCATTCACCAATCATCTTTTCAATTCCTGAAAACAATCATCACATTCTTTTGTCCAGATAAACTTAACACCTTTATGAGTTAACTTAGTCATTGGACTAGATAACCGTGCAAAGTTTTCAACAAACATTCAGTAATAACCTGCCAAACCAAGAAAACTACGAATCTCGGTCATATTTGTCGGTCTTGGCCATTCTTCAACAACCTTTGTTTTAGCAGGATCAACAGTTATGCCATTTTTTGAAACAATGTGACCAAGGAATGAAATTTGTTGTAACCAAAACTCACACTTGCTAAATTTTCCATAAAGTTTATTTTCTTTTAATGTTTGCAAGACAACCCTTAAATGACTTTTATGTTCCTTTTTACTTTTGGAATAAACCAAAACATCATCAATAAACACAACCACAAACTCATCCAAGAACTCACAGAAAATTCTATTCATAAGATCCATGAATATAGCAGGTGCATTGGTTAACCCAAAAGGCATAACTACAAATTCATAATGGCCATATCTAGTATGAAATATGGTCTTCGAAACGTCTTCTTATTTTACTTTCAACTGATGGTACCCCGACCTCAAGTCAATATTCGAAAAATACTGAGCTCCCTGGAGTTGATCAAACAAATCATTGATATGAGGCAAAGGATAATTATTCTTAATAGTGATGTTATTCAATGCTCTATAATAAATTCAAAGTCTCATTGAACTGTCTTTCTTTTTAAAAAACAATACAGGAGCACCCCATGGTGATGTGCTAGGTCGAATGAAACTTTTATCTAATAACTCCTGCAATTGCTTCTTTAACTCTAAAAGTTCAATTTGAGTCATTCGATAAGGGGGTTTTGAAATTGGCTTAGAATTATGAACTAAGTCAAAAGTAAATTCAACTTCCCGATCAGGTATAATTCTAGGAAATTCATGAGTAAAAACATCAAGGTACTCATTTACCACTGGCACACCATTAATTTGAACAGTTCCTTTATTTTCAACAATATGTGCAAGGTAACATTCATTTCCATTTTTTACAAGTTTCTCAACTTCTTGATATGTTATCAAAATAAAGGATTCATTTTTGTACACAAACTGTAAATCTTTCTAAAAAGAAACCTCTTTAGATCTGCATTCAATCTTAGAAAGATAAACAGAAAGCCAATCCATGCCCAAAATAACATCAAACTCCACTAGAGGCAAAACAATAAGGTTTGCAGATAGATTCTTTCTGCACACAAGGACAAGAATGTTCTTATGTTTTCTTTTTGTCTCAACATTTCCTCCAGGTGTTTTTACCATAAGTTTAGTATTAATATCATGAGATGGAATTCCCAATTTACTAGAAAACTTCTCATAAATGAAAGAGTGTGTAGAACCTGAATCGAACAACACATTGGCATAATCTGAACAAAAAGTGTACCTAATATTACTTCATTTGATGGCCCAACATCTGTTGAAGTAGTTTTGAAGGATTTCACCACCCCTTTATGCTTGTAGTTCGACTGATTTCCCTCAGTTGAGTTCTTCTCTAGACACTCATTTTCATAATGACCCATTTCATTACACTTAAAACATCTTACTGATGGATTTTCATTGCTGCTTGTTCATCTTCCTTACAGTTACGAGCAATATGACCAGACTTACCACACAAGAAGAACTTTCCAGTCTTTGATAAACATTATCCAGGATGCTTTTTACAACACTTCTCACAAGATGGATATTTATTTTTCTTACCTCTAGGCTTCTTTGATGAATTCTTCCCCTTTGTCTGCCAACTGGACCTCTTATTCTGTTGTTTTTTAAAGAACACTTGATCATCAGTAAACTCTATTTCCACCTTCTCTGCATATCGAACAAGTTTTTCATAACTTTTGAACTCACAAGAGGCTAACGCTCTTCGATATCATGGCTTCCCTCCTGAGTAAAATCGATTTATCTTACTATCAAGATCTCGGATGAAATTTGGTGCATACCTTGCTAGTCGAGTGAATTTTTCGTCATAAACAGCCACTGAGTCATCCTCCTACCTTAATTATAGGAATTGTTTTCCCATCCTAAGATGAACTACCTTAGGAAAATATTTTTCAAGAAACATACCTTTGAATTCATCCCAATCAAGAGCATAAATCTCCTCACTATCCCTGATATTTTTCACCATCGACCACCACTGATCAGCTTCACCTTCAAAACGGTAAATAACAAGACTAACCTTTTGATGTTCTGAACAACCCATGCCATAAAAAATATTCTCCAGTGCTTTAATCCACCGTTCAGCTAGCACAGGGTCAGATGATCCTCTGAATGATGGGGGATGTTGCCTCATGAAATGTTCCACTACTGACATGTTCCTATGTGGTTGATCTGGCTGATCTCATGCATGGATACCACCACCATTTATCGCCTGAGTCAACTGTGCCATTACTGGAACAAACTGTTCAGTTCTGATTCCGACCATCTCAGGTTGCTGATTTGGAAGGTTGTCTTCCTCCTGATGTCATCCCAAAATAGCTGCCTTGTTTCCTCTGTGGAAAACCATTCTGAACACAGAAATATCTTAGGCAAATCAACATGGTAATCTGTAAATGCTATATGATATCAATATTAACATAAATTACTTTATGGATATTAATTTATCAATACCCAAACTTCTAAAGTTATCTAAACTGACCTCTAATACCAACTATAAGGACCTGACATTAAAACATTACATAATCTTGAATTAAATGAATAATTCACATTGAGGATCTTTTCAGGTTTAGAGTTTTAGAGAGTTAGTCCATAACTATTACATTTCAAAATATTACAAAGTAGAAACTTCTACACATTTTCCATTTTTTTAACAAAACATGAACTCTTGAAAAAAAGAGTCATGTCTAGTTCCATGTTTAAGATAGCATGACTTTTCCTTGATCCCATCCTTGACCCTATTCCACATTATGCCCTGTGAAAAATATTTCAAAAACTTGGGATGAGCATAAAAAGCTCAGTAAGGGATACACAAAGAAGGAAAACAGTTATTTTTTCAAAACAACAAGTAAACCATTAATACTTTAACATAAGTAATACTTTTCACCTTTATGAAGTAGTAAATACTCTTCACTGAATAAAATATCATTACTTACCCTTTTGTAACCAAAAGATTACCATAAAACCCATATAAAGAACACATAACATATAAAGGTAACTTGGGACATAAAAATACTTAAATGGAATAACCATATGGTCAACTTCCACACATATCACTAAATGTAATAGCCATACGGCCGACTTCCATACCCAATGCATTGGAGGTTATAACGTAACCACTCGTCCTGGTAATCACGTCACCACCCATCATTTGGTTTATCACGTAACCACCCTTCAAATGTCCAAGTACCAATATAAAATCATAAAACTAATGTTATTCATTTATTCATTACATTTTAATAACTCCCTTTACTGATTTTATATGAAAAGTGCATAATTTGTGTGTAATATTCATATTTAAATATTAAATATAATTTTGAGCACTATTTGAATAAATCCAGATTTGAGTCAGTTTAATGTATTATCTATAACTAATACTATACTGATCCAAATTTCATGGTTTTTGTTTTTTAGGATTCATATTTTAATTTAGAACATTTCATTAGAAGAGATCATGTGCCAATTCTTCCATTTGAAGGTTCATATGTACCACACAATAAGGCCCAATGAATCTGTGAACAAACTGGACCAGCCTTGAAGATTGATTTACTGGGATCAATCCAGAAATCCAAAATGATTTATTCTCCCCCATAATTCGGGGGACAATTTTTTTCATCTTGGATAAAAATTACAAGGCCCAAAGTCTTCAACAAGTGTCCCAAATGATTCTATGAAGTATAGACCACCATTCTGACCGGGAATTAAAATCATCACACAAATGTAGACTTTTCTCCTTATCTAGAAATCCATTTGAGCTGAGAATTTTCAGTATGAAAGAGGAGATATATTCGGAAAACTTTGCTGAAGAAACTATCCGGATTTGATGGCATCTTACTATTCAAAAATCCATTCACATTTCATTCATTGAAAAGTAATGGATTGAAATGGACAGTTTATCTTTGTTTAATGAAATAGACATAACTTTGGCTAAAAAAGTCCAATGACCTCAATATTTTGAGGGTAGACAGAAGACATCCATATATACATTTATGAAGAAGATACCAGCTCGTGATTCAGCTGTATAGATTGGTAAATATTCGGGTCAAGTGGAGGGACAGATTTGGAATGCAAACAATCCACTCCTTGGGCTATAAATACATCCCTCTTCTCTCCTACCAAGAGGTTGGAATTTCAAAAGAGATGAGAACATATTTGCACGACCAAGGCCTTGAAAAAGTCTTGTGAGGATCTTCCATACTCAATTTTTCACTTGAGAGATCTTTCCTCCTCTATTTGTTTTCACTTACTTTTGTGTTCTTCATTTTTGAAATTTTGTAAGTCCTTTCTTTTGTAATTCTGTTTTAATGAAAGTTTCTTCTTCAATATCTCTTACTCTCCTCCACATTCTGTATTTTAATATTAATGTTCTTAAAATAGTTTAAATTCAGTTGATTCTCCGTCCCTTATTTTGCTTGCTCATTCAATCAAAAATCTGTTTTTAATTATCATCATTGTTCGTGTGTGTGTGTGTTCGACGTACCACTCTTTTCTAATCCCTTTCTTTTTATTCTATTCTTAATTTATCATCATAATTATTATAACCAGAATATTAAACACCCAAATAGATGAGTAAATATCTCATTGGGGTGAGTCAAAATTTAGGGATGTTAAGTGATTGAGAGTATTTTCTCGATGAGTATTCGTTAATTTAACATTGTGTATGTTGGACTTAATATGTCACAGATTAATGACATATTTTGTTTAGCATGTGGTTTCCATGGATTATTGGAACCATAAATACACTACCATAAAAAAGTACTGATTTATTTTAGAATCCTAGTTAAGTTAAGGCTTGGATTAAATCTTTAACACTTAGGAATTCTAATCGATGTCAACTTGTGAAGTGGGTGTTAATTTAAATGCAATATAAAGCAAAGCTCAAGGATATCACAAGCTTAACTCCCTAATAATGAACTCACCCCAATATTTATCAATTTTTTAAATCAATTATAGTCAATCAATAATTTCAATTAATCTCTGCAACAAACCCCCTAATCAAAATACAATCAACTAAAAACAATCGACTATTACGAAGTACCATCACCGAGGATTCGACCCGAGTGCTGCTATACACATTAGCAGAGCACCGGAACTTTGACCGGTCGATAGGCGACAATCGGTTGTGCGTTTCAAATGGATCCGTTGCCGAGGATGGTGCTTTAATTAGTTGGTAGTTTTAGTTTTTTTTAAAAAAACAACAACAAAAAAATAAAAATTTAAAAAAAAATCTGAAAAAAAAACACCGAGAAAAACTCGCCTTCCTCATCCTTTCTAAATCTCTCTGAATGCCCCGTAGCCTCCCAAACAATCCCTCAGATTTGTTTGACCCTGAAATTGATATAACTCTTCATCAACTTATGAGGAACATTAGGGATAACCAAATCACCCAAGAACCAATCATTTCCCTACCAATTGAATTCGATATGACCAATCCTAGGGAACAAACATTGAAAGAACTTTCTGCCCCTAATATGAATTACCAACCCCTTGGTATTCAATATCCAAACATAGAGGCTGACTTCGAACTCAAATCGGATTTGATTCATCTTCTACCTCATTTCCATGGGCTAGCTGGTGAGGATCCGCATCTACATCTCAAAGAGTTCTAGGTGGTGTGCTCTACCATGAAGCCTCAAGGGGTTTCTGAAGAACAAATCAAACTCCGAGCATTCCCTTTCTCCCTAGATGACTCTTCCAAGTCATGGATATACTACCTCCCTCCTAGTTCCATAACTACATGGAATGACATGAAGCATCTCTTTCTAGAATAATTATTTCCTGCTTCTCGTACCGCTTCCATATGAAAGGAAATAAGTGGTATCCATCAATTCCCAAATGAATCACTCCATGAGTACTGGGAGAGGTTCAAAAATCTTGTGGAAACCTACCCACACCACCAAATCCCTGACTAAATCTTGATCCAATACTTCTATGAGGGGTTATTGGCTATGGAGTGAACCCTCATTGATGCCGCAAGTGGCGGTGCTCTTGTTGACAAAACTCCAGCAGCTGCAAGAGATCTCATAAGTAACATGGCTGCAAACACACAACAATTCCATACTCAAGCACATGCTCAAGTAAAACAAGCCCAAGATAATCAATCCATAGAGCCTAACAAGATGACCGAGTGGATGAGTGAACTTACAGGTCTTGTGCGACAGCTAGCTGTGGCTACCAAATCCCCAACCTCGTCTTCTCCGCAATCAATGTTTCCTGGACCTATCAAAAACTGTGGAATCTGAAACTCTCCATCTCATCCAACTGACACATGTCCACAACTTCAAGAGGATCAATTCGATTCATCTGAACCAATGGATCTCAATGCAGCATATGCCCAGCGGAACACCAATCCTCAACTATCAGGTCAGTTTGTTAGAAACTTCAACCAACCTCACTCTGATCCCTTCTCTTCTTCCTATAACCAAGGCCTTAGGTATGGTAATCCCATATCTCACCCCCCTCAATTCCCTCCTCAAAACCCAAACCAGTTTCAATATAGTCAAGGTGTTGGTAACTTCCAACAACCTTATCCTTTTGTCCCTCAACCTCAAAGGATCAATCCACCTATTCCTCCTCCTGGATTCCACTATCCTAGTGAGCCTTCCCAATTCCCAAACCAATTCAATCGATTTCCCAAGAACCAAAATCAAAGCAATCCCAATCCGGGACAAACCTCTTCTTCCAAGCAACCATGGGAAAGTGCAGTGGAAGATCTTTCCTCCTTCACCCGTTCTAGCCTTAAAAACATTGAAACTCAAATAGGTCAACTTGCATCCCACCTGAGCTAGAAAAAACAATCAAATTCTTCCCAACTCCCAACTCAACCATTACCCAACCCCAAGGGTAATTTAAGTGCAATTGCACTTAGATCGGGAAAGAAAATTGTTGTGCCTCAAGATAGATCCTCAAACCCTCCTTTGAATGTTGAACTAGAAAATGAAAATAAAAAGAAACTTGAAAAAGAACCTGAATCCATTCCCTCACCTCCTTCCATTCCACTTAGGAATCCAATTCCTTTTCCACAAGCTGTTTCTAAACCAAGGAAGTCCTTTGAACCTGATCCTAAAATGCTCGACATGTTTAGACGTGTTGAATTCAACATTACCCTCTTAGATTCCATAAAACAAATTCCTAAGTATGCCAAGTTTCTCAAGGAGTTGTGTACCCATAAGAGGCAACTTAGGACCTTCGAAAATGTTTCCACCCAGCAGTCTATTCCCATAAAGTGCAAAGATACAGGGACCTTTACGGTTCCATGAAAAATTGGAAGTTCCAACTTTGATGATGCAATCATAGACCTAGGAGCCTCAATTAATTTCATGCCCAAATCCATATTCTCCAACCTTGGTCTAGGTCCTTTGCACCCAACGGTTGTTTTCATTCAGTTAGCTAATCGAAGCACAGCCAGTCCTGAGGGAATAATTGAGGATGTCCTTGTCCGAGTCAATGATCTTATCTTCCCTGTTGATTTCTATGTCCTTGACATGGAAGGTGAGACGAACTCTTCTCGATCTCCCCTAATTCTTGGAACACCATTCCTCATGACTAAGATAACCAAGAATGATGTCCATTCTGGCATCTTATCCATGGAATTCGGTGACCAACTGGTCAAATTCAACATTTTCCAAGCCATGCGATACCCATCTGAGGATCACTCTACATTCTCAATCCATGCTTCCGAGGACACTTATAAGAGTCAATTGAACCCCATTACATCATGTTCATCCTATTCTGAAGAGATAGGATGTTGTGAAATCTGCACTAGGATTAACCAAGTCATAAATGGTGAAGTTGATGTGGACCTTTCATTCATAGAATCCATCAATCTAGAGGAACTTGAAAACTCTCTTGAATTCCACATAAATTCTGATCTCTAATTCTCCACCTTCGATAGTATTAAGGAAAATGAATCTGAAGCAACTGAAGTCCCTTCTTCTATTCCTGAGTTGTCTATCCCAAAAGTGAAAGATGAGAATGATTTGAAACCTCTTCCTGCACACCTGAAATATGCATTCCCCTTCCATGATCACTCATATCCTGTCATTATCTCTTCCACACTTACTGAAACCGAGGAGTCCAAACTTGTTCAAGTGTTAGAGGAAAATAAAAAATCCTTAGGTTGGACCCTAGATGAAATATCAGGAATCAACCCTGCCCTTTGCATGCATCACATCCATCTGGAGGAGACATCCAAACCAGTAAGACAGCCCCAAAGAAGACTCAATCCACTCATACTTGAGGTAGTTAGAGAAGAGATAACCAAGCTTCTTCAAGCATTTATTATCTACCCAATTTATAATAGTGAATGGGTTAGTCCAATTCAGGTTGTACCAAATAAGGGTGGGATAACTATTGTCACAAATGAACATGGAGAGGTAGTCACAACTCGAGTGAAGAAAAAATGGCGTGTGTGCATCGACTTTAGGAAATTGAATGTTGAAACCCGAAAAGATCACTACCCTCTTCCATTACTTGATCAAATGCTAGAAAGATTGGCCGGAAAGTCACACTATTGCTTTCTTGATGGATACACCGACTACTTCCAAATCCCAATCACACCTCAGGACTAAGAAAAGACTACTTTCACATGCCACTTTGGAAAATATGCATATAGAAGAATTCCTTTTGGCCTTTGTAATGCTCCTGCAACATTACAGAGGTGTATGATGAGTATCTTTTTAGAATTCATAGAACACTGCATGGAAGTCTTCATGGATGACTTTACCATTTATGGCGATTCATTTGAGTCATGCTTGCAATCACTCTCTCTAGTCCTTCAAAAGTGTGTCAAGTGTAACCTTATGTTAAATTTTGAAAAATGTCACTTCATGGTTGCAAATGGAATCGTTCTAGGGCACATAGTTTCAAAATATGGTATTGAAGTTGATCCTGCCAAAATTGAAGTGATCCAATCTCTTCTTCAACCCACTTCTGTTCGAGACATCCGATCATTCCTCGGTCATGCTGGTTTCTATAGGCAATTCATCCATAACTTTAGTAAAATTTCTCTTCCACTCACTCATTTTCTCCAAAATGATGTCTCTTTCCATTTTGATGAGGTTTTCAAGAGAGACTTCATTGAACTCAAAACCGCTCTTACATCTGCCCCGATAATCCAACCCCCATATTGGTCCTTACCCTTTGAATTGATGTTTGATGCTTCTGATAGAGCTTTTGGGGCTGTTCTTGGTCAAAGAAGAGAAAAAATTCCTCATGTCGTCTATTATGCCTCAAAAACATTGGATGAAACTCAATATCACTACACTGTGACTGAAAAGGAACTTTTAGCTGTGGTTTATACCTTTAATAAATTTTGGCCCTATCTCTTAGGTGCCAAAATCATCATCTTCACAAACCATTCTACTATTAAGTTCTTACTCAATAAAAGTGATTCCAAACCAAGGCTAATAAGATGGATTCTAAGGCCCCAAGAGTTTGACCTTGAAATCAAAGATAGACCTGGAAAAGAAAACCCTATGGTTGATCACTTGAGTAGAATTCCTAATTCTCCTCATTCTGAAATCATTGATCCTGAACTTCCAATTGAGAACCTTTCATCTCTCACTCCAAAACTACCATGGTATGCACCAATTGTAAATTACTTGGTTTCTGGTGTTTTTCCTGAAATTTTTTCAAAATAACAAAAAATGAAGTTGAAAAGTGATTCAAAATACTATTTTTGGGAAGAAAATAAACTTTGGAAAACTGGGGTAAACATGGTAATTAGGAGATGTGTTGATGAAGATGAATATTCTTCCATATTAGAATTCTGTCACTCAATGCCTGGTGGTGGCCACTTTGGACAACAAAGGACCTCCCGAAATGTCCTAGACTCTGGATTCTTCTGGACTTCCCTCTTCAAGTACTCACATGAGTTCTATCAATCATGTCCCACATTCCAAAAGTTTGGCATAATCTCCAAAAGAAATGAAATGCCCCAAAATCCCTTAATCTTTTGTGAAATCTTCAATGTTTGGGGTATTGATTTCATGGGACCATTTCCCCCTTCCAATGGATTCTCATACATTCTTCTTACGGTCGATTATGTTTCAAGGTGGGTTGAGGCCAAACCCACTAGGAAGGATGATTCTCATACTGTTAGTGAGTTCCTAAAGACCCACATCTTCCAAAGATTTGGCACACCATGTGCCTTTATCAGTGACTTAGGAACCCATTTTTGTAATAGAACTATGGAATCTCTTCTGAAAAATAATGGGGTTGTACATAAAACTTCAACTGCATATCACCCCCAAACAAATGGAATGGCTGAACTTTCTAATAGAGAAGTGAAATGAGTGCTTGAGAGAATTGTAAAACCCACCAGAAAATACTGGCCTGAAAGACTTGGTGAGGCACTTTGGGCTTATCGAACTTCCTATAAAACACCCATTGGGATGTCTCCTTTTAGGCTAGTTTTTGGTAAAGCGTGTCACTTACCAGTTGAAATCCAACATAAGTCTTTTTGGGCTGTGAAAACCTATAATTTTGATTGTGAAAAATCTGGTGAAGAAGGATTGTTGCAATTGGCTGAACTGGAGGAGCTTCGACTTGAATCCTATGAGAATTCCAATCTTTACAAAGAGAAGGCTAAGTTACTACATGAGAGACACATCCTGAGAAAGGTATTTCATGAAGTTGAAAAGGAAATTGTATTCAATTATCGATTCCAACTTCAACCAGGTAAGCTTAATTCTCGTTGGGAAGGTCCTTTTGTTATTACTAATGTTTACCCATTTGGTGCAGTGCAAGTCCAAGACCCCTCTTCCAAAAGGACATTCAAGGTTAACGGACATCGGTTAAAGCATCACCATGAGAGGTCTCAAAATCTGGGAACCACATCTACTTCCATAAAATCCCCATCCACTTCAATAGAACCACCACTGGATGGAGACCCAGCAAATCCAAACCAGGGGGCACCTCTTTCCCTTTAACTCTCTCTCTATCTTCCTCTCTCTCTATTTCTTCTTCTTCCTCTCTCTTTCATTTTTTTTACCACTTTCTTCATCGAACCTTTTTTTTATTATTCTCTTTTGTGTGACTATGTATTTAAAAAAACACTAAAAAATAGTAAAATACAAAAGGTAAAAAAAGAGAGTCATATTTACTCACCATTAAATTTTCAAATTTTGTCGAACCTTTTTGGGGAATCGAAAGACATGTTCTTATCTCAAAAATTTTGCATTTTCATCATGACTTTGGATAAAGAATTTTGTGTCAAGAACAATAAATGTTGAATGCCCAATTTTTTATTTGGAAAATGATTTACCCCTACCATGAGGAACATCATTAGATTTCATGCCAAGGTCACCTATGACCATCTTTTCAAAATGTGTGTTTTTCACCCCCATTTGTGAGTCTTGAGTTTGTGGACCTTCGAGCTGAATTTCTTACTTTGGTATGCATTAATATGATAGAGGCATTTTTTTAACCTCATGAGAATCACAATGGCCAAATAGCCTCTCATTACCCTACATTAATCCTCCTTTTGAAAGCCCCTTCAAGCCTATGTAAACCTTTTCTTTGATAGCCACATTACAAACCCAATACCTTGTCCCACCCAACATCTACATGGATTTACATTGCATAATTTCTTGAAATTTAAGTGTGGGGAGGATGGATTTCATTTTGGGTATCCTTTTCTTGATTTTCAACGTGTTGTCATATGCTTGAGGGAAAGCATCCATTTTAGTGTGGGGGAGAGGTCATAATTTAGTGAGTTTTGTTGTAATGGACTCATCTTGACGTCCTTTTCTACAAATATTATTGAAAAGTGTTCAAAAAAAATTCAAAAAAAATCAAAAACAAAAAAATGAAAAGAATGGGTTGTGTCTTGGTTAGGTCAAAAATCACTCTTCCTCAACCTTTGATCTTGTTATAACTATTACAATTAGTGTCGTGAGGAGATTAAACATGGGTTGGGTGATTAGTGTGAGATCTATTTCAAGTTCATCTTTCGAAAAAATACAAAAAAAATAAATGAAAAGAAAAAGGAACACTTATGTTATTAGGAGAAGCTTTGTGTTTTCTAAATATTCCATATTCTCATCCCCTTAAAATTTTCTGCCACTTTTGTGTCATGCTTCATTTTTCCCTTTGTAAAAATGTGTTTCCATTTTCTTCCATGTTTCAGTTTCAAAAAAATTGTGCATTGTTTTATCCATGTTAGTGTTTTAGCCCCTCTTTCCACCCTTTTGGACATTATAATCCTACCGCCCCATAGCCATAGAAAAACCCCTATAAAGTCCTCTTGATTCTTGTTCACTTTATAATGGAGAATGGAAGCTGAGAGCTCTTTCAAACTCTAAGATGTTCACTTTTGGTTGGTGAATGAGTGAAGCTCCATAAATTAATTTTATCATCTTGAGTGGAGTAAGTTTTGAGTGCCCACATTTCCTATTTCTAATTTTGAGCATGAAAAATGAATTGTTTTTGGAACATTCCTTCTGTAAAAATTTGTGGTAGAATTCAATATGGATGAGTGGAATGGTCTGAAACTCCCCTGATTGGTAAAAAAAATAAAATTTTAATATTTGTTGGTGAGTGAAAATGATTTTGTCATGTTTTTTATATTTGTTGCACATGAAGACATGCACAATCCTAAGTGTGGTGGAGTCGATGTTATTCATTTATTCATTACATTTTACTAACTCCCTTTACTGATTTTATATGAAAAGTGCATAATTTATGTGTAATATTCATATTTTAATATTAAATATAATTTTGAGCACTATTTGAATAAATCCAGATTTGAGTCAGTTTAATGTATTATCAATAACTATTACAATACTGATCCAAATTTATTGGTTTTTGTTTTTTAGGATTACTATTTCAATTTAGAACATTTCATTAGAAGGGATCATGTGCCAATTCTGCCATTTGAAGGTTCATATGTACCACACAATAAGGCTCAATGAATCTGTGAAAAAACTGGACCATCCTTGAAGATTGATTTACTGAGCTCAATCCAGAAGTCAAAAACGGTTTATTCTCCACCATAATTCGGGGGAAAATTTATTTCATATTGGATAAAAATTTCAAGGCCCAAAGTCTTCAAAAAGTGGCCCAAATGATTCTATGAAGTCCATACCACCATTCTGGCTGGTAATTAAAATCAGCACACAAATGTGGACTTTTCTCCTTGTATATAAATCCATTTGAGATGATAATTTTCATTGTGAAAGAGGAGATATATTCGGCCAACTTTGTTGAAGAAACTATCTAGATTTGATGGCATATTACTATTCAAAAATCCATTCACATTTCATCCATTGAAAAGTCATGGATTGAAATGGACAGTTTAGATTTGTTTAATGAAATAGCCATAACTTTGGATAAAAAAGTCCAATGACCGCAAGATTTTGAGGGTAGACAGAATACATCCATATCTAAATTTATTAAGAAGACATCAGCTCGTGATTCAGCTGTATAGATTGGTAAATATGCGGGTCAAGTGGAGGGACATATTTGGAATGCAAACAGTTTACTCCTTGGGCTATAAATACATCCCTCTCCTCTCCTTCCAAGAGGTTGGAATTTCAGAAGAGAGGAGAACATATTGGCGTGACCAAGGCCTTTCCAAAGGCTTTGGAGGATCTTACGTACTCAAGTTTTTACTTGATATATCTTTCCTCCTCTCTTTGTTTTCACTTATTTTGTGTTCTTCGTTTTTGTAATTTTGTAAGTCCTTTTTTTGTAATTCTGTTTTAATGAAAGTTTCTTCTTCAATATCTCTTACTCTCCTCCACATTATGTATTTTAATATTAATGTTATTAAAATAGTTTAAATTCAGTTGAATCTCCATCCCTTATTTTTCTTCCTCATTCAATCAAAAATCTGTTTTTAATTATCATCATTGTTCGTGTGTGTGTGTTCGACGTACCACTCTTTTCTAATCCCTTTCTTTTTCTTCTATTCTTAATTTATCATCATAATTATTATAACCAGAATATTAAACATCCAAATGTATGAGTAAATATCTCATTGATATGAGTCAAAATTTAGGGATTTTAAGTGATTGAGAGTATTTTCTCGATGAGTATTCGTTAATTTAACATTGTGTATGTTGGACTTAATATATCATGGATTAATGACATCTTTTGTTTAGCATGTGGTTTACATGGATTATTGTAACCATAAATACACTACCATAAACAAGTACTGATTTATTTTAGAATCCTAGTTAAGTTAAGGCTTGGATTAAATCTTTAACACTTAGGAATTCTAATCGACGTCAACTTGTGAAGTGGGTGTTAATTTAAATGCAATATAAAGCAAAGCTCAAGGATATCACAAGATTAACTCCCTAATAATGAACTCACCCCAATATTTATCAATTTATTAAATCAATTATAGTCAATCAATCATTTCAATTAAGCTCTGCAACAAAACCCCCTAATCAAAATACAACCAACTAAAAAAATTGACTATTACAAAGTACCATCGCCAAGGATTCGACCCGAGTGCTTCTATACACATTAGCAGAGCACCAGAACTTTGACCGGTCGATAGGCGACAATCATCCGTGCGTTTCAAACACATAAAACAAATATAAAGTAAAGAAAACATTTCCACATTTCAATAACAATATATCACTTAAATATATTGACATAACAAATCCATTCTAAAAAAAATTCAATACCAAAATACATAAAAGATTATATGGTATTTATTTTCTTTTAAAAACAATATGGCTTGTTGAGGAAGCCAAAGATCAAATAATACTTGCGGTGTCAGAAAGGTCGTTGTCACCGTTTACGTTAAAAGAAACATTCTTTTTTTCGTTTAGTAAAATGCTTTATAGAAAAATATTCCCTTTGAAAATTCAAGGGTGTTTATACAGCGTATAAAATAAAGTCATGTATTAAAACAAAATATTCCTCAATGAAAGGAGATTGAGACGAAGTCTCTTACCTCACGTCCGACTTAACTCGATCATTCTTTAATCTCATGAATAATAAAGTAAAGTTAATTTCTAATTTCTTAAGAACCTTTTTCAAGTTTATTATTCCTTTTATATAACTTATTATCATGTTATAAACATTATGTAATCATTTAAGTTAATAACATTCATTTTGTTGATATTTAGTACTTGAGTCAAAAATGAACACCTTATATTTACAAGTTGTCCATGTGGTTAATAGTCCATTATATCCAGAATGATATTCATGATTTAAATATCATATATATCATATATATTCAGTATATACATGTATTTATAATAGTACATAACATTTGGAGGTAAGAAATGAAATGCACCGTTCATGGAGACGGTAAGTCGTACGTACGCATGAACACTACTTTCATTTATATTTATTATTTTAATGGAATTAAAACATAATGATACATAGGTATATTATAATTCCAGTATAATATAATATATAATATCATTAAATCTATCCTTTATATTTACCACATATGGTATGAATGAGTCATATCACTTTGAGGGGGCGGTAGTCCGCACTTCCTCTAATGAGATTATCGCGTTTACCCATAATGTAAACCATAAAGACATGCTGTAAAAAGAAATTACAGAAGAATAAAGAAAATATTAAAATAATATATATCATATATAAATATAGTTCCATCATAATGGACACCATAAGGGGTGGTAAGATGCAATTGAACAATCATCGTTTCGTGAAGCATTAGTTTTCCATCCACAGAAACATTATGATCTTCATCCATTAGATGGAGTTTTCTGTAAGTTTAGTTAGAATAATTCTCATAACAACATCCTAGTATATTGAGGATACTGGTTTTGTTACAAAATAAATTAAATAAAAAGATTTTAGGGGTTGGAGAAGTAAAATAAAAGAAAACAATTTAAGATAAACTGTTACCTTTAATTTGGGTAACTCCCTTTGGTTTGAACCAAAGGAATTCTTGAAATGAATTATGCCTAAGGTAAGGCTTCTAGGAGGAGTATAGGTGTGTAGGTAGTGTAATTGAGAAGAGTTTGGACGATCCAAATGGCTTGAGATGTGTGAGTAATTGGTTATAAGTGGTTTCCTTTTATAAGGGAGAGGAGGGGCTCTTTAGAAAAGTGTGAAAATATTATTTTATAATATACTGATATTCGGTTTCTAATGGTCCAAGAATCATTAAGGTAAAAGATAAGATGACTCATATTTGAAATAAAATCATCCAATTGGAATTGGACATGTTTTGGATAATAATTTAATCATTATAATCTTATTTATTTAAATCATTTATTAATGAGGTAAATACTGCATCATTATTGTGTCATGAATAATTTAATTCATTTGATGTCTAAAATTTTTAAAAAAATACCATGACGTAGGAAATATTTTTATCTTTCCAAATAATATTTTTAGTCGAAAATTGGACTTATATAACACCATATAAAAATTAATTACTAAAATATTTTTGTTAATGTCAATTTTGTCTTCACATTAAATTAATTAATCTAAATTGTAATTTTCACTCCCAAGTGGCTCAATGGGGTCCCAAAATCGACTCAGAGATGCCCATGGTAGTTAATAACTCAAAAAATAAGGTTTGGACAAGTGTTAAGTTAATTTTGAATTATTATAATATTCTGTTTACCTTGAATTACCCTATTTACCTTTAATCGCGGTAAATAAAAGTCAAAAGTTACTATTCACCAAAAAATATTTTCATCTTAATGAACTAAATTTTAATTCTTTATAACAACCATGTATGTCGGATTTTTGAAATTCAATTCATAGAAGTGGTAAAATTTCATTTAAATGAAAAAGTCAGTTTTTTTAACTACCACTAAGTGGTTTCACTATTCATCAAAAATTGATGTTTTTTCAGAAAAATACCAAAAATTCAGCCTAAGATATATTTGATATTCTGAATTCAAAAATGATGTATATTTTTTCAAATTCAAAACATATAAGTGGCATTAATTAATTTTAAAATTAATTCATGTTATCAAAACAAATAGCGTGTTTTTAAGAAATAATAACTATCAAAAGATTGATACTTGTTTATGTCCAATTTCAAAGTGAAATTAATTCCAATGACCAAAATTGGATTAAATGGTAAAAATATATTTTAATTTCATTTTAAAACCAATTAAAAAGATAATCTAACCATATAAATAAATTATATTAAAAGGCACTTTTGAATTAAAATACAAATTTTTCACTATTCATTAAAAAATGAACTTTATCTGAAAAAATCCAAAAATTTACACAAAGTAAATTTTGATGTCCCAGTTATAAATAAGGATTTTATTTAGTCATATATAATTTATTGAAGTGACCAAAACTATATTTAAAAAGGGTTCTTCATTAAAAGGCGGTAAATTGACCTTTTAATGTAAATTATGCTTAAAATTAGATTTATTCACATTTTAAGCCTCTAAATTTTTATTGGATAATGTAAATACATTTAACAAACATGTATAATCATATTTTAGTTAGTTTCATTCATTCCCTCCAACACAACGACTAGGAGTTAACTACCATTTAAAATAATAATATTATATTATTAGTGTGCAATGTAAGATTCCAAAGAAACTCACTGTTGCGTATCGGGTACGCTATCGAACATAGAAACCCCTTTAAAGTAAAATTAATATTTAATTCAAAAATATTAATGAATATGAAAATATATTATTCTTCATTTACCTGGGATGTTACATGCAGCCTCATAAGGAAAAATGTGCAACCCACCTACAACACTGGAAATAGTTTTTCAAACCATGCAGGTGGGTGTGCACGATTGTGAGAAACCTCTATAGTTTTTAACAGTGATGATATGCACAGTCTTCACATGGTTTGGAAAACTATACGCCTAGAATGTGTGTGTGTAGTTCTTGTATGGTGATCACTTCATGGTTGAAGCACAGTTTTCCAAATTGTGCGGCCAAACCTTGTGGGTCTTTAAAAAGGAAAAGGTACAATTTTTTTCATCCCCCCTATTTATGTTTTTCCTTCTTATTTCTTATACATATGCACATAAAATAGTGGGAGGGCTCTCATTTTCCCTCTTTAGGGAATTTGAGGGATCTTCTTCTTCTGATATCCGAATTGATCATTGTTGGTCTCATTGGAGGTGCATTGTAAGGCCTTTGATCTGTCATCTTCTCTTTCAAGTTTATCTCACCATACATAATTCAAAATTCGTGCAAGATCTTTTTGCCTATTTTTAGGGAGGTCATGTAAAATGATGATTTCTCTTGTTTCATCTCAAGTTAGATGCCAATATTAAATGAGAGAGCGCCTATGAGTATAAGTTAAGTGGTTCCTAGATTTCTCCTTAATTTTACGAGTGTTTTGGGGGTGTGTTCTAAATACTCCCATGTAGGTTGTCCTAGTGATAACCTAATTAATTAATTATTTATTGTTAAATTGTTCAATTGATTATATGAGATGTTTATTTGCATGTTATTAATTCACTAAAAATTGTTAGTCTAGGTAAGGGGCTTAGACCAACTTAGGAAGGATAGGTCAGGTGTGTGATTTTAATTAATTAAATTCTTTATATTGATTACTTGAGTACCATCGAAATGTGACGAGCATGGATAGAGGATTGAGGGGATGTTGATCACCTGGACTAAGGAGACATGGTTTTTTAGGTTGGGTGTGGCCTGAGACATATGAGTGATTATGATCACCAGTTTGAGGTGACATGGTCTTCAAGACTTGAGGCAATGAGGTTTTCAAAATGAGGACATGGCCCATGTGACTTGAGATGGTTTTGACCGTTGAGTATTGGTGACATGGTCTCATAGACATGAGGTGTCGGATGTTGTGTCTTAAGATATGTTTGGTGATTTTATCTCACCATTGTTGTCCAACGCGCCATAGGAGTTGTGTTCACACCGATATGACTCAGTTGAGGCGGTGTTGTCTACTCATTGTGGGTGGAGGCCCCTGTAGATTACGTAGATTTGGGGATAGTGTTGACCATAAGATATGTTGGTGTTGATCGCCATATAAATCCATGAGGATAGTGATGGACCATCATTTTATGGTGTTGATACCATTAGTTGGGATCTGAGGCTCTCCATTTTACTTAAAGAAGATGGTTTGGGATGATTGGAGGATGGGTATCATCATGCCTTGGGACGTCTTCTATTAATCCGATAGTGAATATATATTGGAGGAAATGTATCATTGTGTCTTGAGACGTTGTGATACTGATTCGATGGGGAATTTCTGATAGGAGGTACAAGGTATCAAGTACTTATTGATTAGGTGTGTCATTAGGATGTCGTATATTTGATTAATAGTATGAGTTTTCGGGGGGACAAGTTATGGGTTTAACCTGAGGGTTCACCAGATATGATATTTCGTTAGGGGACACCTTGGTAATTAATCCATGGGTCCTCTCAATTAAAATTATATATATGAATACATGTAATTTATTCTATATATATAATTGGTGGAACATGTTCAGAGATATTACGGTGCTAGCCGAAGTGGGTGATTGCTTCTTTGTGGATGATGAGAATAAGGTAAGTGTGTTTAAAGACTAAATGTGTGTGTATTTCCTTTTTATTATATTTTTCATAAACTTGTTTAATTATGAATATAGGACAATAATTCATTTGTGGTGGCCTACTGAGTTCATACTCACACCCTACACAGACCCCTTGGGACTCATGTAGACTTTATTCTTTTGAGATAGATAAAGATTCAGGATCGAGAGTTAGATCTTAGTGATCGTAGAGGTACCTTTTTCATGGGATAGATGGAAATGGTCCAAAGTGGTTTCTATGAATTAGGTGGAGTTTCTTTTTAATTTTTTTCATGGTATATATGTATGTACTTGTATGGTCAGTCATAGGAAACCCTGATTGTTTACTATTTTGTATGACTGTTTGACATGTTTTTTCTATAAATTGTATTGTTATATTGATGTTGTTATATATGATTCTGCTGTGTTTATAATTTTGTTTACATTATTTTATGGTCCTCTATCTGTCCTATTATATTCATATATACCATTATTATTATCACCACCTAAGGGTATAGTATCCTCACTATCACCTAATCAGACCTTTGCTGCTAGTTGGCAGCCTTTACTATATGGGGAGGCGCACCTAAGGCCCAATGGTCAACCGGCCTGGAGCACTATTTTAGTGGAAAATAGGGTTGGGGCGATAAAAATGGTATTATAGGAGGTTCTTTTTTAGTATTTCCTAGTATAATCATAAGGCCTGCGTATAAGATGGAAACCAAGTTTGGATGTTTACCAATGGTATAAAATGATTTATTTTATTCTTAGTCTTATTATTTGGGATATGGTAGACCGGAGACTAGGATGTAGTTGGAACTGGGTAAAGAGATCATTTTTGGGTGCCTTCAACCTCCTTCATGGGGGACAGAACAAGTTGGTTGGGGCATTAAATTTATCTCATGTTTTCTTCTTTGACAATTAATTTGATCTCCACCTCAAGTGGTTAACTTAGGTGTGATGCTTATCCGTTATGTGGATTTTGACCCTTGGCCTAGTATGGAAAGTGAGGATTGGTTATGCATCATGATAGGAAATTAGGGTCATATGATGTATTTATTTTATTATGATCATCATTGGGAACTTGGAATGCATTAAGAGGGGTTGAGTGAGTCAACAAAGAAACTAAACAGTGTTTTCCTACTTAACCTCTTTAGTGGAATTCTACTCATCCATCCAAGGAATGTGGTCCCTAATGAGATCATATGTGATGCTATGAGATATTATATGCATGTGATATATGGGAATATCCCTAATAAGGGTGGGAAGGGATGATGATAGGGGTGATTTTTTTAAAGTTTCAACAAAAAAGCTAAATTGTGTTTTCCTACTTAGCCACTTTGGTGGAATTCTACTCAGCTACCCCATATTGATATATGTGATATGTAATGTCTGACTCTATTATGGGTAGAAAAGGATCCATGAGGGTGGATTATATGTGATGATAGGCTCTAATGTGGGTAGGCATGGGGGCATGAGGCCAGATGTCATGTGACATGGTGCGATAGGGGAGTGTAAGGGTGGTGAGATGTGGTGATTGTTACAGTTTTACCTATCTATGATATATATAAATATATATATGTTTGTTTGACCATCATGATTGGTATTTAACATGATTCCACCTAGAAAGGCTCTGGTGGAGTGTCAGGAGGGAGGAGATCTCATGAGCGTTCATGGGATGAGGTCCCTGAGGGTTGGTATGAGGCCCTGGAGGGTTGAGATAATCATGAACCATAGGTATAGGCTCTGGTGCAGATGGGAAAGCTGTAGTATATGGTAGAATTTAGTCCATGGTTTAAGTATCATATCATAGTGAGATTGGTATGGATCATACAAGGTCTTGATAGAGGAGATCGGGGAGATGATCCATCTATGGCATACCTGACTCATGAGTTCTAGTCTTAGCACCCATCATTATTTCAAGGTGATGGTGGACCGCCGAAAATAAATAATTGGATAGAGTCGGTGTAGACTATCTTCGACCAGCTCAAGCCACCCCAGGATGGAGGGTAAATCTAAATATGTACATGCTCAATGGACCAACAAATTGCTGGTGGGATGTATAGGTTCAGGAAAGTAGACACAAGGGACTATCTTGGAAGTATTTCAAAGCTAGGTTCTTATAGAACTTCTTACAAGAGACTTTGAGGGTGGATTGATCCCACTAGTTCATGAATATCCAATGGGGATACACTTATATCATGAACTATGAAACTAATTTCACTGACCTTTCATGTTTTACACCTACTATGGTGGGTAATGACATCACCCGACTATGGTGTTTTGAGGATGGTTTATGAAATTCCATCAGGGTGAAAGTGAACATCTTCACACTAAAATCCTTCTCTAAGGCATTCAATAAAACATTTATATCCAAGGGTAACTTGAAGGATATGCCTTATTTGAGCCGAGTGACAGCTTTGGGTGAGTTTAGCAGCGATGCTTCAGGTAGTAGGAAGCGGGGCTGTGAGGAATCTCGGTAGGGAAATCCTTATAGAGATTTAGGTTGACCACTAAGGACTGGGTCTTCAGTAGCATGATTTTAGTATGGACGGATGGGGAATTTTCAAACTTAGTGTGACCAATCTCTAAAAGAGTGTCGATCATGTGGCCAGATGGGCCATCTAGAGAGGTTATGTAGGAGGCCTTTTCGGACAACTAAGAGTCATGAATCGGGTCATACTTAGGGATATGAGGTAGGATCAGAAGTGGTACCAGGAGCTGTTAGTCAGGATTTAGTTTCACACGTAGGTCATGGTAGATATAGATTTACCTAATAGTGGGTTTAGTGACTGATAGTTGGTGCAGCTCCATAGGGAGTCCAAGACTCTGGCATTCGAGCTTCAGGACAAGTGCATATTGTTGAGCTGCTAGGGTCAGATCAAGCTCGGGAGCTAACAATATTTATAGGTATGTCGGGTGATTGGGTTTATTTTATTTTTGCATGTCCAATTTTGATGAATTATGTGAATTTTTATTATTTTTGGACTAACTAGGAATTGGTTAGTATGTCGACATCTATTATGATGCGTTATATATAAATGAGGTGAGTAGGAATATGGGCATCGACACGATGTGAGTTTTGTATGAGGACTATAGGAATCGGGATTTTGAGGGGAATTAATTTGTATATATGATTCGGGGTTATTATGACCATTGATTGATATACATGATTTTGGGAATCTGATGATATACAGGTTTTGATGAGTGTCATATATGGCACAAGTATGAGATTTTCATTTGATGAGATGTGGGACCTGATGCGTGTCAAGTATGACATGGGGATGAATTGATCCCATGATGAGGTGCAGGAATGATGATGCATCATGGGATGACTTTTATGTCTAGGGGCTGTCAAAAGGACCATCGGATCTTTAAATTTGGGTCAAGAAACAACTGGGTAGGTAACTCCTAAGGTGGGGAGCACCTTAAGGGGAGTTGACCTATGAATTAACAACCAGGGTAGACCAGGGTGATGTATTGAGATGGGTATGTTCGGTACCATCTCTGGGTAAAGCCTAGGGATTAGTTATTATAATGTGGGGAGACTGTAACGTCCCTAGTTTTTGAGAGGGTTTAAAATCCTAAACCTTTTTGAATTTTTTAGTCTAGTGGTCAGACCAACTCTTCTATTGATCTTCAGAACCTACATCTATGAGTTTGATTGACCCAAGGCCTTGTTTTTAGATGTTTTTTAAGTCCTAGAAATTGACTCGGGGTTTCATATGATTTTTGGGTTCTTCAATCCCTAGAAACTCAGTTTCAGGAAATCATAGACAGAGGATCACAATTATATTTAACTATGTGACCTCCTAGGGAAAACCATTCAACCCACTTATAGCACTGGACACAGTTTTTCAAACTATGCAGTTGGTGGCACACAACCATGTAACACCTCTACAATTTCTAACTAAGGTAACATGCATGGTTTTCACATGGTTTGTAAAGAAGAACTCTTAGCTCATGTCTGTGTGGTGCTTGGACAATGAGCATTTCATGGTTAGCCAAATCGGGCTGGTCCTTTAAAAGGGTAAAATTACCATTTTTTCCCTCCCTCCTATTTATATTTTTCCTCTTTACTTCTCCAAACACATGTACAATGGTGTTAGGGCTATCCTTTTTCCTCTGGAGAATTTGAGGGACCTTCATTGTCTGAGTTTGAATTGATTATTGCTGGTCTCGTTGGAAGCACATTGGTAAGGCCTTTGATCCACTAGCTTCTCTTTCTAGTTTACCTTTTCATATGTAATGTTAAATCTGTGTGATATCTTTTGACCTATTTTTATGGAGTTCATCTAAAATGTATATTTCTCTCATTTTGACTTGATATAGAGGCCAATATCAAATGAGTGAGTGCTTAAGAGTATAAGGTGGATGGTGCCTAGATTTCTTCTTAATTTTATGGGTGTTTTTACGGTGCGTTCTAAATATTACCATGTGGGTTTTCCAATTGAGACCCTAATTAATTAATTATTTCCTGTTAAATTATTCAATTGATGATATGAGATGTTTATGGGAATGCTCTTTATTCACTAAAAATGGTTAAGTTGGGTATCTAATGACCTAAGATTGACGTACATAGACATTACATTTCTTTTTCGGAATACTTAATACATTACAAAAATATATTCCCAAAGACCATATTAGTTTAGTGTCTATGGAAACTTGGAATATAATCTTCTATCTTGGTGAAAGATCTCCAAAATCTCCCACAAAGATCTTCCCCTTTTCTTCCTACCTAAAACCATTCTTTATATCATGGGTAAAAAGAAAACATTAAAAAGGTGAGTTCAAATGCTCAGTAAGGGTAAACATTGAGAACATAAAACAAATCATAAACATAAAAATGTAAAAACATTAACATACAGTTTAAATATCAAAATCTTGGTAGTACGTAAGGAATAGATCATAAAGGAACATTAACCATGATAAAATTACATTGTCATTAAACATAGAAATGTGGAAAAATAATAAGAATATAATATTATTTCCATTGTATCCAAGTCATTTATAACAAGACCATCATAGTGGACAAATTCCATTACCGAACCGGGTTCACTTACCATTCTAGCCATGTATTACTGAACCGGATTTACTTGTCGTTCCAGCCCTATATTACTAAACCGGATTTACTTATTATTCTAGTCATTTCAACCTCATGAGATATAAATATTTACCCAATTAATTTTAGGGATATATAGTTCCCACCCATATAATAATTAAATCATTCTTACATGTTCCATGAAAACATAAATCATTCATCATAACATAACCCCTGAAATAAAATGGGTTTCTTAAACACCATTCCATCATAATCCATATAAAATAAATGGATTTCATAAAAATAATTCCATCACAAAAATAATCAAATAAAATTAATAATAGGGATATAAACATAACCCTATGTTATCTTAGATGGAAAATAATTTTGATAAAACACTTGAACTTAATTCCTGAGGAAAATATCCTTTCTTTTTCAAAAATGTTTTCTTTTATCAAAATGCCATGTAATTTTAAAATAAAATAATTTACTTGAAAATAATATTGAAATAATGTAGAGGAGCCTTCATGGAAATAATATTTCATGATACCATAAAAATAAATTCATTCCATATAAGTTAAAAAAACATTCCCCTCATACTTTTGCCGAAAAAGTCAAAAAGTACCTCAAATCGAATAACGAAAAAAGATTCATTTAATACCGTTTAATAAAAATTCACCAAATTGTAAAATTAACTTTAAATGATTGTATAATTATATAAATAATATTTCATACTTAGGAAACATATATGTGGATGATAAATATACCCCAGTAAATACTTATGAATAAACAATCTCAGATAAAAATAAGATTGCGAAATTATCCCTTACCTTAGGTCTGATTTCTTCCGTATGTATTTGAAACTCCTTTATAGTAGGTTTAAAAATATTATAAACTTATAACAGAACCATAATAATATCTATTATATCATATATGATTCACTTATGAATTTATATTACCTTTTTATTTATCAATTCTATGTTAAAGTAATGTTTTGGATAATAATCATTTTATTTATCATACATGTTTTGACTTGTTATTATTGATCTTATTACTTAGATAATGATTTAATTACTTTCATAATGTAAAACATTATTTATATATCATAAATATTCAGTATATAAATATATATATAATATATAGATAAATGAAATAAAACACACCATTCATGGAGATGGTAGGTCGTACGTACGCATGAACGTTGTTTTTGTTTCCTTATTGAATTGAATGGAAGAAATTAAATGACATATATATATATATAAATACAGTAGAATTATTATGTCATATATTTCATCCTTATTTATTATATATACTTTATAATCATTCTTGAATGGTTAGCATGGAGAATGAATCTAATCGCATCATGGAGATGGTAGGTCGTACGTCCACACAATCGACAATGTCATTCACTTAATGGTTAAATGATATGGAATTGGATGGTATATTAATTATAAAAAAAAATATTATTATGTTATATTCATTATTTACATCCATTATACTCATCATTATACTCATCCAAATTAATTATTTTTTAATAAAAAAATTACACCACGGTATGGAGACGGTAAGTCGTACATACGCACACATGGTGATATTGTTATTCATAGGATTGATAAAAGGAGGTATAAGGTTGTCACATAATTATAATAACATATAATAATGTATAATATACTGTATTTATTAATTTAGTAAGAAAAAAACATAATAAGAGGAAGTATAAGAAGAAAATAATTTTTAAAGAGGTGATAAAACAATTACCTCTTTTCGAGTATCTCCTTTTGATTTGAAAAAAAGATCTCCCTAGGATGGATTTATACCCAAAAGGTGGCCTCTAAGATTAATTGATTGAAGTTGGGAGGATATTTGGGCCGAGTTTTTCCAATCCAAAGGTATTTGGAGGTGTGGATAAAAGAGAAGGGGAAGTTCCCTTTTATAGGAGAGCTGAGGGGCACCTTTGAAATGTCTTGAAATATTAATTTATTATAAATTTGTTTTCGGTTTCTAATGGCTCAAAAGTGATTCATTTATAGTATAATATGATTATATGTAGAAATAATCTCAACTAATAGGTTTTAGACAATTTTAGGTCACAAAATTAACCTTATCTTTTAGTTTTAACCCTTAGTTAAAAACATTAACTCTTATCATGTCTTCTTGCATTTTCATAATATATGGTTACTATAGTTACTATAAAATGACAAAAAAATAACAAGTGAATCATTAATGACATTTAAAACATTATATAAGTAATTTTTATGAATATTAGATTTTTAGGACTATTATATCATTTAATAAAATAGTATTTGTTTTAAAACTCATTTATGTCAATTTTGACACTATTTAGTAATTGATTTTTGTTAAAGTCGTAACAATTTTATTCCTTCAAAACAAAGTAATTTATTCATCCCTAACATTTCAATTTAATCCAAAAAAATCATGGATGTCATAACAATGTTAAAATTATATTTATTTTAATATTTATAATATCATTTATTTGATTATTTTATTAATAAGGTATTCACTACATCATCATTGTGTCATAAATAAATTTATTTATTTAGTGTCTAAAAATTATAAATAAAATACCATGATTTATGAAATATTTTTATCTTTATAATAACTATTTATAGTCAAATATATAAATTATATAACCCCACCTTAAAATTTTTTTAGTAAAAAAATACATGTTTATGTTATATTTCCCTTTACTTTAAATTAATTATTATAACATGTCATTTTCACACCCAAGTGGTTATCAAATGCCAAAAATTAGGAATAAGGGTCTTTTTGGTCATATATGACACATAAAATAATATAAAGATATGTGTTAGGGTAGTTTTATATTATTATAATATTATTTGTTACCCTTATTTACCTGATTTAACTTTTAACCATGGTAAATAAAAAATAATTACTGAAGTTACTATTCATCATTTTAAAAAATAAAATTTACCTATTTAAAAAATGTGTACCTTATGATTCCAAATATGGAATCTATTTTTATAACTTCAAAACAAAAAATTGGCAGAAATTAATTTAAAATTAATTCCAGTTGTCAAAACCAGAAAGTGGGTTTTTAAGAAGTAAAAACTATCAAAAGATTGACATGTGTTTATCTCCAATTTAAATGTGAAATTAATTCCAATTACCAAAATTGTATTAAATTATAAAAACATAATACAATTATACTTTAAACCCAATTAAAACTATAATCTAACTATATAAATAAATTAGATGAAAAGATAGTTTTGAATTAAAATGCAGTATTTTTCACTATTCATTAAAGTATGAATTTCATCAGAAAAATATAAAAGTTTCAACCAAGGTAAATTTTGATATCCCACTTACAAATAAGATGTTTATTTATTCAAATAGAATATATATAATTGTTAAAAACTATATTTAAAATTGGTGTGCCATCAAAAGGTGGAAAAACTGCATTTTTTTTTAAATACTTCTTTTATCCAAAAAAGTAAATTTGTTCTTATATCATGTTCTAGAAAATACATAATATGAATGTTAATGTTATATAAAATTCAAAATTTGGTTAATAATATTCATATATTCTATTTTATATCCCATTAAAAAATAATATTTTAATAATATATCATTGTTTAGTGAAATTCAGTATTGCATACAACACAAGCTATCAAGGAAGGTTGCTCTGGCATGTAATACAATCCAAGTAAGTGTTGAGTTTAATAAAATATTCCTTTGGTGTTTATTATAACATAATCCAAACATATTTATTTTTAAATTAAACAAAATATATACTCAGTGTTGCATGAAATGGATTCTATCAAAAGAACTTGAAATTGTGTGCAACACAAGAAAAGAATAGTATTGCGTATACTGCAAGCTTATATGGTGTTGTTTATAGTGAAAGCTAATCTTGGTGTTGTTTACAACACAAGACATCAAATAAATTAAAAATAATCTATCTCATAAAATATTGATATGTTACATTATACCCTTCTTAAAATGAATTTTTCCCTCAAAATTCATCGGGGTTATAAAAGGGTTACTACTTGAAAATTTATTTCATGTAAACCCACATCATAAAAAGGAATACTAAAACCTTATTTTAAAAATGAAATTTAGAAACATAATGGTTACCCAAAGTAAATCATCCCTGGTTTTCCATATAGGAGAACATAGGTGGGAAGTGAAAACATGGATATGGAAGAAAAATATAACCATCAAGTTCTGATGGATACTGATAGAGAACAATGTTTGGAGAAAGTTAACAACCAGAAAGCCATAAATCTGTGATGATTTAAGGGACCATATGATTCATCAGATAAGAAGGTACTAGGATAACATTTTTTTGGTTTTAAATATCCTTTCCCTAAAGTTGAATAATTTTTCATGATAATAAATACTTACTTGATTTTGGTACAATCTCATCATTGTTCATGACTTGAACAATTTCCACTTCATCTCTTATTTAAAGAAATGAAGTTGAATTTGTAATTATTGAAGTATTATCAGATCATGTGATAGAATGGTAGGTCATTCCATCTGTCTCAATAAAAATTTTATCACAGGTAATCAAATATTTATAAGTCCACCTATAGTGAGATAATACAATAATCTAACAAAATTCAACCAGAATATAACTTATATTTTCCATTAATGGATAACATTACAATCCTTCCAAAAACTAAAAATATAAAACTTTAGAAAGAGGTGAACTAAATCAAATTAACATTTATCTCTCATATCTCATAAGGTAGTTCTTGGTTATCACATTCCAAACATGTGAATACTTTAATCATGTATTCTCTTGAGTCACGGTAACAACCTGAATTATCAGATATCTTTATTGAAAACAAGCATGTTTCCTTGTTACAAAACATAGTTGATTATTCATTAATTCCCAAAAAAATTTATACTTCATCCATGATATCATAATCTTCTTGTCAACAACTCCATAATTAGTTCCCAATAAACAAAAATCGTCCAATTTACTTATTCAAATCCAACATATCTTTATCCAAACATCATTATCTTAACATAAGGGACATATTAAGGGTTATCTTTAGCTTAATAATGTGTTATCAAAGTATATAACCTTACCCTTAAATAAATTTTTTATCTTTAGAACTATTTAACATATCCTTTCCAATCCTTAATGAAAAACTTATACTGAAAACACTTATATATTTCATGATTCATATAACATAATATTTGAATTATGAAACATATACACCTCAATCATCCAACTTTATTCTTAAACCATTACTCAGAATCCATCATCTTCATCTTTACTAAAATATGAATCATGTATTAAGGTTTCTCAACCTCAAGCTTCTTAGGTTTAATGTAATAAATATTGTAAAAACATCACCTGCCTTTCACATTTCATTTACAATATATTTGTCCTTAACAGTATGACCAATACTCGAACCATCATCATGATTATCTTCATGATGTTTCTACATAGGAAATAGATCTTCATAATTCCCATACTTTTCACATCTTAAACATTAAATGGTTAACTATGTTTTATATAGTTCTGGATATTGACTAATACTAGAAAGTAAAGTATGATAAATACATATCATAGATTAGAAACACATAAGTAAGGTAAATTACTTATAATATTTCAATCTATGATATCTTTAGTTTAACCCTAGTTTAGTCATGATTATCACAAATAACCTAGGATTTTAACCTATACTTGACTTATCCTTAGTAAATCTCTAGAAATATCCTTTTAAATACATCTATGGATCTCACTAAAGTTTTCACATCCTAGTTTCCAAAGGTTGACTAAACCTTTTCTCTAATACCAACTCTAACGACCTAAGCTTGACGTACATAGACATTACATTTATTTTGTAGAATACTTAATACATTAAACAAATATATTCCCAAATAATATATTAGTTTAGTTTCTTTGGAAACTTGGAACATAATCTTCTATCTTGGTGAAAGATCTTCAACATCTCCCATAAAGATCTTCCCCTTTTGTTTTCCAACCTAAAACCTTTCTTTATATCCTGGGGAAAAGAAAATATAAAAAGGGTGAGCTCAAATTCTTATTATGAGTAAACATTTATAATATAAAACAAACCATAAACATAATAATGTAAAAACATGAACATAAAGTTTAAATATCAAAATCTTGAGTCATGAAATAAATCTTGGCAGTACGTAAGGCATAGATCATAAAGGAACATTAACCATGATAAAATAGCATTGGAATTAAACATGGAATTGTGGAAAACTAATAATAACATAATATTATTTCTGTAGTATCCAAGTAATTTATTCCAATACCATCATAGTGGATAAAATCCATTACTAAACTGGGTTTACTTTCTGTTCCAACCATGTATTACTGAACCAGATTTACTTGTCATTCCAGCCCTGTATTATTGAACCGAATTTACTTGTTGTTCCAGTCATGTATATCTCATGAGATATAAATCTATATCCAATGCATTAGATGGAGATATAAGTCTCACACATCTCATAATAAAATCATACTTACATGTTCCACAAAAACATAAATTGTTCATCATTGCATAACCCATGAAATAAAATGGGTTTCTTAAACATCATTCCATTATAATCCATATAAAATAAATGGATTTCACAAAAATAATTCCATAAAAAAAATAATCAAATCAAAGTAATAATAGTTATATAAGCATAAACCTATTTCATTTTATATGTAAAATAATTTTGATAAAACACTTGAACTTAATTCCTGAGGAAAATAACCTTTCTTTTCTAAAAATGTTTTCTTTTCTCAAAATGCCACATAATTTTAAAAGAAAATAATTTAGTTGAAAATAATATTTAAATAGTGTAGAGTAATATTCATGGAAATAAGGTTTCATCAAACTTAAAAAATTCATTCATTCCATATAAGTTTAAAAAAATTATCCTTGTACTTTTTCCAGAAAAGTCAAAAGTACCTCAAATTGAATAACAATAAAAGATTCCTTTCATACCATTTGATAAAAATTCAAAAAAGGGTAAAATTAACTTTAAATAATTTTATAAGTATATAAATAATATTACATACTTATAAAACATGGATTTTTATGATAAATATACCTCAATAAATACTTTCGAATAAACAATCTTGGATAAAAATGAGATTGCAAAATTATCCCTTACCTTAGGTATGATTTCTTCTGTATGTATCTGAAACTCCTATATAGTGAGTTTAAACATATTATTAACTTTTAAAAGAACCATAATAAAATCTATTATATCATATATGATTCACTTATGACTTTATATTACCTGTTTATTTATCAATTCCATGTTAAAGCAATGTTTTGGGTAATAATCGTATTATTTATCGTACGTGTTTTGACTTTTTATTCTTGATATTATCGCTTAGATCATGATTTAATTACTCAAAAAATGTAAAAAATTATTTATATATCATAAATATTCAGTATATAAATATATATAATAGATAGATAAATGAAATTTAATACACCATTCATGGAGACGGTAGGTCATACGTACGCATGAACGTTGTTTTTGTTTCCTTATTGAATTGAATGGAAGCAAGTAAATGACATATATATATAAATAAATCTAGTAGAATTATTAGGTCATATATTTCATACTTATTTATTATATATAATTTATAATCATTCTTTAATGGTTAACATGGAAATGAATCTCATCACGTCATGGAGACGGTAGGTCGTGCGTACGCACGAGTGATGATATCATTCACTTAATGGTTAAATAGTATGGAATTGGATGGTGTATTAATTATAAAGAATAATTATCATGTTATATTAATTATTTAAATTCATTATACTCATCATTATACCCATCCAAATAAAGTATTGTTGAATAAAAAATTACACCACGACGTAGAGACGGTAAGTCGTACGTACACACGCATGGTGATATTATTATTCATAGGGTGGATAAAATGAGGTATAGGGTTTTCCCATAATTATAATAACATCTCATAATGTATAATATACTGTATTTATTACTTTATTATAGAAACAACATAATAATAGGAAGTAAAAGAAGAAAATAATTTTTAAAGAGGTGATAAAACAATTACCTCTTTTTGAGTATATCCTTTTGATCTACAAACAAGATCTTCCTAGGATGGATTTATGCCCAAAAGGTGTCCTCTAGGATGAATTGAGGTAATTTTTTAGGAGATTTGGGTAGAGTTTGGCTGAGCCAAATGGATTTGGAGGTGTGAATAAAAGATAAGTGGAAGTTCCCTTTTATAGGAGAGGTGAGGGGCACTTTAGGAATGTCTTGAAATATTAATTTATTATAAATTTATTTTTAGTTTATCATGGATCTAAAGTGATTAATTTTGAGGATAAGATGAGTATATGTCAAGATCCTCTCAACCAATATGTTTTATATAAGTTTATGTCACAAAATTAACTTTGTCTTTTAGCTTTGACCCTTAGTTAAAAACATTAACTCTTGCCATGTATTCTTGAATTTTCATAATATATGGTTACTATAGTTACTATAAAATAACAAGTGAATCACGAGTGTATCATTAATGAAATTTTTAACAGGGGAATGGTTGTAGGGTAATGAGGTGTCATATGATGTGTCTTAGGATATGTTTGGTGTTTGTCAGTCACTGTTGTTAGATGAAGTTCCATTGGGGTCATGTGAACACTAATAGGACTCAATTGAGGTGGAGTTGAAAAATTGTTGTGGGTGGAGGCCCATATAGATTATGCATATTAGGGGATGGTGTTGACCATCTGATGCTTTGGGGGTGCTCACTATATAAATCCATAAGGATGGTGATGAACTATCAGTTGATGGTGTTGAGACCATAGGTTGGGGGATGAGTCTCACCATTTTACTTGGGGCCATTGGGTTGGGATGATTGGATGATATGTAACATTGTACCTTAGGACATCAATTGTTGAGCCTATGGTGATTATATATTAGAGGAATGATATTTTTGTGCCTTAGGATGTTAGTCTACTGAGCCAACGGGGAATTTCAGGGCAGAGGTCTGAGGTGCCAGGTACTTATTGATTGGGAATTTCATTAGGATGAAAAATATTTGATTGATAGAATGAGGTTCTAGGGGGACATGTTATGGGTGGAACCTAAGGTTTCACCAAATATGATATTTCATCAGGGGATTTCGTGGACATTAAGTCATGGGTCCTCACCACTATAATTATATATATGCAGACATATAATGTATTCCATATATATAATTGGGGGCACATGTTGAGATATATAATATCATTGGATGAAGTAGGTGATCACTTCCTTATGGCTGTTGAGTACAAGTTAAGTGAGTTTAAATAATAAATTTTTGTGCATTTCCTTTTTATTATATTTTACATGCACTTGTTTAATTATAGATGTAATAAAGTCGCGTGTTAGTGGTGGCCTACTGAGTTCATACTCACACCCTAAACGAGCCCCTCAGGATGCATGTATAGTTTATTATTTTTAGATTAAGTAAGGATTGAGGCTTGAGAGCTAGACCTTAGTGATAATAGAGGTATATTTTATATGGTATGGATGGTAGTGGGCCATGGTGGTTCCTATATATCAACTAGAGTTTCTTTTTGAGTTTTTTTATGATATATATGTATGTACTTGTATGATCTTCCACATGAAACCCTACTTAATTACTATTTTGGATGATCTATTATGACATATTTTGTCTATAAATAGTATTGTTATGTTGTTGTTGTTATATATGATTCTGTGGTGTTTATAATGTTGCTTTCTCTATTTTATAGTCCTTCTTCCGACGTGTTATATTCATATGGACCATTGTTATTATCACCACCTGAGGGTATAGTCAACCCACTATCACCTAATCAGACCCTCACTGTTAGTCGATAGCCTTTGGTATATGAGGAGGAATTCCTAAGGCCTACTGGACAACGAACCTAGATCACTTTTTGAGTAGAAAACTAGTTCGAGACACTATAGCCAATTCTTTAAGTAGGAAACTTCCAACCCATACCATGAAATAATCGTCAGAAGAGTGGAACTTGATGGCTCTTTTTTCTTAGTTGCATTTGGGAGTCTAGGAGGAGGAGGTTATGGTTGTCTTGGAAATTTTTTAGTTGACCTATGCTCTTATCATGATAATTATTCAGAAGAAGTATCTTGATGATGAATTTAAAATCATTAGGGACCATATTTATAGTGGGGAGGCTATTAGTGAGTGGAATTTCTCTTCTTATGGAATCTTATGTTTTCATAATTTATTTTTTATGCATGTTCCCATAAGAAAGGTCTTAATGGGGGATTTCCATAATTCCCAGCGAGTGGTGAACCCTAGAACCATGAATATGTTTTATGATATGTGGAAATGATTCTGGTGGCCAATTATGATATGAGACGTCACTAACTTTGTTTCTCATTATTATACCTATCAGTGGGTCAAAGTCAAGCACCAGAGACCTTTGGGTTTTCTTCAACCACTTCTAATGCCAAATTGGAAGTGAGATAAGATATTTATAGAATTCATGGTTGGGATTATAAGTACCCCTCATAAGAATAATGTGGTATGGGTTTTGATTGATAGGCTGACCAAATAGGATCACTTTATACCCATTCAAGATAAAACCAAATTTGAGGACTTGAGGCATCTCTATGTGCAAGAGATTATAATATTTCATAGATCCCCTTTTTCTATAGTCTCTAACAGGGATCCACATTTTACTTACTTCATTTTTAGGGTCCTCTAGGAGGCATTAGGATCTAAATTACATTTGAGCACAACATATCATCCAATGATGGATGGTCATACATAACGATCTATACTGGTTCTTGATGACATGTTATGTGCTTTCATTCTCAACTTTGGTAGATCTTGGGATGTCCATTTAGGACTGGTTGAGTTTGATTATAATAATAGTTACCATTATGTAATTATGATGGATCCTTTTTAGGCCTTGTATTGTAAGGTCGTGTAACTCTTTATTGTGTTGGTCATAGGTTGGTGAAGCTTCCTTGGTTGGACTGAGTTCATTCCAAGAGATGATGGTGAAGATTCAGTTGAGTATTCAGATAATGTTAATGTCAAAGATCTGATAGAAATATTATATTGATCATCATAGATGACCTTTGTATTTTTCAGTTGGTGGCTAGGTTTTTTTTTTGAGATTTTTATGTCATTTGGTTCATCGAAGACTTGGGAAGCAGGGGAATATTGCACAATAATTTGTGGTACCTTTTGAGGTTGTTGAGATGGTGGGGAAATTTTATTACCATTTATCACTTCCACCATAGATAGCATTGATACATAGTGTGTTCTATGTATCATAGATTTTTAAGTATCTTTTTGAATCATCTGATGTATTGATATGGGAGGATCTTGATGTTAATCCTGATTTATCAATGACTGGGCATCTAGTCAAGATTTTTGATTTTGAGACAAAGGTTCTTCATGGGAGGATTATACCTTTGGTCCATATACTATGGTAGTATGAATCTGATTTGCATGAGACTTTGGATAATGAGGCATTTATGAGAGAGTGGTGTCCTTATCTCTTTGATATGAAGCTTTCTTGACATAATTTCTGGGGATGGAAAGTTTTTATGGGGGGGAGATTATAACATATCGTTACCTTTTTTCAGGTATTTCTTGACCCTTGTTTTTATCTCCTTATGGTTGTGTCTTTTCTTGGGGTTTTTTGGGTAAAATTTGGAGAATTTTGGAAGCTTAAGGGGTTATTCATGGTTGGAAAACGGTTAGGGGAAACTAAGTGGTTTGACCCAACAAATTGTGTGCCCTATTGTGATCCACTATAAGAGGGAGCATGGTTTTTATAAACCATGTAGCTAGCCCATCCAAACCATGCAACCTCAAATAGTGATGGTTTTCACAGTTATCACATGTTTTGTCAAACCATTCACCCTCTTCGGAAAAAAATTTCACCTAACTAGAAGGGGCATTCATTTTTCTAACTTTGCATCCCTACCCAGCAAACCATGCGCATGGGTTTTAACTACCCCTAAAATTTTATTAAAATCCTTTGGTTTAACCCCTAATCACCCTATTTTGACCCTAACTCAAATCCTTGGTCCTTGAAGTCTTTCATAGGTGATTTTGACTCATCCAAACCCTTTTCTTGGTGGATTGAAGCTCCAGTGATTGTGTTCGATCTCCTCCAGATAATTGGATCTCCTCTCATGTGTTTTCTTCCAATATCACTTTCTATACTCCTTATAGAATGATGAATGATCATTTTATTGATGGATCTAGTCTCTTTTTTATGGATCTTGATTCTAGGTTGTGTTTCTTGATCTCTCTTACCTTCTCTTTCTATTTTCATTACCTATAGTAGGTGTAGTGCATTGTGATATCTTGATTTAAAGGTATGTTGTTCCATAATACTTTTTCCTATGATTTAAACCTTAAAATTTTTAATTGAATTGAAAAGATTTTTAATTGATTTAAAAATCCTGATTTGAAAATATTTCATGTTTGATTTTAAGATTAGCATAGAATTGATGAAAGCCCCAATTTTAATGGAATTGAAATATCGGGAGGATTTTGGTAAAAATGATGGATTTATTTTGAAATTTATTTGATAAATTTATTTGATGTTGAACCTTAAGAAAAATGGCTTAAAGTGGAAGATTATTTGAAATGGAATGAGTTGATGAAAACCTCTATTTTGGTTTTGAAATGAGAAAGTCATGTAGAAAACTAAAACTAGGTGATTATAATTTTAAATGATTTGAAATGTTTGATTTAATAATTTTTGATTTAATAATGTTTGATTGATTGATTGTTTGAATCACATGCTAGTTTAGGTAGTTAGTGATAGTTGGGACAAGCATGGTAGGAGCTTGACTCCCTAGTAATGGATTGACGATGACAACTCTAACTAAAATATTTCAGCATGAACACCTGAGATGGTTCCCCCTTGGGGTGTAGATGGCCCATGATGGATGCCCTATTAGGGTGTAGATTAATTTGAGTGTGCACACCTATCTTGATTCGAGATCATAATTGATATGTGTGAGGATCCTATTACCTAAACTAACATACAGCATGACTTTGGTACATGGTGCTATGATTTATTGACTTGTACATACATTTCATTGATTATTGAACTTTTTTATTCATGGAAGCTACTTTATATAAGTGTTTTATATAAAATTTTCATTTAAGCCAATTTTGATATATCTTTCATCTCTTCTAATGTGAAAGAATGTTTTGGTTTAAAACATGTGAATGATATTCCATGCCTTGTTGAATTTTAAATGAAATAATAATTGGGTTAATTGTTATGGAATTGATTATGGAAAATTTGGTGAGACCCTACTGAGATTTATAGCTCACACCCTACCTTTTCCTTTTTAAATTTGTAGATTTTCTTATTTCAGGTCTGAGAAAAGGGAAAGTTCCACTTAGAGGTGGTGTATGTTCTTGATCCTTGGGACCATGGAGTTTTTATATTGAGTGGTAGAGCTATTTTCCACTTATTACATATGATCTTTTGATATTTTTATCTGGTTGATGTAGTTGTTTCCATTGGGATGTTTATATTTTTGATCAGGTACTGTTTTACTTATTAGTTATAGGTACTTTCTCCCTTTGGAGTGCTGATCATACTGACTTGTAGTATTTATCTTATGTTATTTTGTGGAAAATGTGTTCCCTCTTTTATCTTGTATGATGTTAGGTGTTATTAACCAACCCATAGAGATCGGGAACACCCTTCAAGTCATGTCAGGTCTAAATCAAGTATTATAGTACCATGGTATCTAGGTTGGTTCATGAAAAATAATGTATGATTCCTCCTCTCAGACACACCATTCCAATGTGGTGTTCTAGGATGAGTGATTTGTGAAAAAATTCCACAATCCCTCATATGATCAATGAATTTATATCTCATGTTTCACCACCCTAATCTGATTAGAGGAACTTAATACTCTTTTTCAGATGATTATTTACTTTATTCTAAAAATCTTTAAACTTCTCAAAAGTTTCATACTTTTCTTCCATCAAAAAACACATAGCCATAATGAGTAATGTCATCAATAAAATTAATGAAGTACCTAAAACCAACACTTTATTGAGTACTCATTAGTCCACATAAATCAATGTGAAAAAGATACAATAGTACACTATCCCTTTCACCTTTCCACTAAAAGGTGTTTTTGTTATCTTTACTAATAAAAAAATATTCACAGTCCTCAAATGATTCATAATATAATGGGTTTAAGAGTCCATTTCTATAGAGAATTTGGATATATTTCTTATTTATATACCCAAGGTGATAATGATAAAGATAGGTGGGATTAAAATCAATATGAACCTTCTTATTCTAAATTTTATAAACAAGATTATCCATATCTAGAATTTATAAAATGTTTATCATATTCATAGTTCCATAAAACATCTCATTCATATATATATATATATAAACACTTGTTCTTGATGGTGAATGAGAATCTCTTCTTTTCCAAACAAGATAAGGATATCAAAATTATATTCATATTGGTAACATAATAACAGTTCTATAATTTTAAGACAAATCCACTTGCTAAAGTCAAATCATAAGTATTTACCCCTAATTCAAAAACTCTTAATCCATTACTGACACAAAGATCTACTTCACACTTTTTCAATTCTCATTTATCTTTGAATTTGTGTTTATTGACAAAAATGTGATGGGTTTTTTATGATCATATAATAATTATTTACATTGGAAGACAACCCAAAAACATAAGAAATATATCTTCAAGAATCAATGTGTAAATAATGTTGTAAAATAGAATACCTAGAATTTATGAACAACAGTGATTTCCATCTTCTTTTTGCGGAGAGTGTTAAAGAAAGATCATGAGTAGTGAACAAAATCACCCTACCTTCAAGGGAGTACACCGACCAATGGATCTAAGGTCGTGTCATGAGGATAACCAAAAACCAAGGGGTACTAGCACCATCCCAAATGAGATATTAGAGTTTTTAGAGGAAAATATTTTAGTAGAGTCTTGTAAACATCGTACGCCACATTATGCAGCCAATAGGAGAGGATCTCATCCTCTTATATAGTTGAATCTTGAGGCATCTCATATTCAAAACGCATCGTATATATTTTTTACTTTTGGGGTATAATTTATTAAATGTTTTCAATGAATTTAATTAAAATCATTTAATCCATTCATAATGGATTGTAACTGATGAATAAACCATTTTATATTAATAAATAATATATATCATCTATATATATAGATATATTATATTCATGCATCACATGCATGGAAAATACATGCATTGTAAGCATTATAAAACATAAGCTATATATATAATATCATATTATATATATATACACACTTCATGCATTATATGAATGTGTACATGCATCATATGCATGTGTACATGCATCTCATGCATGAACATTTTAGTGTACAACCAAAAATCTCCCACTTGCACTAAAATCCCATAACAACTTTATGAAAAACTTCACAACTCATTTTTAATCCATCCAAACTCTTTTGGATATTTTTTTCATCAAACTCTCTCTATTCTGAACAAAAATCTCAATCAAAATTTTATCTTTATCCAAGGACCTAATTATGTGACCCTATGAACCTTATTAGCATTAAAAAAACTATGAAATCTCAATTTCATATATGTAAGCAAAGAGAATCCTCTAGAAAAGCATCGGTGCTACTCAATATATTAAGGGGTCTGGTGTGATCTTCATCAAACATACTCATATCTCTATATGAACATGTCCACCACAAATACCTTTGTCCATGACATTGTGCGACCACTAGACATGGACCATTTCAATCTAGTATTATCTTCTCATAATTTTTTTATTCTCCAAAAAAGATTGGATGAGTCAATGAATATGTCACATGTCATTAATTTATCTGATAAGTACATCACATTTCACTTATTCAAGTAGTTTAACATGTTGTATGTGAAACAACTAATCATAGACTTGCAGTTCCTTAGTCTAATTCAATCAAGGGATAGATGTCTTTAGCTTTTCATAAAAGTAGATAAATCCCATCATGTTTTCACTCCAACCGACTACATGATCAGCAATATACCCAACCACCCTTATATTAGCTAAGTTCATATATTGACTTGTGTAAGTAGGGTACCAAAGTATGAAGGTTATCATACTAGGTATCTCTCCAACCTCTGGTAAGAAGGTTGATAATAAGAATGCACCCCTAATTATATCTATCACCATATGACATTTCATGAGATATAATTTCATGGATCAATCCAAGTAAAAAGTCTCTACGTATTACCTCAAGAATATATTCTTCATATCACATATACAACCATTTGTACGGATACACGAATCTATTAAAGCTAAATTTTACATATCATAAAAACCCATTATACTCCATAATGATCATCGGTTAGGGAAAACTCAAAATTTATACTTTTAGGGGGTATTTATCATTTGACAGTTCATGTAAATTAAGGTTTCATCACACATGAATGAATAATAAATAGATATTTCCTTTATTATAAACACATGATATGTTTACAACCATTACAATCAATATCTTAAATATATTCTATATAAATTTCATGTCGTTGCTATAGAAATGGTTTTTTGAACAATACATCCATATATAATTCCAGTCACATCCCAATGTGATCATATGATAAAATAGTACCACTAACCTCTTAGTGGGTAACATTTACGAACAAATCTAGTTTAAATAATGGTGAGACTTATGAATAATATTCCTTAAGTTCAAATCTTTTAACTTTTATTCAAACTCCTTAACTTCATAACATAAAATGTTAAATTTTATCTTCTGTTTTATACTTATAACTCTTTATAAGTACATCATCATCATCCTTGTAACTCTTTCCATCAAACTTTTTCCTTGAAATATTTTATAAACAATGTAACTATTTACATTATCACTTTATCATCACATCCTAATCTCTTTTAGGATAAAGTGATATCCAATTTTTTATAGTAACTAATGTAACTCTTTATATTTCTCTTTACTATCATAACTTAAACTATTTTAGGATACCAAGTGATACACTTTGTGTATTGGCTGGTATAAACCTTTAAGGAATAGTTATGTTCACTTGTTATGATAACTAAATGAAACTCTTTACATTTTTCTTTACCATAACATATCCTAAACTTCTTTAGGATATTAAGTAAATAATAAATATAATATTAGAATGGTAAGATCATTTAGTTAATAGTGATATTAACTTTCTCAAAGTAAAAAAATGTAACTATTTACATTTTTATTTACTGCCACATATCCCAACTCTTTAGGATAAAAAGTAAATAATCACTCAACTAAATTTGGTAAAATATTTTATTTGTTAACTTTTAACTTATATAAGTTCAAACATACTCCCAATTTCCTCTTGAACATTATATTATCTTCATAATATCTTTATAAGACACAACACAAACTACTTTTTGTTTTAGGAAATAACACTTATTTCATTTTAGTATAAATATATAACAAATAAAAAATTGTTTCCATATATCATATAGAATTATATGTTTCTTGAAAAAGAATATTTTATTCATTATAATACACTGCTACTGTGTGGAATAAAATTCCATAATATTTTAAAAAATAGTTGGATAAACACTTTATCCTAGATAAAACACTTTTATCTATATCTTCTTCTTAAAAGGTGTTATAAAACCCAATGTATACAATCAATCATATCATGTTGTTCATAACATATCTTGGTTAACACCTATTATTATATAAGATAAGTGAGATGAAGATACACTTCCTTTACTTAGATTCATCAAAGATTTATAAACATATTTACATTCAAATTTCTAATATAGAAACTGTTTACTTCATTACTTGAATGAAAACTATAACCTCTTCCAATTCTTACTATGATTTTGAACTCCTGTATATTTAAAAAACTTGTAAAACATACAATTGATTTCATAAACCCTACAAAATTGAAGAATCAATTTCTATAATATTAATACATGACATGGATATTCCATAGAGTTCCCAAACCCCTTCGGGTATTTTAGATAATCCCATCATATAGAATCATTACTCCTTCCTGATAATACACAAAATTTTCAAATAACCTTAATTGGATTATTGAAGAAATATTATTATACTTTCTAACTTTATCTCTTTATGTTTTGAAATTTTTCTTACTTATACTATATTTACAATACCAAAACTTAGAAATCATATCCCTAGTTCATCTATTCTCAGCACTTTGATAATATCGGGTAAACTTTTATTAAATCTATCCATATTGCTACAAAATTTCCATAGATGAAAATATAATGAATTACTTAACTAGAATAATCTTTATATAAATTCTTCAGTCTCTCAAAACATATTCAATCATATTGAATATTATTGACATACATAATAAAATTGAGTATATGAGACTATAATTCCTTAGGTCAATCAGCATATAGTACCTTTGAAACATTAAATGAATCATTCTATGCTTCCATAAGAATCTTGATTTTCTTTTTGAACAACTTCAACACTTGGTTACTCATTAACTATTCTAACACGTATAATATTTATCTTTCTCAAGAACTTTTCTTAATCTATTGGTCTTAGGAGTTTCTTACTTTACTATTGTCATTTCAAGGATTAATTTCAAGGTTTAGTTTGGTGATGGTTGTGCATTTATCCACAGCAAAACTTTTTATCAAATGAATATCATGTATTATATCTTCTCATTAAGTCATTTTAATGAAAGTGATCCCACTAAAATTCATGACCCCATATATCATATCCATTTAGTGATCCAATTTCCATATTTCACTAAGAAATGAGTCTTATTTAGAGTTTCTCTCATCACTTGGTTATTTAGGTAGGGAATCATCCTAATCACAACAGTTGTGGGTATTAGATAGTTGAGTAGATAACCCTTTATCCAAATCCATCATATCAATTCACTCAACTCTATTCGTCTAGTAACCTAATCCAATTAGGGTCTCATGACTAGTGTAACCCAAGGAAAACTCCAAGAATAATCTAAAAAGGAAGGTCAAGGGGTGCCCAACTTTGATATGACCCACCCAACAAGATAATCTAGAGTTACTCGTAACTTGATTTCTTTACACAAGATAATCTAGGGGCACCTATATTTGGCATGACCTGCCAAGTTGGATGATCGAGGTCTTGACAAGTATCACTTTGGATGGAATCTCACACTTAGTATTTGAAAAGTTTTTCATTTTTAAAGTCTCTCCCATTTAATATGCCTCATATACATATTAAATTCATAACTATTACATCATATGTAACCATTATCTTTTAATTTTATATTTCCTTTTGTGTATTCATGCTTCTAACAATTTATTTTTAAAAATCCCTATTCCAACTTCCAAATTAATGAATTAACACCACATTAATGTGAAACTCTTTATACAAACCAAAATTCTATGTTAATCACTCAAAAATAGAAGTCAGGTATATTCATACATATCCAAATTCATCATATGCATAAGGTATATAAACACTTAATGTAAAGGCATAGAGTTATATGAGATTAAAAAATTATGCATGAGTAAGCTTGGGGTGACGGATAGTCAACCCCATTCTCTTTCCTAACCAAGGTAAGCCTCCAGGAAAGTAGGTGGTCTAACCCCAAGTCCCCCTACTCAGGGAGAATTCACTCAAGAGATAATTCAATTCATGAACTCTAAATATTAATAAACTATACCTAATAACAATTATCAAGCTCATAACTAAAATAAAAACTAAGGTCAAAGTAGATGAAAACTAAATTTTATGATATCAAAACTAGAATGGTATGCAAGAATATATCTTAGAATCAATTTATCATATAAATGGGTATAAAAAATATTCATATTTCATAAATAATTTACTAAACATAAATATCAAGGAAATTCAACAAGTAAATAAACAATTTATTTATTTTCCAAAACATGAGACATTTATAAACTATTCATTAATAAATGCTAATTTTAAACATTTTATAATTTATAAAGAATATAAACATTTTATACTCATTTTAATATAAACCTCTTCATATTTTATATTAAATGGAATTTATATGATATTTCATGAATTATAAATATTTCATAATTCAATATCTATTATATAAACATTTTATATAATCTAAATATCATATATTTTATAATTTATAAACACTTTATAAATAAACTCTTATGATTTATAAATAAACCGTTTATTTCTAGATCATAATGCATACCATTTATTTTTTAAAAATTTTATTTTAAAATATTAACCTTTAATATTTGGGAAAAAAATTCATGCACATATATTTAATTAATTAAAACAATTTATAATTAATTAATTAATTAATTAAATCCTTATAAATTAAAATATCCCAAATTACCCTTCAATATTATTTATAAATAATTTATAACCCATTAAAAACATTTAATACATTAAAAAAAATTAACAATATTTCGCTTACCCGTACACAGAATCCATATTATGCATAAGGGTATCCACCCTTTTACCCTTATGCAGATGCTATATATAAGGTAACTATTGTTTTCATAATCCTATGTAAAGGTAAGGCTACCTTTACATAGATCGATTTGAAAAACCGATGTGTTGAGGTAATACACAGATCACCTTTACGCAGCTCCCTCGCGTAAAGGTATTACCTTTACGCATCTCCTTTGCATAAGGGGAATCTAAATATTTCATACATCGCATAAAGTTAAACATTAGAGACCTTTAAATAGAAACTCTAATACCTTTACAAGTAAGTTTAATGTGCCAATGACCCTTACGTAAACCACTTTTCATAAGGGTATTACCTTTATGCAACTCATTTGCGTAAAGGTTATAAAGAGGTTACCCTTATGCAAAACTTTCATGTAAGGGTATCACATAAGGGTAAATAATATTTTCCTTTACGATACACTATTTCATAAGGGTTCTACCTTTACATAGACATCCTGTGTAAGGGTAAATAATATTTTCCTTTATGCATCTCATGTAAGGGACTAAATGATTCTTCAGGTTTATGAAAACATTATTTTTCATTTTTCTTTGAAAACCAATGATTCAAACACATCTTAATCTTGAAGAAACTTCTTCTAATGACATTGATGGGTTTTTTATGATCAAATAATAATAATTTTAAGTGGAATAAAACCCAAAAACATGAGTAATATATTTTCAAGAATCAACATGTAAATAATACTATAAAACAGAGTACTTGGAATTCATGAACAACAATATCTTCCATCTTCCTTCTATGGAGAGTATTTGAGGAAGATCATGATGATAAATGAATAAAAGAACCCTGAATCTCAGGGAGCACATCGGCCAATGGATCCACAATAATTTCTTGAGGATACCTGAAAACCAAAGGGGTGTTAGTGCTTTCTCAAATAAGGTAAATGTAGTTTCGGGAGGAAGAGAGTTTAACAGCAGCTTATACACATCTCACACTACATTTCATACCCAATATTATAGTATCACATCCTCTTATATATCTCAATCCTAAGAAATCACATATTCATAACACTTCATATGTGTTTATTACTCTTGGGTTATAATTCATTAAACATTTTCAATGAATTTAATTCAAATCCTTTAATTCATCTATAATGGAATGCAACTGATGAATAAACCATTCAAGAGAAATAAATAAGATATATCATTTATATATATATATATATTATTCATGCATAATATGCATTATAAAACATATATTATATATATATAATCATACATTATATATATACTTCATGCATCATATGCATGTGTACATGCATCTCATAAATGTAAATTTTAGTGTGCATCCAACAAAATGTGTGATACACACCTAGTATCCAATACCCATGAGTCAGAGTTAGTGAAGTTGAAATCTATAGCATTCACATTCAAATACTTTGAATGCCTCACTTTGAGAACACTTCTCAACCTTATATACCTATATTGAACTGTTTTATAGGTCATTCCTATGATGGATCTCAAAATGATTATCATGAAGTAAGTCATAACTTATAAAATATACATATTTATGGGTGACTACCATGTGTTATATATTGTCATCAAATATTTTTAATAAAATTACTCCCACTAAAAATGATAACACCATACATCATATCTATTTAGTAAGTAAAGATCCATATTTCACTAAGTGATGGGTCTGCTAGGGAGTTCTTCTCATTACTTAGTTATTTAGGTAGGGAATCATCCCAATCATAAAAATTATGATTCTTATAATAGCTTAATAGAAAACACTTTTCCTGAATCCATTACATGTGTTTGAGTTGGTTCCCTAGAAATAGCTTCTAAGTACTTGATGATTACATGTATTCATTGTATAAAATATTAATAATGTTTCTTATCATGCCATGATTTTTTCTCTACATGACATTGTATGTGATAATGTCTTAAAAATATATGTCTCATTGAAAGGTCATAGAAGTTTCCTTCTATGATGATAACCTAGAGGTTCCATGATAGTATTCTGGAATGAATGTTCTATACCCAAATTATATTGTCTGAAAGGACATAGACGATACAAGATATCAAGGGTAATAGGTTCATAAGACATCGAGATACCTTCTCATAGTGTTTTTGTAGGTTCCAGTGCAGGGGAAGCACGGGAGGGGTGGTGCCTAACTTTTCTTTCCACCAGAATCAATGATTAATCCAAGATCTATATGATGATGAATGTTGTGATACATGTAGTTAAATCAAATAATGAGAAAGGGATAGATAACCCATAACTAAGAGAAAGGAGATAAATGCATGTTGTTTATAATTAATTTAATTAAATAAGAATTACCTCCAAGGTTATTCTTTATTCTTTGATGTGTTGGCCACAAATCTGCAGTGTGTCATCGTTGTGTTGTAGAATCCAAGTATAGGATTACTCTAGTGGTGATCCACATGTGTTCCATGAATATTTGGATGTCACCGAAGGAGTATTCAGGTACTAGTGCGGAAGATCTTTGTTCTTGCGATGTCTACCTTTGATCGCCTTGAGAACGGATTCCAAAGCATTTTCCTTGATTCGATGGAGGAGGATCTCTCTCGTTCTTAAGAACATTCTTGGAGAGGGATGAACTCTCTAGGCTTGAGATATTTTATCTTATCTATTGTTCATAATGATTTTCTTGGATAGGGTTATGAGAAAATAAACATAATTGGGTATATATATCACTAGGGTTCAAATAACATAATTGAAAACGTGCCCTTATTTATTTTTTTAGTCCTAGTTAAACCCCATGTTAAATAATAATAGTATTATTATTATAATTATTTCTTGAAATGTGCTTAACTTTTGAATTATAATTAAAAAATATTTCATCAAAAAATATTCAATATTATTATTTATCACTGGACCCTTAAACTTAGTTCTCAAATCCTCCATAATATTTATTGGGCCTTGAATAGTGACTATTTATTTATTAAATAAATATCACTTCATTATTCTCTAATAAATATATAAATATTATATTCACTAAATAGAAAATAAATATTTATTAAAAATTCTACCCACAATATATTCTCTCAAATAACTAGTGTAATAATAAATGCGATCATGAATCCATGAATAATTATCAAACCACAACCGGTAAAAATATTTATTCAACTTATTAAATAATACAAAATATATATTATTTAACTAAGATTTTGGATACACTTAGTGTGTGACCCTTTAATAATCTTTCTCAGTGGAATTAGGCGGAGTATTCTAAAGTCCAAGGTTAGTGTCTAGAAACATGCCAAGGAACCCATAGAGAAAGAAGTTAATGCCGCAAGGACATGTCACCTCATAGGAATTCTTACCATGTAATATAATCTCTTTGTCTCAATATCTCTAATCAAGCGGGTTGTGTAACACCCCAAAGTTTTCTAAAAATAAATTGAATTGCATGAAACTTTGTTTTAAATAGATAATTATAACTATCCTTTAAACATAATTTTACTACTTCTATGTTTTGAATTTTGAAAAATAGTCCTCTACAATTGTGATCAGTAAGTTATTTGGAGTCTGATGAAACCAACTTGCTTTTTTGTGAATAGTAAAATACCCTTATGAATAGTAATATGAATAGTAATATGACCCTAATGAATAGTAAATTTTATTATTATTTTATTTTCTTAAGGATTTAAGATAATGACATCCTGGTTAATTTTTCAATGTAATATAAAAGTAGTTATAGAATTAAAATTGCTAATTTTTTAATTAAGTATTATTCTATTTAAAAATTAAATTAATAATATTTAGAAAATTATTTTCAAAAATTTGGAGTTCATTTTCGAATTATACAAGTCAAAAAATGGTAAGGGTAAATTTTTAGGATTTTTTCAAAAATAGTTAATTTTTTAGTAAACAGTAAAAATACAGTTTTGAGTTTTGCTGTGTTTAATGACATCATTAATGATGTAATAATGATGTAATAATTCTGGTCGACTTATATATAGTAGAATAAGTTATGAGGTGTCCCAAGTGGATAATACCATGGTCAACTACCATGGGAAAGTCCATGGTTTTTCAAATACCACTAATGAGGTGTCCCTTGAAAATTATTAATTATTCCCTCACTTTTGCTATAAATACCAACTCATTCCTTCATTAAATTCATTCCAAATTCCTCATCAACAAAACTATTTCCTCCTTACCTCCCTAGTATTCCTCCCAAGGTTTCCTCAAGCTCCCAAGGTCCCAACATTCAAGTTCTAGGAGTTACTCTACAAGGTAAGAAAATGTTCAACTTCTTTTCTTTTTTTTCCATTCAAGTTCTCTTTTATGTGGTATAACTTTCAAGTTTCCATACCATGTTCTTATTTCCTTTTATTTATTTCTCTATTATATATTATGATTCATTTCAAGATGGTTTACCCTTTTCCCCACTTTTTTTTAATGTTTTCTAAAACTATGTTCCATATCTGTTAGGCTGCCGAATTTTTGTAAGGGATTTCTCAACTATTCTTTTATGTTGAGTTCCTTTATTTTCTTATTCTTTACTCATATACTCTTACCCAAGAGGAATTAAAGCTCCATAAATCATGTATGTTATGTATTTTCTCATTTTCATGTTAAATTCATCATCATTATTCTTTTCCTCTCCCACTTATTCAAGGAATAAAAACATGGTTCGTGATGTGTCAAATTACTGACATCATGGATGATGTGATTTCAATTTACATTAATTCTTTCAATTCTAGTCATGAAACCATTTTTATGGTTGAACCTAGTTATAATATATTTATTATGACTTATCCATGTTTTTGTAATTATTTTTTACACATGGTTTTAATTTATCAAAAAAAATGAGGTCGTTATTATCAAAGAACCACTAAAATGATATAAACAAACATCATTAATGTTTTAACTTATGAATCATCCTCATATCAAAATTCAAAATTATAAATGGTATAATTTATGTTTATGGAAATATGTAAATACAACTCCATACCAATTCTGGATTTTCACTTCCAATCGACAAGAACATCCATCATGAACTGGTCATGGAAATCATGTAAAGAACGCTCCCAAAACAATGGAAGGAACAAAATACTAACATTTAAAGGGTGAAATGATGTTATAAAATGATAATATAAGATGTTATAAATATTAATATATTTCTTTAATATAATAATAACACTCTTTTAACCATTATACAGGAGGTTTAAACAAGTTTAAGTAAGATAAACCTGGGGTAAGGTAATTCTTAATCTGATTTCCATTCTTTGGGTAAACCTTCTACTTCATTATTTATGTGGTATTAAAATTGTTTGTATGATGGGTTTTGTTTATATTATGTTTAATTATTTTTATTTACAGTGTTTATACATATCCCATCCACTCTATTAATTTTCACTTGAATTATATGATATTTCTAAGGGGCTTTTCTTTTAAAATCCTCTTTTAAAATTCTATTTTACAAAATCCAAATGCAATGTTTTTATGAAATTAATCATGTTGTATGATTATGTTATGGTTATTGGGAATTTTTTAAGATGAAGGGTGGAACATATATCTCCCTCCAATTCATTGGGTATGTGTAATTTAGAGATTGTTCGTATGGTTACTCCATGTGTAACTGCGATGGTTACACAAATTGTAAGGTAGTCGTGAGGGTTACAAATTATAAGATAGTCGCGAGGGTTACAATATTATGTAAGTAATTCCACAAGATATATTTATGTTTAAATTTATGTTCTTATGTTTTGTGAGGATCTTTTTTAAATCTCATGTTTCAAAAAGTAAGTTTATATGGGTGACAAGTATGTCTTTTGAAAATGATTTCACATGTCAAAAGTATTCATGGACTAATGTGTTATTTCCTTATTTTTATATCCCTTACTGGGATTTTTGTGCTCATACCATGTTTTTAAATTATTTTCATAGGTTATAAGTATGTTTAAGACAAAGAATTAATCCAAGAAAAATTTCTGACGAATTTTCAAATAAATCATGTTTTAAGCTTTAATGTTTTATATTTTGAAAAAAATGGAAACTGTTTTTAGTAGTATCCTCTTGTATGACTATGGAATGTTATGTATTTAAGGTATAATAATTCTATAAAACTATAAACCCAAAAAGATACTAAATGTGTAATAATGTATATTCATGACTAAAATTCAATATTAAGTAATGTTTTAAGGTCAGGTCTTTATAGTTGGTATCAGAGGATGGTTTAGATAACTTTAGGGGTTAGGATGATGTTAATATATTACCATAAATGTTTTTTTACTCTATGGTAAATTTTAAATGATATATAATTTAAATGTTGACATGTTTCTTCGACTAAGATATGTTTTTTCATAATGGTTTTCCGTAGAAGAAACAAGGAATTTGAAGAGCAGAGGCACCGACGGAACGACATCCTTCCGAATCTGCATCTCGAAACGGTAGGGATTAGAACCGAGAAATTTGTGATAGTAGTGGATTAGATAACTTGAGAAATAAATGGTGGTGGAATCCATGAAAGAGAACAAATAGAGGTACCACAACGAAACATGATAATAGTGGAACATTTTATGAGACAACACCCTCCTACTTTCAATGGATCTTCTAACCCAATAGTGGTAGAAGGATGGATTAAATCCCTTGAAAATATATTCGATGTTATAGGATGTTTAGATAATAAAAAGTTAAGTCTTTACATTTATTGTTTTGAAGGTTAATTTGATCAGTGGTGGTAAATGGTAAATAATATTAGGGATAGAAAGGATATTTATGCCTTATAGTGGGATGAATTTAAAAGTCTTTTCCTTGAAAAATATTTTCCTAAGGTGGTGCGACTTAGGATGGAGAAGAAATTACTTGAATTAAAGAAAAAAAAGGAAGACTCAGTGGTTGTGTATGAAGCGAACTTCACCTGACTAGCGAGGTATGCTCCAAATATTATTCTGGATCTTGATAGAAAAATCAAATGCTTTTACTCAGGATTTAATCCAAGGTATCGAAGGGTGTTGGCCTCTCGTGAATTAAAAAGTTATGAGAAACTTGTACAATGTTATAAGAGGGTAGAGATGTAGTTTTTTGATGATCATGTTCATTTTGGAAATAAGGAGAAGAAGAGGTACAGATGGCAAGTGATGGGTAAGAATCAACCAAAAAAATCTGATGGTAAGAAAATCCAGTTTCCTGTTTTTGAAAAGTGTGGAACGAAGCAACCTGGGGAATGTCTTACTAAAACTGGGAAGTGTTTTCGATGTGTTAAGTTTGTACATATGGCCTGATATTTTAATGAAAATGATCCTAAGACTAATCCTGATAAGAAAACTGTTAAGTGTTTTAAATGTGGTGAGATGGGTCATTATGTAAATTCCAACCCAAAGAGAGATCCAAATGGTGAAAAGAATCCAGAATATAAGTATAAATGTGTAGTGAGATCCTTTGCGACTACGTCAAAAGATGTCGGTCCATCCAAAAAAGTGGTATCAGGTACTCTATTCGTTTACTCATATTTTTCTAAGATTTGTTCGATATGGGGTTTACACATTCCTTCATCTCTGAGAAATTTTCTGGTAAATTGGAAATATCACATCAACAAATGAGACCGGAAGTTATTTTTAAAACACCAGGGGTAAATATTATAGTAAAGAGGAATTATAATAATCTGTCTATTATGGTATGTGGAAAGACATTACCTGAAAACCTTGTTGTTTTACTCTTAGTCGAGTTTGATGTTATTCTGGGAATAGATTGTCTTTCTATTTATCATGCTAAGATTGATTGTATAGCTAAAGAAGTTGTTTTTAAAAAAGAGTTTTGGTTTGTATACAAGAATGAACCCATATAATTGATAACATATCAGGAAGATGAGAAACTATTGAAATATGGAAATGAAAGTTATCTTTCTCATATTGTTGAAAACAAGGGAACTGTTCAGATTAATGATGTCCCAGTGGTAAATGAATACCTTGAGGTTTTTTCTGATGAGTTACTTGGTGTCATACCTGATTGGGAAGTTGAATTCACAATTGACTTAGTTCCTGATGCTAATCCAATTTCAAAACCCCATATCATATGGATCAAATAGAACTTCTTGAATTGAAAAACCAATTGCAGGATTTTCTTGATAAAGGTTTCATTCGTCCTATCACATCACCATGAGGAGCTCCTATTTTGTTTGTTAAAAAGAAAGATGGTTCCATGAGACTTTGTGTTGGTTATAGATCTTTTAATAACATCACTGTTAAAAACAAGTATCCTTTTCCTCACATCGATGACTTGTTTTATCATCTCTAGGGAGCTTAGCACTTTTCCAATATTGAATTGAGATCAGGATACCATTAGCTAAAGGTAAAGGAGGATGACATCCCAAAAACAGCCTTTCATACTAGATATGGGCATTATGAATTTGTTGTTATGGGTTAACTAATGCACCTACTATATTCATGGATCTTATTAATAGAATATTTTATGAGTTCTTAGGTAAGTTTGTGGTTGTGTTTATTGATGACATTCTGGTATTTTCTCAGAGTAAAGAAGAGCATGAAATACATCTAAGGGTTGTTTTACAAACTTTAAAGGAAAAGAAACTGTATAGAAAATTAAGAAAGTGTGATTTTTGGTTACAACAGATTTCTTTTCTTAGGAACATTGTAGATAAGAATAGAATAACACTTCATCCTACCAAAACAAGAGTGGTTGATGAAAGGAAAAGACCCAAAAATGTTGCAGAGATTCATAGTTTTATTAGATTAGCATGTTATTACCAGTGGTTTGTTAAAAACTTTGCACGGTTATCTATCCCGCTAACCAAGTTAACGTGAAAAGGGGTTAAATTTATTTAGACAGAAGAATATGATGTTTTTTTTAGGAACTGAAGAAGAGATTGGTGAATGCTCCAGTTTTGGCCTTGCCTTCCTGAAATGGTGAGTTTTTCATCTACAGTTATGCTTCATTGAAGGGACTTGGTTGTGTTATAATGCATAATGATTAGGTAATTACATATGATTCAAGAAAACTAAAACCTCATGAGTTAAATTATCCCACACATGATTTGGAATTGGCATCTTTGGTTTTTTCTTTGAAAATTTGGAGGCATCACTTATACAGATCCAAATGTAAAATATATACTGACCATAAAAGTATAAAGTATATATTAACTTATAAGGAATTAAACATGAGATAGAGAATATGGCTTGAACTGATAAATGATTATTATTGCACAATCAATTACCATCTGGGAAAAGCAAATAAAGTGGCAGATTCATTGAGTTGAAAACATCATGCATTATTAACCATGTTACGTTTGGAACATGATCCCTTAATTAATGATTTGATGAATTTTAGCTTAGAAGTTGTTGTTGCAGGGAATACATCTATTTTGCTTCAGGTTTTAATGAAGTCATCATTATCACACAAAATTAAGCGAGCACAGAAGTAAGACCGTGAGCTATAAAAAAGGTAGAATTGGTTAAAATGGGTAAGTTTCTAGAATTTAACCTTGATAAAGATTGTGTTTTAAGATGTAGAAAAAGGTTGTGTGTAACTTATGATTCCCAATTGAAGAAAGATTGGTTGTGTGAAGCTCATAGTTCTCTATTTTTAGTTCATCCTGTAAGTACTAAGATGTACAGAGACCTTTGGAAGTATTACTGGTGGGATAGAATGAAATGGGATATTGTAGAATTTACTGTGAAATGTTTGACTTGTCAACAGGTTAAAGTAGAGCGGCAGTTTCCGAATGGGATGTTATAGCCTTTTTCAGTGCCAAAGTGGAAATGAGAGAATATATCCATGGACTTTTTGGTGGGACTACCAAAGACTTCTCGAGGTAACAATGTGATTTGGGTTATTATTGATCGGCTGACAAAATCTGCACATTTTTATTCTATTTGAGATACAATGTCTTTGGACCAGGTTTCTTAACTATACCTAAATGAGATTGTCAGGTTACATGGAGTTAATATTTCCATTTTATATGATTGGGATCCCAGGTTCACTTTTAACTTTTAGAAGGGACTTCATAAGTCGTTGGGAACATAATTAAATTTCAGTACAACTTTTCATCCTCAATCAGATGAGCAGACAGAACGAACGATTCAGAATTTGGAGGATATGCTTCGAGCTTGTTCAATGGACTACCAGGGAATTTGGTATCAGCATCTTCATTTAGTTGAGTTTTCTTATAATAGCAGTTTTCATTCCAGTAATCAAATGGCGCCTTTTGAGGCATTGCATGGGAAGCGGTGTCAAACTCCAGCATTTTGGGATGAAGTCAGTGAAAAAATTTGATGGGGCTGGAATTAATAGAAGAAGTGGCTGATAAAGTGAAGATGATTCAGCAGCACATAAGGATAGCTCAGAGTAGGCAGAAAAGTTATGTAGATAACAGAAGGAAAGACTTATCATTTGAGGTAGGTGACCATATTTTCCTTAAAATCTCTCCTTGGAAAAGTGTGATACATTTTGGTAAGAAAGGGAATCTAAGCCAGTGGTTCATTAGTCCTTTTGAAATCTTGGAGAAAGTTGGACCAGTTTCATACCAAGTAACTTTTCCTCTGAGTTTGTCTTAGGTACATAATGTTTTTTATGTTTCGATGTTGAGAAAGTATGTTTCAGATTCAACTCATGTTTTGGGCCCAGAAGCAGTTCAGCTGGAAGAGAACCTTTCTTATAAAGAGAAACCAGTTTAGTTTCTTGATAGAAGGGAACATGTATTGTGGAATAAGGTAATCCACCAGGTAAAGGTATTTTGGAGAAACCACATGGTAGAAGAATCAACTTGGGAGTCTAAAAATGCTATGAGGTAAAGGTACCCTCACTTGTTTAATAAGTAAATAAAATTGAGAGGATGCAATTTCCAGAAGGTGGGGAGAATGTAACACCCCAATGTTTTCTAAAAATAAATTGAAATACATGAAAATTTGTTTTAAATAGATAATTATAACTATCCTTTAAACATAATTTTATTACTTCTATGTTTTGAATTTTGAAAAATGGTCATCTACAATTGTGATCAGTAAGTTATTTGGAGTCTGATGAAACAAACTTTTTTTGGTGAATATAAACATACCCTTATGAATAGTAATATGAACCTAATAAATAGTAAATTGTATTATTATTTTATTTTCTTAAGGATTTAATATAATGACATCCAGGTTAATTTTTCAATGTGATATAAAAGTAGTTATAGAATTAAAATTGTTAATTTTTGAATTAAGTATGATTTTATTTAAAAATTAAATTAATAATATTTAGAAAATTATTTTCAAAAAATGGAGTTCATTTTTGAATTATACGTGTTGAAAAATGGTAAGGGTAAATTTTTGGTATTTTTCTGAAATAGTTGATTTTTCAGTGAATAGTAAAAATATAGTTTTGAGTTTTAGTGTGTTTAATGATATCATTAATGATGTAATAATGATTTAATAATTCTAGTAGACTTATGTATATTATAATAAGTTATAAGGTGTCCCAAATGGATAATACCATGGGAAAAAACCATGGGCAAGCCCATGGTTTTTCAAATACCACTAATGAGGTGTCCCTTGGAAATTATTAATTATTCCCTCACTTTTGCTATAAATACCAAATAATTCCTTCATTAAATTCATTAAAAATTAATAATTAACTAATCTATGGACTCCTTACCTCCTTGGTAGTCCTCCCAAGGGTTCCTCAAGCCCCCAAGGTCCCAACTATCAAGTTCTACGAGTTACTCTACAAGGTAAGAGAATTCTCAACTTCTTTTCTTTTTTTTCCATTCAAGTTCTCTTTTATGTGGTATAACTTTCAAGTTTCAATACCATGTTCTTATTTTCTTTTATTTCTTTCTCTATTATGTATTATGATTCATTTCTAGATTGGTGACCCTTGTCCCCTCTTTTTTTAATGTTTTCTAAAACTATATTGCATAGTTGTTAGGCTGCCGAATTTTTGTAAGGGATTTCTTAACTATTCTTTTATGTTGAGTTCCTTTATTTTATTATTCTTTCATAATTTACTCTTACCCAAGAGGAATGAAAGCTCCAGAAATAATTTATATTATTTATTTTCTCATGTTCATGTAAAATTCATCATCATTCTTCTCCTCCTCTCCTACTTATTCATGGAATAAAAACATGGTCTGTGATGTGTCGAATTACCGACATCATGGACAATGTGATTTCAATTTACATTAATTATTTAAAGTCTGGTCATGAAACCATTTTTATGGTTGAACCAAGTTATAATATATTTATTATGTCTCATCCATAGTTCTGTAATTATTTTGTACACATGGTTTGAATTTATCAAACAAAATGAGGTCGTTATTATCAAAGAACCACTAAAATGATATAAATGAACATCATTAATGTTTTAACTTATGAATAGTCATAATATAAAACTTCAAAATGATAAATGTTATAATTTATGGTTCTGAAAATATTTAAATACCACTCCATACCAATTCTGGAGTTTCACTTCCAATTGACAAGAACATCCACCGTGAACCGATCATGGAAATCATGTAAAGAACGCTCTCAAAACAATGGAAGGAACAAAATAATAACATTTAAAGGGTGAAATGATGTTATAATATGATCATATAAGATGTTATAAAGATGAATATGTTTCTTTAAGATAATAATAACAACACTATTTTAACCATTATATAGGAGTTTTAAACAATTTGAAGTAAGACAAACCCGAGGTAAGGGAATTCTTAACCCGGTTTTTGTTCTTTGGGTAAACCTTCTAATTCGTTATTTATGTGGTATTAAAATTATTTGTGTGATGTTTTTTGTTTATATTATTTTTAATTAGGTTTATTTACATTTTTTATACATATTCCATCCACTCTATTAAATCTCACTTGAATTATATGATATTTCTAAGGGGCTTTTCTTTTAAAATCCTCTTTTAAAATTATGTTTTACTAAATTAAAAATCAATGTTTTTATGAAATTAATCATGTTGTATGATTATATTCTGGTTCTTGGGAATTTTTTATGATTAATGGTGGGACCTATATCTCCCTTAAATGCATTGGGTATGTGTAATTTGGAGGTTGGTCGTATGGTTACTCCATGTGTAACTACGATGGTTACACAAATTGTAAGGTAGTTGTGAGGGTTACAAATTATAAGGTAGTCATGAGGGTTACAATATTATGTTATTTATTACCCAAGATACCTTTATGTTTCCATTTATTTTCTTATGTTTTTTTAGGATCTTTTGGAAATATCATGTTTCACAAAGTAAGTTTATATGGGTGAAAATTATGCCTTTTGAAAATGATTTCACATGTCACAAGTATTCATGGACTAATGTGTTCTTTCCTTATTTTTATATCCTTTACTGAGCTTTTTGTGATCATACCATATTTTTAAATTATTTTCACAGGTTATAAGGATGTGTAAGACAAATAAGGAATCCAAGTTAAATGTTTGAATAATTTTCAAATAAATCTTGTTTTAAGCTTTAATGTTCAATATTTTGAAAAAAAATGGAAACTATTTTTTGTTGTATCCTCTTGTATGAGTGTTGAATGTTATGTAAGGTATCCTAATTCTCTAAAACTATAAACTCAAAAAGATCCTAAATGTGTAATAATGTATATTCTTGAATAAAATTCAATATTAAGTAACGTTTTAAGGTCGGGTCCTTATAGGTTGCATGCTAGTGCCATCAACCCATGTGCTCGATTTATCATTGTTTGATTTCCTAGAAATTGAACTTGCCTATAGAACACAATGGCCATGGATTTATTTAGGCTATATCATTTCCATAAAAGGGACTAATACATAAAATTCTATTAAATAACAAAAGGGAAAATTCATTTCTATCATTATTCATTAATGCAGTATTACTCGTGATGCACCCAACATATCCTACCTCACTAATAACATATGTCATCACAGTTTTCATTAATACATCTAAGTGAGAAAGTCATAATACTCATTAATAATAATAATAAAGTCTAAGTACCAATATACACATCCTCATATAGGAACATCCAATGACACTTATAAATGTGGATTTCCAACTCATGAGTCTCGTTCTCATTATATCCTCTTGGACATTACCAAGGATGTGCATCATGAGAAGGTGGATCAAAGTCCTATGAGTATACACCTCTGATATCCTGTATCATTTGTGTCCATAAAATGATATCATCCAGCTATAGAACATATATTCAATAATATTGAAATAGTACTTTCGAGCTCTCATCATAGTAGGGATCCGTTATGACCTTTTAGTGCGACGGCTACTCTTAGGACATTATCACATACAATGTCATGCATAAGAACAATCATGATGTGATAAGGAATTTATTAATAATCAAAACCATGAATATAAGTCATCATAAAGTACATAAGAAGTTGGTTCTATGGCACCAACTCCAACAAACTCCCACTTTCACTAGATCCAAATGCTAACAACCTTCAATCTGCTAGCTCTCACATGATATTCATGCATCTGTTAAGATAGTCCTTTAGTCAAGGGGTCTGCCATGTTCTCTTCTATGGGCACTCTTCTCACGGTAACTTCACCCCTTTGATAAAAATACCTCAATAGGTGATACTTTATAAGTATGTGCTTTGTATATTTATGTGACCTTGGATCTTTTGCAAGAGCCACAACTTTAGTATTATCACAATATAATGTGATAGGGTTTTTACTACTAGTTATCACATCAAGCTCCTAAAAAAGTTCCAATTTAAAATGGATTCCTTGGATGCATTAGAAGCCTCTATATACTCAAAAATCCGTTGTAGAATCAGTGAAAACTGGCTACTTTGAACTCTTCCATCACACATCTCCTCTGTTGAGACAAAAAATATATCCTGATTGTGACTTCATATCATTCTGATCTATTTGAAAACTAGCATTAGAATACCCTCTGATGGAAATCTCCTCACCTTCTCCATACACTAGGAATATATCCTTAGTTCTTCTAAGATTCTTAAAGATAGTCTTAATAGAAGTCCAATGATATTATCCTGGATCTTCTTGATATCTTCCTACCATGCTCAATGCATAGAAAATATCAAGTCTAGTAAATAGCATGGCATACATGACTGATCCTATCACTGAAGCATATGAGATCTTACTCATTCTATCTTTCTCCTTTTGTGTCTAGAGACACATTTTCTTAGAAATATGTAAACCATGTGAAACTAGAACCAATACCCTATTGGATGGTTCCATACTAAATCTCTTTAGTATTTGGTCAATATATGTACTTAGACTTAGTCCAACCAGCCTCTTAGATCTATCATGAATGATCTTGATTCCTAGAATATAGGTTGTTTTTCCTACATCTTTTATGGAGAATCACTTGTTCAATCATTCATTAACTAACTGTAAGATTGGTATGATGTTTCCAATAAATAATTTGTCATCAACATACTCTACTAGGACAATGAATGCATTCCCATTAAACCTTTTTTAAACACATGGCTCACATTCATTCTTAATGAAACCAAATTTTCTTATTTCTTCATTGAATAAAATATTCCATGTAATGCCCCAACCCCAGTTACCCAGAGTCAGTGAATTATTTTCATACATTGGCATGATTACAAGGAATCATGTCCTGAAGGACCGATCAGTTTAGCAGTCTTGGAAAATAGATTATATACATGAATGTTACATTACACTTTATAACATACAAAACAACATAAATAATCCTTTATGAACACCATTATTCCCTTGGCTTAACCCTGCATATCAATCACAATACACTTCTTGGAATCCTGGAAACTAAAACATAGAAAGGGGTGAGGTCAAACGCTCAGTAAGGGTAAATAATACAGCGGAAAATGACATAAATATTAAGCATGGTAAATAATTGAAACCACATGTCTTTACCAATAATAAACATGAATACTTTTTATGGAAAGAACGTGAGCTGAGTAAATAATGCCATAATAAAACATAATCATGGGTATTCTACTAGTCGAATGACCACATGAACCATCAATATTATTTCCATAATGAGGGAATTTATAATGTTGGACATTCTGAAACATTTTGTCAAGGCCTCGGCCAAGACGTCTAAAAATGATTAAGGTATTGGCCAAAACTATAAATCAAATTGGGAAAGGGCCTCGGCCAATTCCACGTCTAGTTGTCTCATGAGACCTACCGATGCATTGAGGAGCTATAGCGGGCTCCACCCATCACTTACTAAGTCCAATACATTCCTCATATGAAAAGGTTTAAACATATCATAAACATTCGTATTAAAACTAGCATACAAAATGTCAATACTTTAACCATAAACCATGAATGGTATAAAAATAGCACATCCACAGTCAAACATATCACAAAACCTTAAATAAAACATGGATGTTTTGTATCATAATAAATAAACTTCAAATAAACTTAAAATCCATCAAAGGATGTTGACATAGATGAAATCAAAACCCTTTTTAGAAAAATATCTCTTTCTATTTTGAAATAATTTAAGAGTAAAATAATTATAAAATAAAACATTTACTTTGAAAATATTCTTATAATCTTGTAAGGAAAGATTCGATGAGTTTATAACAGTAGAAAATAGTCGTACCCGTCGTATAAGTTAAAAAAGACATTCTTACCTTAATTTTGTCGAAAAGGTTAAAAAGGACCTTGTTTGGAAAACGACGGAATGATTCCTTTATAAACATCTTATAAAAAGTCAAAAAAGGGTATAAATGAATTTAACCCATATTATATAAAATAGTAATAATGTTTTGAAATACATTTTAAGAAACATGGATGTAGATGATAAAGAGGTCCTAGTAGATAATTATGTATAAACAACCTCGGATAATGAAGAGATTGTGAAATAAACCCTTACCAATTTGGTAAATTACGAAACATACAACCCATGAAAGAGGTATCATACAATGAATATGTAAATACACATAAATTAAAGTGTATTACACAAATAATACAATTATTGGTAATACATACACCACACAAAAGGTAATAGTGGAAATATGGCATGAATCTCGGGAATAAGGAGTGAGATGAAAACCCCTTACCTTGTACTTTTCCTTGGTTGAGGGTAGGGTAACCTCCTGTATAATGGTGAAATAATTGTTATTAAATTATAAAATAATCATATACATTAATATGATATCATATATGATCTTTTAACATTGATTTGTTAATAATATCTTAGTATTATCATCGTTTCGGGTGTTAACGGATTCATTTTTCTTTATATTCTTTGTTATGTGAGCCATATTTGTTATGTATGGGATGTATATTATTCATATCCAGAATGATATCATGTCTCTAAAAATTATTTTTAATCATAAAATAAAATTTATTCTTGAATGGATACGATGGGGGATGAATCTCATCGCGTTCGTGGAGACAGTATTCCGTACGTACGCACGAGCGACAATATCATTCTTTTGATATTAAAATAATATATAATTGGATGGTATATAATATATAAAGAATATTTATAATGTTATATTTATTATTTACATGAATTAAACATCATTATTATACCCATCCAAATAATAATGTATTGAATAACAATTACATCACGACGTGGAGACGGTAGGCTGTACATACACACGTATGGTGACATGTCATTCAAATGATGGATAGAATACTAAATATGGTTGTACCATATTTATAATAACATCATAGTATATAGAAGATACTGGATTTATTATTTTATAATGGAAATAATAAATAAATAAGAAGTTGAAGAAGAAAGCAACTTGAAAGAGGGTGGTGAAAACATTACCTCTTCTTCGGGTTCTTCCTTTTGATTTGATCAAAAGGGCTCCTTAGATTGGATTTATGACTAAAGGAAGGCCTCTATGATTAAGGTAGGATAGTTTAGAGGGTATTTGGGCAGATTTTGGCCAAACAAAAAGACTTTTAAGGTATGAATAATTGGTTAGAAGTGGTGTCCTTTTATAAGGGGGGGGAGGGTCTCTTTAGGAAAAACTTAAAGTATTAATTTATAATAAATTCATATTTGGTTTCTAATGGCTCCAAAGTGGATTATTCAAAGTCTAATGTACGTATGGGTAGAAATCCTTTCAACCAATAGATTTTAGACAGGTTTGGGTCATTATATTAACCTTATCTTTTAGTTTTAACTCTTAGTTAATTATTTTCACATTTACCATGTCACTTTGTATTTTTATATTATATAGTTAATAAACTTACTATATACATACAAGCGACCCCCAAGTGGTCCATTAATGATACAACTATCATGATATAAGTACTTTGGACGAACCTTAGATTTTTAGGAATAGAATATCAATTAATAATATAATATTTGTTTTAAAAACTCATTTATGTCAATTTTGACAATATTTAATAATTTATTTTTTTTAAAATCTTAACAACTTTATTAATTTGAACCAAATTCATTTAATCAATCCTAACATGTCATATTAACCAATAAAATTCTTTGATGAAATCAAAACTTTCAAATTATATTTATTTTAACATTTATAATACTAATTATTTGATTCTTTCATTAATAAGGAAAATATTGCATCATTATTGTGTCATAAATAAATTTAATTATTCAATGCTTAAAAATTATAAATAAAATACAATTATGTATGAAATATTTTTATCTTTCTAATGAATATTTATAGTCTAAAATATAACAAATATAACCCTATGTATCAATTGTTTTTCTAAGAGATATATGCTTATGTCATTTTTGTATTTACTTTAACTTAATTAATATAAAGTGTCCTTATCACCTACAAGTGGCTCCATGGGGTTCCAAAATCGACCCAAAGATTCTCATGGTCGGACATGTATCAACCAATAGGATTAGAACATGTTTTAGGGTAAATTAATATTATTATAATATTATTTGTTTACCCTTATTTATCGGATTTACCCTTTAACCATGGTAAATAAAATATTTACCGAAGTAATTATTCAAAATGTCTAAAAATAAGAGTTACCTATTTACACAATTTGGAAATCCTGATTCAAAATATATAATCCATTTTTCCAAATTCAAAACACATAATTGGAATAAATTAATTTAAAATTAATTCCCGCTGTCAAAACAAAAAACGTGTTTTTAAGAAATAATAACCATTAAAAGATTGACACTTGTTTATGTCCGGTTTAATTGTGAAATTATGTCCAATGACCAGAATTGTATTAAATGGAAAAAATATATTATAAATATACTTTAAAACCACTCAAATTCATAATCTATCACTATTAATTATTTCGATTAAAAAGGTTGTTTTCAATTAAAATTTAGTAATTTTCATTATTCATCAAATATAAAAGTTAACCTGAAAATTACCAAAATTTCACCCTAAGCTAATTTTGATATTCCGAAACAAAAAATGAAGTCCATTTTACCAAATTAAAAACCTAGAAGTTGCATTTATTAATTTAAAATTAATTCCTGTTGTCAAAACCAAAAGGCGTATTTTAAGAAACAATATCTATCAAAAGATTAACACTTGTTTATGTCCAATCTCAAAGTGAAATTACTTAAAATGACCAGCATTGTATTATATTGTAAAAATATAATATATTTATACTTCAAAACCATTAAAATTTATAATTTAACACTATAAATTATTTTGATTAAAAAAATTTGTTTTCAGTTAAAATATAGTATTTTTCACTATTCACCCAAATATGAAAGTTATCAGAAAAACACCAAAAATTTATTGAAACTAAATTCATATGTCCTGATTCTAAAGAAGAAGTTTATTTTGTCAAATTGAATATATAAAAGTTTCAAATATTGGATTTAAAAAGGGTTTACTATTAAAAGATGGTAAAAGTGCATTTTTTTAAAATACTTCTTTTATCTGAAAAAAAAATGAATTAGTTCTTACATTATGTCTAAGAAACTCATAATATGGATTCTAAAATTATAAGTATTATATATAGTTCAAATTTCAGTTAATACTATTCATAACCGCTTTTGAACGGCTAGTTTGGTAAGTTGTGGTGCCCTTAAACTCGGTGTTGCATGTAATGCAAGTTATTGAATTACTTTGAAGAAATAAAATACTATGAAATCTTGGGGTGTTACATTATTCCCTCCTTTAATAAATTGTGTCCTCGCAATTTGAAATTTTTCTTTGAAAATAAAAGGTCGAAAATAGAAAATACCTTTATGGGGAAACCCACATCAGAAATTGGGTTAATAAAATTTAGTCTTATTAATAGGAAAAGGGGAATAAAAAATTCACCACCAAATTATGATCTCGATTAGGAGAATATTGGTGGAAATTAGAGACACATAATTGAAGAAAAAACGTAAATATTTATAGGGAGTGATTGAGGTTATCAATCACAAACAATTATAGAATTGTGGGCCTCAAAGCCACCAATCTATGATGATTTAAAATACCATCGGTTCAAAAAAAACGTAAGGTATTAGGATAACACATTTTTGGTTTTAAGATTCCTTACCTAATGTTTAAGAATTTATTTATTCATAGAATAAGATAAGAAAAAAAAGTATACTTTTCAAGTAGAGTTCCATCCTTTAACTAATTTCTACCACAAACTCATCTTTCACTCTAAAAGATAATAGAACTTAAAAAAATATTCTATTTATCATATTCGTATAGGGTTTCAAAAAATGAATTTACAATTCATCTACCAGACCCTTTAAAAAACTACATTATTCAATCCAGGACATCACGTGGGTCAGTGGTAGGTGATACACCCTTGTCGCCCTTCGGTTGTGGGTTCAAGTCTCACGGCCTTGCCGGACGCGACGGGTTGCCGTCTGACCTTTGGGTTGTCATTTTTCCAAAAATAATCTCAAACTAGACTTATCCAAAATACTTCTATCCAAACTCACAGTCCAAAATTTATAGGGAAGTTAAACACAATGAAGATCCTTTTTTCCACATAATAACAAGTGAAAACCTTTATCATGTATTCTTTTAAAACACTACAACATCCTGAATTACCATAAAACCTTATTGATTACATCCATGCTCCCTTATTCCTTATAGAATACTAGATATACTCCTTCTATCAAAAAATTTTGTAAAATCCAACAATGATGGAATATACAAATCATTAATCAGTTTCAAGGTAGTCAATAATATCCAATATAATTTATCCAAATCAATCATGTATTATTCCAAAATCACTACCTCAGTATTAGAACCATATTATGGTTTATCTTTCTCTCAACCATATATTTTCAAAAAAATTAACCTTCTATTGAGTCACTTTTCTTGGTTTCACACAATCTCAAGTCCTTAATGAAATAGTACTGCAGTACAATCCTTATATACTCCATAATTATTATAACCAGTACATCGTTGATACAACACTCAAATAACATAATTCTTTAATAACAACATAAAAACACTAATCATTCCTCCTCATCTGTGGTAGTATCATAACTTGATTATTATCCAATAGCATCATTTGGGGCATACTCTGATGATTTGGACATTGGTTCGCGTAGTGTCCCAACTCCTTATAGATGAAGAATTGTACATTTGAAACCTTTTTTTTTCTTACCCTTGCAGTCACGTACTTGGTGTCCTTTTTCTCCACACTTATAACAAACTCTCATTCCCTTCAGGCAAGTTCCAGGGTGTTTCTTTCCACAGTTATCACATATGGGAAAATCCTTCTTTACCTTCTTCCCTTTATCTGTCTTTCTCTCTACCATCCTTTTCTTCTCTGGCTTCCCTTCAAATCCATAGGACTCCGAGAACTCTTTACTTATCTTATCAACACATGATACTATTTCTTCATATGATGATAATACATGGGAGAATATTTCCCTTCTAAATTCTGGCTTAAGACCATGAAAGATATGATCCTTCTTACTCTTTGGATCATATGTATTGCTGGAGTTCTCATTCCTTCTACTGGGCACCATTTCTAAACAATGGCATACAGTAGATTAGTTTATGAATAGCAATACCTAATCCCAAACTTGTAAAACACTTAACATAAATTAAACAGTTTATAGATATAATCTATAATCATAAAAATGTCTTCTTTGAGGAAGTATATACTCATAAACACTTCATAATTATTTGTAAAGAAAATGAGAATTATCCTAAGCATATCCCTCGGGAGTGTCGTAACCAAGAGTGCAGCAAGGCCCGTTGTCATGCACCAGTTCCCATTCGAGTCTAGCTCAAAGCAGTGTTTTTGGGTTTTACCCCTAGGTACATCTATGCCAGAGCCGCCTCTACCTGCTCGTATCCAGACATGGATGTATTGCTTGGAAAACTCACAAAATCTATACAATACTAAAATTGTAGGAAGTTCTTGTATACTATTCCTCAAAGTCTATCTTAGGGCTATGTGCTCTAATCAGAGTTTATCTAAATCTAGCTTCCAAGGTTTGTACTAAACTTCCTCTGATACCAATTGTAATGCACTAACCCCAGTTACTCAGAGTCGATGCATTATTTTAATACATTATCATGATTACAAGGAATCAAGTCCCAAAGGACCGATCGGTTTAACAGTCTTGGAAAATAGATTATATACATGAATGTTACATTACACTTTATAACATACAAAACAACATAAATAATCCTTTATGAACGCCATTATTCCCTTGGCTTAACCCTTCATATCAATCACAATACACTTATTGGAATCCTGGTAAAATAAAACATAAAAAGGGGTGAGATCAAACGCTCAGTAAGGGTAAGTAATACAGCGGAAAATGACATAAATATTAATCATGGTAAATAATTTAAACCACATGACTTTAACAATAATAAACAAGAATAATTTTATGGAAAGAATATGAGATGAGTAAATAATTCCATAATAAAACATAATCATGAGTATTCTACTAGTCGAATGACCACATGAACCATCAATATTATTTCTATAATGAGGGAATGTATAATGCCGGACATTCTGAAACATTTTGTCAAGGCCTCAGCCAAGATGTCTAAAATGATTAAGGTCTCAGCCAAAACCATAAATCAAATTGGGAAAGGTCCTCAGCCAATTCCATGTCTAGTTGTCTCATGAGACCTACAGATGCATCCAGGAGCTATAGCGGGCTCCACCTGTCACTTACTAAGACCAATACATTCCTCATATGAAAAGGTTTAAACATATCATAAACATTCATATTAAAACTAGCATACGAAATGTCAATACTTTAACCATAAACCAAGAATGGTATAAAAATAGCACATCCATATTCAAACATATCACAAAACCTTAAATATAATATGGAATTTTTGTATCACAATAAATCAACTTCAAATAAACTTAAAATCCATCAAGGGTGTTGACATAGATGAAATCAAAACCCTTTTTAGAGAAATATCTCTTTCTATTTTGAAATCATTTAAGAATCACATAATTATAAAATAAAACATTTACTTTGAAAATATTCTTATAAGCTTGTAAGGTAAGCTTCGACGAGTTTATAATGGTAGAAAATAGTCACACCCTCCGTATAAGTTAAAAAATATATTCTTACCTTAATTTTGTCGAAAAGGTTTAAAAGGACCTTGTTTGGAAAACGACAGAAAGATTCCTTTATAAACATCTTATAAAAAGTCAAACAAGGGTATAAATGAATTTAACCCATATTCTGTAAAATAGTAAGAATTTTTTGAAATACATTTTAAGAAAAATGGATGTGGATGATAAAGAGGTCCCAGTAGATAATTATGTATAAACAACCTCGGATAATGAAGAGATTGTGAAATAAACCCTTACCAATTTGATAACTTACGAAACATACAACCCATGAAAGAGGTATCATACAATGAATATGTAAATACACATAAATTAAAGTTTATTACACAAAGAATACAATTATGGGCAGTATATACACCACACAAAAGGTAATAGTGGCAATATGGCACGAATCTCACGGGAATAAGGAGTGAGATGAAAACCCCTTACCTTGTACTTTTCCTTGGTGGAGGGTAGGGTAACATCCTGTATAATGGTGAAATAATTGTTATTAAATTATACAATAATCATATACATTAATATGATATCATATATGATCTTTTAACATTTATTTGTTAATAATATCTTAGTATTATCATCATTTCGGGTGTTAACAGATTCGTTTTTCTTTATATTCTTTGTTATGTGAGCCATATTTGTTATGAATGGGATGTATATTATTCATATCCAGAATGATATCATGTCTCTAAAAATTATTTTTAATCATCAAATAAAATTTAGTCTTGAATGGATATGATGGGGGATGAATCTCATCGCGTTCGTGGAGATGGTATTCTGTACGTAAGCACGAGTGACACTATCATTCTTTTGAGATTGAAATAATATATAATTGGATGGTATATCAAATATAAATAATAATTATCATGTTATATTTATTATTTACATGAATTACATATCATTATTATACCCATCCAAATAATAATGTATTGAATAACAATTACATCACGACGTGGAGACGGTAGGTCGTACATACATATGTATGGTGACATGTCATTCAAATGATGGATAGAATACTGAATATGGTTGTAAAATATTTATAATAACATCACAGTATATATAATATACTGGAGTTATTATTTTATAACGGAAATAATAAAGAAATAAGAAGTTGAAGAAGAAAGGAACTTGAAAGAGGGTGGTGAAAACATTACCTCTTCTTCGGGTTCTTCCTTTTGATTTGATCAAAAGGGCTCCTTAGGTTGGCTTTCTGACTAATGGAAGGCCTATAGGATTAAGGGAGGATAGTTGAGAGGGTATTTGGGCAGAGGTTGGCTGAACCAAAAGGCTTTGAAGGTATGAAGAATTGGTTAGAAGTGGTGTCCTTTTATAAGGGGGGGAGGGGTCTTTAGGAAAAAATTAAAGTATCAATTTATAATAAATTCATATTCGGTTTCTACTGGCTCCAAAGTGTATTATTAAAATTCTAAGGTGGGTATGGGTCGAAATCCTTTCAACCAATAGATTTTAGACAGGTTTGGGTCATTATATTAACCTTATCTTTTAGTTTTAACTCTTAGTTAATTAGTTTGACATTTACCATGTCACTTTGTATTTTTATATTATATAGTTAATAAACTTACTATATACATCCAAGCGACCCCCAAGTGGTCCATTAATGATACACCTATCATGATATAAGTCCTTTGGCCGAATCTTAGATTTTTAGGAATATAATATCAATTAATAATATAATATTTGTTTTAAAAACTCATTTATTTCAATTTTGAAAATATTTAATAATTTATTTTTGTTAAAATCTTAAAAAATTTATTAATTCAAACCAAATTCATTTAAGAAATACTAACATGTCATATTAACCAATAAAATTCTTTGATGAAATCAAAACTTTCAAATTATATTTATTTTAACATTTATAATACTAATTATTTGATTCTTTCATTAATAAGAAAAATACTGCATCATTATAGTGTCATAAATAAATTTAATTATTAAATGTCTAAAAATTATAAATAAAATACCATTATGTAGAAAATATCTTTATCTTTATAATGAATATTTATAGTATAAAATATAACATATATAACCCTATTTAAAAAAATTTCTAAAAGACATATGCTTATGTCATTTTTGTATTTACTTTAACTTAATTAATATAAAGTGTTCTTATCACCTACAAGTGGCTCCATGGGGTCCCAAAATCAACCCAAAGATGCCCATGGTCGGAAATGTATCAACCAATAGGGTTAGGACACGTTTTAGGGTAAATTAATATTATTATAATATTATTTGTTTACCCTTATTTACCAGATTTACCTTTTAACCATGGTAAATAAAATATTTACCGAAGTAATTATTCAAAATGTCTAAAAATAAGAGTTACCTATTTACACAATTTGGACATCCTGATTCCAAATATGGAATCCATTTTTCCAAATTCAAAACATAGAAGTGGCATAAATTAATTTAAAATTAATTCCCGCTGTCAAAACAAAAAACATGTTTTTAAGAAATAATAACCATTAAGAGATTGACACTTGTTTATGTCTGGTTTAATTGTGAAATTATGTTCAATGACCAAAATTGTATTAAATGGTAAAAATATATTCTAAATATAATTTAAAACCACACAAATTCATAATTTATCACTATTAATTATTTTGATTAAAAAGGTTGTTTTTAATTAAAATTTAGTAGTTTTCACTATTCATCAAATATAAAAGTTATCCGAAAAGTACCAAAATTTTACCCTAAGCTAATTTCGATATTACGAAACCAAAAATGAATTCCATTTTACCAAATTAAAAACCTAGAAGTTTCATTTATTAATTTAAAATTAATTCCTGTTGTCAAAACCAAAAGGCGTATTTTTAAGAAACAATATCTATCAAAATATTAACACTTGTTTATGTCCAATCTCAAAGTGAAATTACTTAAAATGACCAGAATTGGATTATATTGTAAAAATATAATATATTTATACTTAAAAACCATTAAAATGTATAATTTAACACTATAAATTATTTTGATTAAAAAAAGTTATTTTCAGTTAAAATATAGTATTTTTCACTATTCACCCAAATATGAAAGTTATCAGAAAAACACCAAAAAATTATTTAAACTAAATTCTTATGTCCTGATTATAAAGAAGAAGTTTATTTGGTCAAATTGAATATATAAAAGTTTCAAATATTGAATTTAAAAAGGGTTTACAATTAAAAGGTGGTAAAAGTGCATTTTTTTAAATACTTCTTTTATCTGAAAAAAATGAATTAGTTCTTACATTATGTCTAAGAAACTCATAATATGGATTCTAAAATTATAAGTATTATGTATAGTTCAAAATTCAGTTAATACTATTCATAACCGCTTTTGAACGGCTAGTTTGGTAAGTTGTGGTGCACTTGAACTCGGTGTTGCGTGTAATGCAAGTTATTGAATTACTTTGAATAAATAACGTACTATGAAATATTGGGGCATTACATTCCATGACTTTGATGCTTGCTTCAATCCATAAATGGATCTCTGCAACTTGTGAACTCTTTTGGCATCACTTCGTGTCACGAATCCTTCTGGTTGTGTCATATAGACATCTTCCTGAAGTTTCCAGTTAAGGAATCCAGTTTTAACATCCATCTTCCAAATCTCATATTCATGGTAAAATTCTATGGAAAATATTATTATTAGGGATTTAAACATGGAAATTGGTGAAAAGGTTTCATAATATTCAATAACTTGACGTTTTTTAAAACCTTTAGCCACTATCCTTGATTTATAGGTACTTATTTTACCTTCCATGTCCAGTTTTCCCTTGAATAACCATTTGCATCCAACGAGATTTACATCAACTTGCGCATCGACCAGAACCCAAAATTGGTTCTAATACATGGAATCTATTTCAGAATTCATAGCTTCTAGAATCTTTCAGCTTATGATCTCTCTATTTCCTCCTTATAGGAGAGAGGTTCATCATTTCCCAAAAATAATGAGTCACCATTATCTGTGACTAGAAAACCATATCTCTCTGGTTCCCTTACCTCTCTTACACTCCTATGAAATAATTTTATTTTAGAAACTACTTCTTCCATAGGGACTTATGGAACTTGTTCCTGTACCAACTCATGTGTATCTTGAGTCTCAACTTCGTCAATTTCAATCTTTCTCCCACTATCATTTTTTGAGGATGTGTTCCCTCTCAAGAAAGATGACTTGTCTAGAAATAGTTACTTTCTTGTATGAGGGGTTATATAGATAGTATCCATTTGTTTCCTCAGGATACCCTATAAAGGTACACTTCATAAGGACTTAACAAATGCCTCACAACCCCATACACATGTATGTGACAAAATGGCTATCTTTCCACTCCATAGCTCGAAGGTAATTCCATTTTCAGCTTTAATTGGTACTCAGTTTAATGTTTATGCATCAGCTTGTAATGCATGTCCCAAAAATGATAATGGAAGATCTGCATGACTCAACATCAACCATACCATGTCCAACAAGGTGTGGTTCCTCCTTTCACTAACACCATTCCACTGTGGTGTATAAGGTGGAGTGAGTTGAGATATAATCCCAAAATCCTATAGAAAGTAGATGAACTCTTGGTTAAGATATTCACCACCTTGATCTGATCAAAGATTCTTTATCTTCTTACCAAGCTGATTCTCTACTTTATTATTGAATTCCTTTAATTTCTCAAAGTACTTGGACTTACACCTCATCAAGTAGATATATCCATATCTACTCAAGTCATCAGTAAAAGTTATAAAGTAAGAATATCCACCTCTAGCTTCTACTGGAAATGGTCCACACACATTAATGTGTACCAATCCTAGAAGCTCTATGACTCTTTCACTCTATCCACCAAATGGTAGTTTGGTCATTTTCCCTTGTAAACAAGCATGACATCTATCAAGTGGTTTTAGCTTGTAAGAGTCTAAATAACCATCTTGATAGAGCTTTCTCAAACGCTTCTTGTTTACATGACCAAGACGGTGATTCCAAAGCTGGTGTTATATGAGTCATTTGAACTTGATTTGTTATCAATTTACAATACTTTTTTTCATAATTTAATACATACATATCATTATTTAAATATTCCATACCATAAAATATGTTGTCCATATAAAATAAAAAAATTATTTTCGAACTTGAAAATAAACCCATCTCTATCTAAACTTGATGTATAAATTAAGTTTTTGGTAATAGTAGGTACATAATAACAATCATGTAAAACCAAAATCATTCTTGTTGTCAATGAAAGGTGGTAGTCACCAATGTCCAGAGAAGCTATCCTTGCACCATTGGCATCTAGAAGATCCACCTCTCCTCTGGAAATCTTCCAGAATCTACTTGGTTCCTGCATTTGGATATAGATGTGAGAACCACAAGTTGCATCTAAAACTTAATGTGTAGATATGGAATGATTTCACTCAATAACGAACACACTGTTAGCTTCCCCATGCTTTTGGGTGTAGTTCTTCTTCCAGTGGCCTGGCTTGACATATGCAAAACACACTGCCTCCTTTTCCTTGTCATGCCTTTAGATATTCCCCTTCTTGGAAGAATGATGCTCGAGATATTTAGTTTGTTTATAGGTCTTGGATCCCTTTTCCTTGTTCTTCCTTTTCTTATTCACCATAAGGATCATGGGTTTGTCATTCCCCGTATCCTTATCCACTTGGAGAATCAAGGTCATAAGTTCTGATAGACTCTTATCATTATTGATCATATTACAATTCACAATAAAACTATAGAAGGTCTTGGAAAGTGATTAAAGTATGAGATTTTTATGCAACTCATCTGATAATTTAATCACTAAGATGTCTAGGTATTAAATGTATCCAATAAGCTTGACTAAATGAGGACCAGCTGGCACAAAATATCTAGGATTAGTGGTAAACAAATCATTGGAGATCTCATACCTCTCTTGTCTTGCCTTCTCTTGATAGAGATCCTGAAGGTGAGACATAATGTTATAGGCATCCATATCCTCATGTTTCTTTAAGAGCTCATTGGACATGGACGATAGCATGAATCACTAAACATCTGTAGTATCATTCAGATGTTTCTCATAGAGAAATAGCTCTTCATCATTTTCCTTATTTCCAGGCGCAACTGGTAAAGGTTCTTCCAACACATATAATTTCCTTTTATGGTGAAAGATGACACGTAAACGCCTCTACCATTCCTTGAAATTCATGCTGGTGAGAAGGTTTTCCTTCTCGAGTATGGATCACAGTGATTTGTTTGATGTCTTTTTTAATGTTGTTTCTAAAAATAAGATAAATAGAGATTTAGTACTTTATCTAATAAATTTAGACAAATAAATAAATATTATATTTATTAGTCTCCTGATATTTTATCGAAACCCAATATCCCTCACCATTAGCTTCGAAATATCTTGTTTCTTGGACATTCTAGTGGTAAGAATCCATATTTCCCTTCTTATTACCCCAAATTTGGTTGGTCAAGAAACTTGAAAGTTTTTAGGTAGACATTCTAAATTTCAACTACATTAACTTGTAGTTCTTTGATTCGTTGAGTGGACTCCCCAATCCTGAAATCCTATAATTGGATTTCCTCAACCTTTGCATCTCAGTTACACCAAGTCCCACTTTGGCAATCAACCCTTGATGTGAACCAAGTCAAGTCAACCCAAACCTAATGTTAGAATTTCCCAATAATTGAAAGCACCCCAACTTTGGTTGGTCAAACACTTTAAAATATGATTTGATTTTAACCGAAGTAATGGAAGGATATACCGACTTAATATTTAATTGATGGATTTTATACTTTATGCATAAATTTCCAATTATTATCTTTATCACATGCTTATTAATATTAAATGGTATTACTTAAGTGATCAACCATGTCTTAGATAATATTTACGCATAAGACAATTTATTTTAGTTCCATATTTCATGCTTGTTAATTCATTAATTATATGATCGCAGAAAAACATCCATATTGAATAACCATGCAACTGACATAAATAAAATAAAGGGTATGATCATGAACTTTTTCTAATGGTTAGTTTATCTAGCGGTTGATAAACTAACCACTGATATAGGGGAGAAACACCTTGAACCATTTCGAGGTTTGTGTTTACAACTTTCCACCTATCCACATTTGTATCTTTCTTGGATTGGTTTCACATTGGCTCCTAACTTAAACCACCTCCACTAGCTCGAAATCTCCATCGATTTCATATACTTTTACTTACATGCAGGTGAGGGGTAAAATGGGGTTTACATAAAAGAAACCATGGGAACTTAGGCTCTACATATTAATAAGGAGAGAAGGCACGCAGGCTAACAATTTAATTTATAAATTAAAATGAAACTAATCACATACAAAGGTCTGGTCTAGCTCATGATTATCCACATGAATGAAATGAATTATGCATTTAATAAAACTAACATTCAATTCTTAATCATTATTATTTAAGATAAATCACGCTTGAACTGATTAATTATTATCTTTAATTAATCAATCCTTTTATCTTGATCCTTATCTGAATTTCCTTTATATTCTTATTCATTATAATTTTAAAAAAATTAAATAAATTCATTTAAAATTAACCTTGTATATAAATGTACCTTGGAGGCAACATGGTGAATACCTGTCTGATTCTGCCCAACATGTATTATACTCGTATATTGTTTTACTCTTGTGACATATAGCATACACAACTTATCATGTACTTTCATGATGTGTACTTCATGGATGATTACATGAATTGCATGATTTTTCAGTCACATGTTATGATCAAATGCACATAGAGTAACAACATGTAATACAACTCATGCATGACATGAAAATATGAACATTACATAGATATTAATTAAACATTTAAATATTTTGGTGTATTAAAACCTATCATATGGAATGTCCTATATTTATGACCACATGCAAGTACACGAATCAATGTTTACATAGTAAAATAAATAAATTTTAAATCTGTGTAATCTAGTAAAATTACACGGTGTGTAGATTTGATCTACACAACATGTACACCCTTCATCATCTATATGAAGTACATGAATAAGGACTCAGTGTGTGAGGCATACTTTGGAAATCTTGGAGTACATGGTGTGTCCAGTGGGCCACACACCGTGTTGACTCTGTGTTACGTGGTCACCAGTTAGGTAGGCCATGTATGGAATACACAGCCCGACCCTGACCCAAAGGGACTACACATCGTGTCCAACGGGCCACACGGAGTGCAGTCCAGATGACCGTGTTCCAGTTAATCCTAGTCAACACATAGTGCATTAATGGTGTAATTAATTCACTAATCAATGAAAAATCTCAAATTGATCTCTGAATCAATCTTGATGCATTGAACGTGACTACACGGCATGTAGTCTGGTGTTGTACGGCCAGGAACCTTGGAACCTCTAGATGAATTACTCAATTTTATTTTAATCATAAAATTAATCTTTTATGATAGATTTGTGATAAACGATATAGGAAGAAACAGATCTCATAATTAAAATTAAAAGAACAGTTAAACTTAAATTGAAAAACTGAATTATGAATGCATAAATCACCAACGAATCTGAATAATTATAAACAATTATGTGCCCCCTCTGATACCACTTGTAGGTTTCGAGCATAGTGGAAGCGCAGGAGGGGCGGTGCCCAACTTTTCTTTTTTCTATAATCAATGATTAATACAAGATCTATACGATGATGAACTTCGTGTTCCATGGAATTAAATCAAAAAAAACAAGCAAGGGATAGATAACTCGAAACCAAGAGAGAGGAGATCAACACATGTTGTTTATAATTAATTTAATTAAATAAGAATTACCTCCAAGGTTATTTTTTCTTCGTTGATGCATCCGACCATAGATCTGTGGTGTGTCATCATTGCATTGTAGAATACAAGTGTATGATTCCTCTAGTGGTGATCCAAATGTGCTCCATGAATCTCTAGACATTGTTGAAGGAGTCTCTGGGTACTAGTGCAGAAGATCCTTACGCTTGCGATGTCTGCCTTTGATCTCCTTGAGAATCACTTCTAAAACTTTCTCCTTGATTTGGTGGAGGAGGATCTCTCTCATTCTTGAGAGTGTTCTTTGAGAGAGATGAACTCTCTAGGCTTGAGATCTTTTCTCCAATATGATGTGCACAACGATTTTCTTGGCTAGGGTTATGAGAAAATAATCAGAATTGGGCATTTATATCACTAGGGTTTAAATAACATAATTACACAAGTGCCCTTATTTATTTTATTAATCCTAGAAAAACTCCATGTCAAATAATAATAGTATTATTATTATTTCTTGACACACGCCTAATTTTTGAATTATAATTAAATATTATTTAATAAAATAATATTCAACATTATTATTTCTCATCGGACCCTTGAAATTGGTCTGTCAATCCTCCACCATATTTATTAAACCTTGAATAATGTCTATTTACTTATTAAATAAAAATTCCTATATTATTCTCCAATAAATATATAGATATTATATTCACTAAATAGAAAATAAATATTTATTAAATATTCCACCCATAATATATTCTCTCGAATAACTGGTGTCGGAATAAATGCGATTAGGAATCCATAAATAATTATTAAACCACAACTAGGAATAATCTTTATTAAACTTGATAAATAATAAACCATGTATATTATTTAACTGGGATTCTGGATACATTTAGTATGTAACCCTTTATCCCTCTTCCTCAGTGTCATTAGGCAAAGCAGCATAAAGTACAAGGTTAGTGTCTAGCAACACGCCCAGGCACCCATAGAGAATGAAGTTAATACCGCAATGACATGTCACCCCATACGAAAGATTATCGTGTAATATAATCTCTTTGTCTCGATATCTCTAATCAGGTAGGTTGCATGTGAGTGTCATCAACCCATGTGCTTGAATTCTCTTTCTTTGATTTCCCAGAAATTGAACTTTCCAATTGAACATTATGGTCAGGGATTTATTTAGGATATATCATTTCCAACAAAGGGATTAAGACATCAAATTTCGTTAAATAATAGAAGGGACAAATCCTTTCTCTCGTTATTCATTAATGCAGTATTACTCGTGATGCACCCAACATATCCTACCTCGCCACGAACATATTTCATTACAGTTTTCATCAATACATCCAAGTGTGTGAGTGATAATACTCATTAATAATAATCTTAAAGTCTAAGGACCAATACACACATCTGCAGATAGGAACATCCAATGACACTTATAAATGTGGATTTCCTACTAGTGGGTCTTGTTCTCATAATATCCTCCTAGACATTACCAAGGGTGTACACCATGAGAAGGTGTCTCAAAGTCCTATGAGTATCCACCCCTAATAGCTTGTATCATTTGTGTCCCTCAAATGATATCATCCGGGTATAGAACATATATTCAATAATAGTGTCATAGCATTTTCAGGTTTTCATCATGGTAGGGTTCCGCTATGACCTTTTAGTGTGACAACTACTCTTAGGACATTATCCCATACAATGTCATGCAAAAGAACAATCATGATGTGATAAGGAATTTATTAATATTCAAAACCATGAAGGGATGGGCCTATAAGGGGTGGAGCATGAGCGGAAGTTCTCTTCGGTCTAGGGTTTCCCACTCGATGCCTCTCCCTTCGTTCCTCCAGCTCTTCTCACCTTCTCCCTTCTCGCCTCCTCGCATGGTCGGGTCGGTGGTGCTGATGGCGCGGAGTGGTGTTCTTCGACCGCCTCATGGTTTCACGGATTGTCGGAGCTCTGACGATGACCGATTTCATTCACCCTCCTCCAATGAAATTGGTATGTTGGTCTCTGCGCTTGCCCCGCTATGGCCTCATTCGTTTTTGGTCTGGATCTGTTGGTGCCTCTGATTGGTGGTTTGTCTTTGCAGGCTGGAACGAGGCAAGGTTTTCGTCTTATTCCCAGGTTATTACAAGGTTGTAGATGGTGTCCTCAGGAATTCTCAAGCCCAGCAGCGTCCCCTTTCATGTTCCTCCCACCCCCGACAACTCCTTTGCAGGTCTTGCTCCCCCTTTTGGGTCCCAGTGCTGACTATTTTCTGGTTTTTTTTGTTCCTCTGATGCGGGTATGCCATTCTCTAGTATCCTCTACCATTTCATCCAGATTCATCACGAAAGACTCCATTTTGGTCTGGTTTGATGGCTTCCTCGATGATTTGGGTGGTGCTGGTGGCTTCTGGTATGGTGGGGCGATTGGGGGTTCTGTTTGTGGTTGGTTTGGTCTGACGGTATCCATCCCACGTTCTGGCTCTGGTGGGAGGGCGCATCGGCCTCAGTGGTTCTGGTGCGGTGCCAACACTGTGGTTGGAGTGGATGGTGTTGGTTTCCTGTGCAGCCTCAGTGATGGCATTGGATGTGACAGGGTTACTGCTCGAGGTGGGTGGCTTCAAGGTGATTGTGTTGCAGGGTGATGGTTTGGGAGGGTTAGTCCTGGGCAACGTTCCTTGGCCAGCCCATTTTTTTGGTTTTTTGGTTTTTTCTCCTATTTTGGGGGTTGTTTTGTGGGGTTTTATTTTGGACGGGTCTGGTCCTAGACATGGTTCTTTGCCCAGCCTGCCAATAACTCCTTCCGGTGGTTCTCACTTTTCCTCAAAGTGATTTATTTTATAAAATAAAATAAAATTATTATGGTCAAAATCATGAATATAAGTTATCATAAAGTACAAAGGAAGTTGGTTCTAGGGCACCAACTCCAATAGTTTTCCCTTGGTAATCTCCGAGAAGGGAGGTTATGAGAATGGACCCATCGGTCGAAAATCCACATTCTATGTGTCATTGGATATTCCTATCTATGAATATGTGTATTGTTCCTTAGACTTTAAGATTATCATTAATGAATATCATGAGTCACATACTTTGATATATTGATGAAAACCATGATGACATATGTTCACGGTGAAGTAGGATACATTAGGTGCGTCGTGAGTGATATTTCATTAATTGATAATGTGAGAAAGGATTTACCCCTCTTGTCCCTTAATGGAAGTTGATATCTCAAGCCCTTTGATGGAAATTGAACTACCTAGATAAATCCATGGTCATGGTGTTTTGTGGGCATGTTCATCTCTGAAAGACAAATAAAGAGACATTGAGCACATAAGTTGATAACACCAATATGCAACCATCTTGATTAGAGATATCATGATAAAAAGATTATATTACACAGTGAGGGTTTGTGAGAGGCTTTATGTCGCTGTAACATTAACTTCTATCTCTACGGATGTCTTGGCATGTTACTAGATGCTAACCTTGGACTTTAGACATCTTCATCTATTTCCACTAATAAAATGTCCTAGATAGTTACACACTAAGTGTATCTGCAATCTCAGTTAAATTCTATGTTGATTTTAACAAGTTAGAATAAATATTATTCATACTTTGTGGTTTAATAATTATTTGGGTTTGGTTGACCGCCAAGATTTAATCTCAAGTTATTTGAAGGAATAAGTGAGTTAAATAATAATAATAAATATGTATTCGCAAGGCTTGGTGAATATAATATTTATTATATTTATTGATGAATGATGAAGTGATATTTATTTTTTAAATAAATAGTCATTATTCAAGGTTCATTAAATGTCGAAGAGGATAAGAGGACCAAGTTTAATGGTCTAATTGGAAATAATATAAATGATATTTATTTATTATTAGGTGATGCACAGGTCAAGTAAATAATTATTATATTATTATCAAGACATAGGGTTCACTAAGAATTAAGTAATTGGAAAGGGTCTTGTGTGAAAATTTTCATCCCTATACTTGCCTTAATAAATATCTAATTATGCCACTTTCCAAAAACACTCCTATTGTGAAAAAAAAAGATAGAGAGAATATCTCTTAATCCATATAGAGGGTTTTATAGATCTATAGTTCACTCTCTCCTCGTCTTCTTTCAATCCATTGAGAGATCATCAAGAGTTATTCATCCCTTTACAAGAATTCTACTATGATCAACTACGAACTATGAAAGCAATCAGGATCAACCATGCTAGAACCCGGTGATTCCATGATGACATTCAAAGATTATGATGCATGTGTGGATCACTACTAAAGGGATTCTACAATTGGATCTGATAAACATAACGATGATACGATGAGATCGATCTAATTGGATCATCAACAGAGGAAGAATTACAAGTTCAGGTAATTCTATATCTAATCATAAATTATGTATAAATTACATGTGACAGACCCCCTCTTATGGTTATAGTAATTATCTAGTCAAGTAATCAAAAAATTTCATTGGTCATGACATTATTTGTTATATACAACAGTGATTATTCGTAAATTATGAATAAAAATTTGAGTTGGTCGTGCCATGCAGGCACTTTCACTGCACCTAAAACCTTCAAGTGATATCAAATCGGTCACATGATTAATATATAATTATATATTAATTATTGATCATTTTCATGCATTTAAATTTTCTTTTACTTCAGATCTATTCGCTCTTGAAATGTGAACATTGTTTTCTCTTATTTCTTATTCATTCTCACTCACATAACCAATAAATGGGATAAGATAAAATGAAGAGACATCTGAAAATTCCATCTGAATATGCCAAAGGTTCTGTTTGGGTAACACAAGTATACACGGCGTGTACCAAAATCTACATGTCGTGTACCCATGTATCTCTACTATATCTCGCTTTTTCAACAGATCAGTTCGATAAAATTGAATCAGTGATCCGATAAAAGTGCATTAGCATGTAGATCCGGACATGCTTTCATACAGTTTGAAGAGCCATGTGTCGTGTAACATGTGTACATGAAATTTCATCCTCATATCTTTATAATGGAGAACACTGAGGATCCAAGTGTGTCATGTAACTACACACAACACAGGGACTGAAAAACAATGCAACTTTGAGGCCACACATCGTGTAAGATTATCACACATTGTGTACCTCGTACACATCCATGGAAGGCAACATGCCCATTCACTAGGCATGTGTTGTGGATATGGGAAGAAGAGACCACACATCATTTAACCAAGTACATGATGTGCAATCTGCTGCAAACAGTGTGCTTAATTTAATGTGGAAATAATAATTAATTATATAATTAAACCTATTCACATGTGTTATGTATGTCATTTATTTGACATTGTATGCCATATCATAGGATTTTTAATTATATATTAAATTAATTTCTATGTTAAATTCTAAAACTATAAGTTGTGTATGGTCTTTTCTTATAATATACTCTGCATGCATCAAGAACATCACATGTAGTGTAATTCACATGTGTTTCATGTATCATTTGGTTAATAGTACACACCATGTAATTATTGATCACACAATGTGTGTTAGATGCCAAGGGAATGCACATGCATAGGGATCATGCCAAGTAGTTTGGATAAGTACATGTCATTTCCTCCAAGTACACTTGTGTACTTTATTAATTTGAAATAAAATTAATTTATTTAAGTTGTTTAAAGTTATGAATAATGGAAATTCAAGGATGCTTGGATGGTATTAAGATAAATTGAATTAATTATATCAATTCATGGAATTTTATCTTAATTAAAATAATGAATCAAAGTAATTGATAACTAGATTTCAAATATATACTCATTTCATGTTGTGTGGATGGTCATGAGATTAAACCAGACCTATGTATGTGATTTGTTTTCTTTTAATATATTATTATTAAATTAAAATTATGGTCTGTGAGTCATCACATCCTCCTCATTATGTAAGGGTATGTGTGCCCACGGTTTCTTTTATGTAAACCCCCTTATGAAATCCATTGGATCCATTCACATGTGTGTGAGTAAAAGATTTTTGTAAGGATGGATCTTCTAGGTGAGAGGAGGCGGTCTGAGTCTCGGAGCTAAAGTGAAACCAATCGAGGCAATACATAGGAGCTAAGGTGGAATATTGTAACACAATCCAAGATAAGGTTCAAGGTTTTTTCCCCTAGAGTCAAGGGTTATATTATCATCCATTGGATAAACTAACCACTAGAGAATCTTATGATCATGCCACTTATATTTTATTTATGTCAATTTTGTGATTGGTTATTTATTTTTTTTGGATGCTACAGAACCATTTAATAAATGAATTAACAAGCATGTAAGATGGAGTAAAATAAAACTGGATTATGCATAAATTTTATTAGACACGGTTAATCACTCAAGTAAAATCCACTAAATATTAATAAGGCATGTGATAAGATAAATTGGGCTTTACGCATAAGGACAAAAATTGCTCAACTAAAATATTAAGTCGGCATAGTCTTTCATTACTTAATCTAGAGTTGAACCCATAGTTCAAAGTGTTTGACCGAACCAAGTCAGGGTGCTTTCAATTATCAGGAAACTTTTATCTTGAAGTTTTGAGTTGACTTAACTTGGATCACATCAAGGGTTAATTTTCCAAGCATGACTTGGTGTATCTGAGAGGCAATTGTTAAGAAAATATTTATCCAGGATTTCAGGATTGGGGAGTCCACTCAACGGATCAAGGAACTACGAGTTAATATAGTTGACATGTTACACCTACCTAAAACCCTTCAATTAACTTGTCTTGAAACTAGAATATCCATGCAATAAGATATTCTGAAACTAATGGTGAGGTCTATTAGGTTTCAAAGAAATAGTGTGAGATTAATGAAATTTAAATTTATTAATTTATTTTGGTAATAAAGAAAGTACTAATAATCTACTCTTAATTTTGTAGAAATGGAAAACCACACAACTTCGACAATATCACTGTAATCCATACTAGGGAAGAAAACCCTTCTCACTGGCTTGAATTTCTAGGAATGGTATAGGCACTTACACGTTATACTGTGCCATGAATGAAAATTAAACGTGATGGAAACCCCACTTCATGAGTTGCTTGCAAAAGAGGTTAGTGAGGAAGAATTCTCTCTACCGAAAACATGTGGACAATGCAATGGATTTCCAATATTTCATGTTATCCTCCATGTATAGTGAACTTCTAAGGTAGTGGAGATATAGATGCATATAGAATCATTTCTCACCTTGATGATATTTATCAGAAGAGTGTGATAGAAGAGAGATATGAGATCTCCAATGCATTGACCATGTGCAAGATTGGAGAGTCAGTGCTAGTTAGGCCTCATGTAGTCAAGATGATTGAATTTATAGAATGCTTAGACATCTTTGGGTTTAAGATACCTGATGAGTTATGCACATATCTCATTTTTTCCTCACTACCTAGAGCCTTCTCCAGTTTCATTGTGAATTATAATATGAACAATAGAGAAAATACTCTTTTGAAACTTCTTACTCTTATTCGCCAAGTTGATAAAGGCATGGGCGTGAAAAGACCATGGTCCTTATGGTGAATAAGAAAAGGAAGAATGAGGCAAAGGGCTTGAAGACTCATTCCAAGTCTAAGGCTCCAGAGCACTATCCTTCCAAGAAGAAGAATAAGATCCAATGATAAGAAAATGAACAGAATGTGGTGTGTTTTTTATGTAGCAAGCAAGACCACTGAAAGCATAATTGCACCCAACCAGATAAGTAAGGGGAATTTTTAGGTTCATTCGTTATCGAGTGTAATCTTTCCATATCTACAAGTTGGGTATTAGATATTTCATGTGGTGCTCACATTTGTATCCAAATATAGGAACCAAGTAGATTTCATAAGGTTTCCAAAGGTGAGTTGGATCTAAGGGATACCAATAGAGCGAGGTTGGAAGCTTTAGCCGTTTGAGACTACCACCTCACATTGTGAACATGATTGATTTGGTTTTTAAAAAACTTTTATTATGTGTATAGTGTTACCAAGAACATCATTTTTCATTTCTTATTTGGACATGGATGGGTTTATTTTTAGTTTTGGAAATAAGAGTTTCTATTTTTATAAAGATAACATATATTATGGTATGATACAACTGAATAATGGTCATTATGTACTAAATTATGAAAACTAAATATTGGAAATTGATAATTCAAGTGACTCATTTCACACCCAGTTTTGGCATCACTGTCTTGATCATGTAAATGAGAAGCATTTGAAAAAACTCTATCAAGATGGTTATTTAGACTCTTTTGAGCTTAAACCACTTGAAATATGGCATGGTTGTTTACAAGGCAGGATGACCAAACCACCATTTGGCGGTCAAGGTGAAAGGACCATAGAGCTTTTAGAATTTGTTCACACTTATGTGTGCGGACCTTTTCAAGTAGAATCTAGAGGTGGATTCTCATACTTTATCACTATCAAATCGAGATGGTAAATATCTTAGCCAAGAGTTTATCGATTTTCTATGGGAGTATGAGATATTATCTCAACTCATTCCTCCTTATACACCACAATGGGATGGTGTTAGTGAAAAGAGAAACTATGCCTCACTGAACATGGTAAGATTGATAATGAGTCACACAAGTCTTCCATTATCCTTTTGGGGATATGCATCACATACAACAACGTACATACTAAACTGAGTACCAACTAAAGTGGAAAAAAATATTCCCTTTGAGTTATGGAGTAGAAAGAAACATGTTTTGTCGCATACTCATGCATGGGGGTGCGAGGTGTTTGTTAAGGGTGGCTCAAGCAACAAATTGTCACTCTGGGGTATGAAGTGTATCGTTATAGGTTACCCCAAGGAAATGAGGGGATGTTGCCTATATGATCTCTTAGATAAAAAGGTTATAGTTGTTAGGTAAGATGTATTCCTTGCATAAATCCATTTATGGATTAAAGAAAACATCCAAGTCATGGAACATTTGGTTCGATGAAGGCATAAAAGAATTTGTTTTCATTAAGAATGAATGTGATCCATGTGTTTATAAACGGCTTAGTGTGAGTACGGTTGTTTTCATAGTAGTATATGTTAATGACATATTACTATTTGGAAACAATATATCAACCTTACGAGAGGTTAAGGCACAGTTAAGCAAGTGATTCTCTGTGAAGGACTTACATAAATCAATCTATATTATAGGAATCGAGATCATATGTGATAGATCAAAGAGGCTACTTGGAATAATTCAAAGTGCATACATTAACCAAATAATGAAGAGGTTTGGTATGAAACAATCCAATATGGGATTGATTCCAGTGTCACACAGTATACAACTTTTCAAGAAAATGTGTCCTCCGACATAATAGGAAAGAGAGAGAATGAGTAAGATCCCATTCGCTTCCATGATAGGATCTATCATGTATTCCATGTTATGTATGAGACTTGATGTTGCCTATGCTTCGAGCATGGTAGGAAGATATCAAGATGATCCAGATGAATAACATTAGACTACCATTAAGACTATCCTTAGATATCTGAGGTGAACTAAGGATATGTTCTTGGTGTATGGAAGAGATGAAGAGCTAGTCATCAGGGATTATACAAATTCTTTCTTTTAAACAGATCAGAATGATCTGAAGTCGCAGTTAGGATATGTTTTTTATCTCAACAGAGGAGTTGTGAGCTGGAAGAGTTCAAAGCAGTTGGTTATCGTTAATTCTATAGCAGATCCAAAGTATATTGTGGTTTTTGATGCATCCAAGGAAACAATTTGGATTCGTAACATTGTCCAAGAGCTTGATGTGGTGGCTAGCAGTTAAGACCATGTCACAGTTTACTGTGATAACATTGCAACAGTGGATCTTTCTAAATAGTTAAGGTCACAACAAAGGACAAAGCATATACTTCAAAAGTTACATCTCTTGAGATATTTATTCAATGAGGTGAAGTTGAAGTGAGTAGAGTATCCAAGGAGGAAAATATGGCATACCCCTTGACGAAGGCTCTATCTCAGTAGAGGCATGAGTATCATGTGAGAGCTAACGGACTGGAGGTTGTTAACAGTTGGCTCTAGTGTAAGTGAGAGTCTGTTGGAGTTGGTTCTCTAGAACAAACTTCTAAGTACTTGATGATTACATGTATTTATTGTTATGAATATTGTAACGAACCAACCCAATTACCTTTAAAACTGGCACCCCAACTGATCTACTACATACCCAAAGGATGTTCTTGATCCCCACGGACTGACGACTAGCACCTGAGTATCATAAAAACAAATATATGAAACGATTTATCCCAACCTGAAATGATTTGCAAGACATACATATACAATAAAAGAACCATCGAAAGAACTAAAAGAAATATATTTCATAAACAAAAGAAACAGTGGTAGCAATACAACTCAAAAGTAACTAAACAAACTCCAAGGTGTCGGTCCAACAACCAAAGGACAAACCCAAAACGAGAAATAGATACTCCATGTGATAAGTGAGGCAACGTATCAATATCTCACCACCAGCTACCCAAACCTACTTGACCAAACCTCACCGCCTCACTGTGGCACCTCATCTTTTCATGCATCCAAAGACATAACAAGGTCTACACATCGTCGAAGGGGTGTGTAGGGTGTGAGTTAATAGGCTCAGTGGGATCCAACTCAGGTGTTCCATATCAAGTCTCCATACAATAATCTCAATATGCTCAATTTTAAACAAAACATGGCATGATAAGTTGTAAAGTAGTTTTTATATCAAAATCATGGCAAATATTTCTCTTTTTCCACAGTTCTAAAAAATGCAAGGTAAAATAGTTTCAAAGCATAAATCAACATTTCTCAAATCATCCACATTTCATCAAAGCTTTTATATCCAAGCTAAAGTAGTACAAATCACAACACAATGAAGATCACCCCTGGGATCTCATAGATCTGAGCAAGATAGATCACTTGTACCCCAATAATCAAGATGAAACTAGTGTGCACAAACAAGTTCCTAGGATATAGGGCCTAGAGAACATAAGAACACCCCATGAGTGAACCTCTTGATGATGCCTGACAATCAATTCCCTAGTACACTTGGCCTAGGGAGCAGAGGAACATCCCAAGAGTGACCCCCTGATAAAAATAAGGATAAGGCTCGTTACTAAACCCCCCTACTATATACCCAAGGCTCCCATATTGTTCTACAATTCATATCATTTCAAGGATGCTTTAAAAATACCTTTTCTTTTTCCAAATAAGGGAAACCCATATTTTATCAAAAAACTCTTTTTCGTGCACAAAAAAAATCAATCATGCCACTTATTTTATAAAACAATTCATAGAACCAATAAAAATACACGATTCAATGTCATAAGCTAGAGACAAACACATCTACCTCAAACTCGGGTCATAAACCACCCTCAGTGGAATCCACTAACACTAGAAAAAATGAAAAACAATAAACGGAGGCCCTAGAATTGATTCTGTAACGTCCTGACCCAAGTGCCACGCACCGGTGCCCCGAGTCGGTCGGTCACATGACCTCAAGTGCGCCTCCTCGTATGTCAAAGGCTGCCGACTAGCAGCAAGGGTCTGATTAGTCGATCATGGGGAGGCTATACAGGTATTGTTGGGGCACAATTTATGTCTTTATGTCCTTGATGTCATATTGGGTTCCCCCTCACCCATTAAAAGGGGGTTTATGATATAATTAAAAATTAATTTTTAGTTAAAGTGTCAAGTGTCTAAAATGAAAACTAAAAATAAAGACATCGACAACTCCCAAGGGGGTCCCGAACCACGTCCGGTTCCCTCATTTAAGCTTCATCCCCAAATCAGCCATCTAATATAGGGTATTTTCCTTTAACTTGTCCTACAAAAATAAAGTATATTCGGGTACTGATCAAGCAGTCCAAGTAGGGTGTGAGTACGACTCATTAGTCCACTACCAACGGTGTCTAAAACAATATCCAGTCAAAAATAGTGTATGCAATTTTATAAATAAAAAATTACAATGAATAATTAAATAGTTATCACATTATCAATCAATCTTTATTTAACCACATAAACCCTGGGTTCCCGTAGACACTAGTATCTCAATACCTGCTTCGACCTGTGCCGGAATCTGAACTATCCCCAAAAGATATCACGTGTATGTATGTCCATGTTACCATTCTTATTTCCACAAATGAATGACCATATTACCATTCATTAATTCACACAATTGAACGGTCATGTTACCATTCTTTATTTCACACAAATGAATGATCATGTTACCATTCATTAATTCTCACAATTGAATGACCATGTTACCATTCATTAATTCTCACAATTGAATGACCATGTTACCATTCTTTAATCCACACAAATGAATGATCATGTTGTCATTCATTAATTCACGTGATTGAATGTCTATATTACCATTCTTTATTTCACACTAAGGAATGACCATGCTATTATTCATCAACACATAATTAATTCAACAATTAATTATCCATATTAATTTCATTACAAATTAAACAATTTGTTAATCATACCAATATCATTAATTAATTCACCAATTAATTAATCATCTCGATCTCATTACTAATTCAATAATTAGACATCACATAATTCCCTTTAATTAATTCCCCAATTAATTAAGCACACCATTCCCTTTAATTAATTCAACAATTAATTAATCACTAACCCGTAATTAATTCAACAATTAATTATCTCAATTCACAATCTCAATATCTCATAATTAATTCATCAATTAATTATCTCAAATTAATTATTTCTATATCTCATAATTAATTCCACAATTAATTATCTCAAATCAATTATTTTTATATCTCATAATTAATTCCGCAATTAATTATCTCAATCAACTATCCCAAAATATCTCATAATTAATTCCACAATTAATTATCTCAAATCTATAATCTCAAATGTCCCAAATATCACATCTCTCTTAATTAATTAATTCACCAAATTAATTAATTCATCAAGAACTCAATTGCTAAACATCAAATAGAAATTCTACAATTACATACACATAATTAAAATTAGAACTATTGGATTTGATTTATAAACCATCGACCTTGATTCATTGACGAACGATCGCCCAATGGAAATCTCCAAAATGGATCAGCACAACAACATCGATCAGGATCTGAATTTAAAACCCTAAATCAAGATTAAACAATTCAAGATCTCTTAATTCTAGATCTAGATCCACAAGCCTAGATCAAGATTCATCAAATCTAGATCTAGATCTAGCAAAATAGTAGATAACTTCCCACTAAAAGAACGAAGGAAGAAAGGAGAATGAACAAGAGAACAACAGGATGGGATCTACTTACCGGGAGAGGAGGAGATCTTCGATCTGGGTTTTGAATCACAAAGAACAGAGGTCAAACGGCCTTGGAATCCCTTCATAAAGCTCTGAAATTATCCAAAATCTCAAGGGTCTGAGTTTGGGTCAAAATGGATGAGTTTCAAGGGTTCGGGGGAATTAAAAACTAATTTTTGGGCCACTTTAAAAAACGCGCATGATTTCCTGGTTAGAGGTGCATGGTTTTCCCTAATTGTGCGCCTTAACCGCGAACCAATTATTTTAGGGGTGCACAGCTTCTCCTTTTAGGGTGCACAGTTTGACCAGCCGTGTGAACCCCCACTGTACAGGTTTGCACGGTTTGCTGGGCTGGGGGGCACGGTTTTCTCTAACCATGCGCCAACCATGCATAGCCCTCTTTCCTTCAATTTTTCTCAAAAATCACCCAAACACACCATAAGGTAAAACTCAATAAAAAGGTACTTAATTAAAGACAAAAAGTATCTGAATTCAAGCCCAAGTCAACTTCGGAAAAGGCTGAGATCTTACAGATTCACACATCTTAGAATCGTATTTCATAACAATAAGGGTCAACAGAGAGGTTAGGTCACACATACCTCAAAAACCACACACGTCGCACCACAACCAACATAAGGGTCAGCCTCCGAAAGAAGATCACACAACGGATCTAGAAGGATCAAACAATAATCAACATGTGATCAACAAATTCAAAAATGCAGTGCAACGCCGCTGCTGCAACCAATGACAACGAAGAAACAGAAAGATCGCTTACCGAGAGAGACGTAGTGCAACCACCGCAGAGATCGAGTGCTGAACAAAGGAACCCAGGAGCGGAAACACCCAAAATCACCTGGCCTGGGGTTTGAGAGAGGAGAGTTGCGTAACGAATAAGAAAAATATCAAGCGTGCAACGTGATAAAACCTACTTGGTCGTAGAGATTTACGTTGTAAATAGGAGTTTTACAACGTAAACCCCCCATGATGCGTTTACACCAAAAAACACATCACCTAGGGATAAATTTATCTCGAGCGATGATTTTACAGCGTAAAAGGGTTTTGCGACCTAAAAATGGGATTTACGACTTAAAAGAGTTTTACGCCCTAAACCGTTTTACGACCGGTGCCCGACAAAGGACTTACACCATAAGCTAGAACTTACGATGTAAAAGTGTCCAGGTTCTGTAAAAACTCCCCAAAAACAGCTCTTATACTCTCTAAACCCAAAAACACACTCTAAAATATCAAGAGCGTACCTTAAAAATACAGGATCTTACAAATATTTATTATCACGTTATGATTGTTCCTCCGCATGACATTGTATGTGATAATGTGTTAAGAATAAATGTCGCACCGAAAGGTCGTAATAGTTTTCGCTATGATGAGAACCTGAAGGTGTCACGATATTATTCTTGAATGAATGTTCTATAGTCAGATGATATTGTTTGATGGGACACGGATGATATAGGTTGTCAGGGGTAGGTGACTCATAAGACATTGAGTCACCTTCTCATGGTGTTCGCTCTTCGTAATCTCAAAGAAGGGAGGTTATGAGAATGGACTCGCCAGTAGGAAATTCACATTCTATGTGTCATTGGATGTTCATATCTACAAATGTGTGTATTGGTCCTTAGACTTTAAAATTGTCATTAATGAATATCATGAGTCACATACTTTGATGTATTGATGAAAATTGTGAAGACATATACTCGCGATAAAGTAGAATACGTTGGATGCATCACAAGTGATGTCGCATTAATGGGTAATTTGAGAAATGATTTGCCTCATATGTCCCTTGATTGAAGTTGATATCTCGGGCTCTTTGATGAGAATGAAACTGCCTGGATAAATCCATTATCATGGTATTTTGCGAGCATGTTCATTAACGGAAATTCAAAGAAAAAGACATTGAACACATAGGTTGATGACACCAGTATGCAACCTGTTTGATTAGAGATATCATGCTAAAAAGATTATATTACACAGTGAGCGTTCGTAGAAGGTTGTATGTCGTCGTGACATTAACTTCTTTTTCTATGGGTGTCTTGACATAGCGCTAGGCGCTAACCTTAGACTTCAGACATCTTCGTCTATTGTCACTGAGATAGAGGCCTAGAAGGCCGCATAGTAAGTGTATATGTGGTCTTGTTTAAATTCCATGTTGAGTTTAACATGTTAGAATAAATATTATTCCTGCTTTGTGATTTAATAATTATTCGAGTTTGGTTGATCGTTAAGATTTAATCACAAGTTATTTGAAATAATAATTAAGTTAAATATTAATAATGAATATTTATTTGCAAGGTTTGACGAATATAATATTTATTATATTTATCGATGAATAATGCAGTGATATTTGTTTTTTAAATAAATAGTCATTATTCAAAGTTCAACACATGTTGGGGGATAAGCAAACCAAGTTTAATGGTCTAATTGGAAATAATATAAATGATATTTATTTATTCTCAGGTGATGCGCATACTGAATAATCATATTATTATTAAGACATGAGGTTCACTAAGAATTAAGTAATTGGAAAGGGGCTTGTGTGTAAATAGTCAACAAGGGACCTGCCTTAATAAATATATAATTATATCACTTTCTAAAAATATTCTTCTTGTGCACAACAGATAGAGAGAAGCTCACTTAAGCCCTGAAGAGAGTTCTAGAAATCTAAAGTGCGCTCACTCCTCTTCTCTCAAGCCATCAAGAGGTCATCGGGTTCTCCATCCTCATAGAAGAATTCTGTTGCAATCAACTACAAACGTCGCAAGTGATCGAGATCGATCGTGCTAGCAACCAGTGATTCCACGATGACATTCAGAGATTGTGATATGCGAATTTATCACCACAAGAAGGATTCTACATTTGGATCCAGCAAACGCAACGACGGTACAACGAAATCGGGTCAACCAAATCATCAACGAATGAATCATTACAAATTTAGGGACAAACTCAATTTTATTCCCCCGATATCCTAACTTTTAGGGTTTCTCAACAGTGTTACCCAAAACTCACAATGATATTTGGTTATCTAACTTTTAATGTTGGTCATTTCCACCGTGTCTTACACAAGATAATCCATGGGCATCTTGTTATGATAGAGGTGAATGATCAAAGACTTAACATGTGATGCTTTGGAAGGAATCTTACACTTAGTGTTTCAAAGGGTTTTCCTTTTAAAAATACCCACAAGTTTAATATACATCTCGTACATATAAAACTCATTGCATCTCATGTTTTCTACATTTTTACAAACATGTTTCTAAAGATTAAGTTTTGGAATCCAATTTCATCCACTAAATTAATGTACTCACACCACATTAATACGGAACTCTTTACACAACTCATAAGTTTGTGTTGCTCATCCAATAATAGAACTCAAACATATTCATACATATCCAAATGCATCACGTACATAAGGTACATGAACTCTTCATGTAAAGACTTATAATTATATGAAATTAACAATCTCCACATAAGCAAACCCGGAGTGACAAATAGTCAACCTCTCACCTTTCTAGAACAAAGCATAAGACTATGCGGGTTGGTAGTACGACCCCAAGTCTCTCTTCCCGGGAAAACTTTACTCAGAGAATTCAATTCATATTTTTAAAACCTAATATGCACAAACTATATTCAATAATTTCATAACTCTAAAAAAAGAGGTTAACGTAAATGAAAATTAAATCTTATGGAGTCATATTTAGCATGTAATGCAAGAATATATCTCCTAAAAGTAATTTATCACATAAATTTAGGCATGCGCTTTATTCGCATTCTATAAACAATTTATAAACATGAATAAGGAATAATTAAATAAATGAACATTATTTATTCTACCAAACATGAGAAATCAATATGAATTTTTCATATTTTAATTTAGGCGTGAAAAGATCCTATTTTATAATGCTTATAACTTATAATTTATATACAATTTATAAATCGTAATTAAAAAAATAAAAAAATAAAAAATTGTGTTACATTATAATCATCCATTAAACCCCTTAATGAAGAAGTGCATGCCATGAATAATCCGTTCATAATGAATTATAAACAAAAGAACCATGGGGAGAGCATGCATGCAAAAAGGCAATTCTAGAAAGTCGCCCTCAAAGACACAACAAGGTCTACACATCGTCAAAGGGGTGTGCAGGGCGTGAGTTAATAGGCTCAGTGGGATCCAACCTAGGTGTTCCATATCAAGTCTCCATACAATAATCCCAATGTGCTAAATTTTAAACAAAACATGGCATGATAAAATGTAAACCATTTTTTATATCAAAAGCATGGCAAATATTTCTCTTTTTCCACAGTTCTAAAAAATGCAAGGTAAAACAGTTTCAAAGCATAAATCCACATTTCTCAAATCATCCACATTTCATCAAAGATTGTATATCCAAGCCAAAGCAGTACAAGTCACAACACAATGGAGATCACCCCTAGGATCTCATAGGTCTGAGCAAGCTAGGTCACTTGTACCCCAATAATCAAGACGAAACTAGTGTGCACAAACAAGTTCCTAGGACATAGGGCCTTGAGAACAGAGGAACACCCCATGAGTGAACCTCTCGACAATGTCTGACAACCAATTCCCTAGTACGCTTGGCCTAGGGAGTAGAAGAACGTCCCGTGAGTGACCCCCCCCCCCCCCCCCCGATAAAAAAAGGATAAGGCTTGTTACTAAACCCCCTCATATATACCCAAGGCCCCCATATGTTTCACATCATTTCAAACATGCTTTAAAAATACCTTTTCTTTTTCCAAATAAGGGAAAGCCATCTTTTCTCAAAAAACTCTTTTCCATGCACAAAAAAAATCAATCATGCCACTTCTTTTATAAAACAATACATAGAACCAATAACAATACACAATTCAATGCCATAGGCTAGAGACAAACCCGCCTACCTCAAACTCGGGTAGTAAACCACCCTCAACGGGATCCACTAACACTAGAAGGAATGCAGAGCAATAAACGGAGGCCCTGGAATTGATTATGTAACATCCCAACATGGGTGCCACACATTGGTGCCCCGAGCAGGTCGGTCAAATGACCTCAAGCGCGTCTCCTCGTACGCCAAAGGCAGCCGACTAGCAGCGAGGGTATGATAAGTTGATCATGAGAAGACTATACAGGTACTGTTGGGGCACAGTTTATGTCTTTATGTCCTTGATGTCATGTTGGGTTCCCCCTCACCCATTAAAATGGGGTTTATGATATAATAAAAAAAATTAATTTTCAGTTAATGTGTCAAGTGTCTAAAATGCAAACTAAAAATAAAGACATCAACGACTCCCAAGCGGGTCCCGAACCACGCCTAGTTCCCTCGTTCAAGCTTCATCCCCAAATCAGCCATCTAATACAGTGTATTTTCCATTGACTTGTCCTGCAACAATAAAGTTTATTCGAGTACTAATTAGGCAGCCCGAGTAGGGTGTAAGTACGACTCAGTTGTCCACCATCAACGGTGTCTAAAACAGTATCCAGTCAAAAATAGTGTATGCGGTTTTATAAATAAATAATTACAATGAATAATTAAATAGTTATCGCATTATGAATCAATCTTTATTTAACCACATAAACCCCAGGTTCCCGTAGACACTAGTACCTCAATACCTGTTTCAGCCCATGCCAGAATCTGAATTATCCCTGAGAAATATCACGTGTTTGTATATCCATGTTACCATTCTTATTTCCACAAATGAATGACCATATTACTATTTATTAATTCACACAATTGAATGATCATGTTACCATTCTTTATTTCACACAAATGAAGGATCATGTTACCATTCATTAATTCTCACAATTGAATGACCATATTACCATTCTTTAATCCACACAAATGAATGATCATGTTGTCATTCATTAATTCACACGATTGAATGTTTGTATTACCAATATTTATTTCATACCAAGGAATAACCATGTTACCATTCATCAATACATAATTAATTCAACAATTAATTATCCATATTAATTTCATTACAAATTCAACAATTTGTTGATCATACCAATCTCATTAATTAATTCACCAATTAATTAATCATCTCGATCTCATTATTAATTCAACAATTAGTCATCATATAATTCCCTTTAATTAATTCCCCAATTAATTAATCACATCATTCACTTTAATTAATTCAACAATTAATTAATCACTAACCCATAATTAATTCAACAATTAATTATCTCAATTCACAATCTCAATATCTCATAATTAAGTCATCAATTAATTATCTCAAATCAATTATTTCTATATCTCATAATTAATTCCACAATTAATTATCTCAAATCAATTATTTCTATATCTCATAATTAATTCTGTAATTAATTATCTCAATCAATTGTCCCAAAATATCTCATAATTAATTTTACAATTAATTATCTCAAATCTATAATTTCAAATGTCCCAAATATCACATCTCCCTTAATTAATTAATTCGCCAAATTAATTAATTCACCAAATTAATTAATTCATCAAAAACTCAACTGCTAAACATCAAATAACAGTTCTACAATTACATACACATAATTAAAATCAAGACTATGGGATTTGATTTATAAATCACCGAACTCGATTCGTTGACGAACGATCACCTAACGGAAATCCCCAAAATCAAGCAGCACAACAACGTAGATCAGGATCTGAATCTAAAACCCTAAATCAAGATTAAACAATTCAAGATCTCTTAATTCTAGATCTATACCCACAAGCCTAGATCTAGATTCATCAAATCTAGATCTAGATCTAGCAAAACAGTAGATAACCTCCCACCAAAAGAATGAGGGAAGAAAGGAGGATGAATGAGAGAACAACAGAATAGGATCCACTTATCGAGAGAGGAGGAGATCTTCGATTCGGGTTTTGAATTGCGAAGAACGGAGGTCAGACAACCTTGGAATCCCTTCGGAAAGCTCTGAAATTATCCAAAATCATAAGGGTTTGGGTTTGGGTCGAAATGGATGAGTTTCGAGGGTTCTGGGGAATTAAAAACTAATTTTTGAGCCACTTTAAAAATCGCGCACAATTTCCTGGTCAGGGGTGTACGGTTTTCCCTAACCGTGCGCCTTAACTGCAAACCTATTATTTTAGGGATGTGGGGTTTCTCCTTTTAGGGTGCACGGTTTGACCAGCCGTGCAAACATCCATTGTACAGGGTTGCACGGTTTGTTGGGCTGGGGTGCACGGTTTGCTCTAACCGTGCGTCAACCGTGCGTCAACTGTGCATAGCCCTCTTTCCTTCAATTTTTCTCAAAAATCACCCAAACACACCACAAGGCAAAACTCAATCAAAAGGTACTTAATTAAAGACAAAAGGTACCTAAATTCAAGCTCAAGTCAACTCCATAAAAGGTCAAGATCTTACAGATTCACACATCTTCAAATCGTATTACATAACAATAAGGGTCAACGGAGAGGTTAGGTCACACATACCTCAAAAACCACACACGTCACACCACAACCAACACAAGGGTCAACCTCCGAAAGAAGATCGCACAACGGATCTAGAAGGACAAACAATAATCAACATGTGATCAACATATTCACAAATGCAGTGCAACGCTGCTGCTGCAACCAATGACAACGAAGAAACAGAAAGATCGCTTAGCGAAAGAGACACAGCACAACCACCGCAGAGATCGAGCGCCGAACAAAGGAACCGAGAAGGAGCGAAAACACCCAAAATCACCTGGTCTGGGGTTCGAGAGAGGAGAGTTGCGCAACGAATAAGAAAAACATCAAGCGTGCAACGTGATAAAACCTACTAGGTCGTAGGGATTTACGTTGTAAATAGGAGTCTTACAGCGTAAACTCCCCATGATGCGTTTACATCAAAAAACACATCACCTCAGGATAAAATTATCTCGAGCGATGATTTTACAGCATAAAAGATTCCTTTACAACGTAAAAGGGTTTTACAGCCTAAAAATAGGATTTGCGGCCCTAAACCGTTTTACGGTCGGTGCCCGGCAAAGGACTTGCACTGTAAGTTAGAACTTGCGACGTAAGTGTCCATGTTCTATAAAAACTCCCCCAAAACAACTCTTATACTCTCTGAACCCGAAAACACACTCTAAAATATCAAGAGCATACCTTAAAAATTCAGGATCTTACAAATATTTATTATCACATTATGAATGTTCCTCTGCATGACATTGTATGTGATAATGTGTTAAGAATAAATGTCACATTGAAATGTCGTAATAGTTCTCTGCTATGATGAGAACCTGAAGGTGCCACAACATTATTCTTGAATGAATGTTCTATAGCCAGATGATATTGTCTGACGGGACACGGATGATATACGCTACCAAGGGTAGGTGGTTCATAAGACATTGAGCCACCTTTTCATGGTGTTCGCTCTTAGTAATCTCGAAGAAGAGAGGTTATGATAATAGACCTGTCAGTAGGAAATCCACATTCTATGTGTCATTAGATGTTCCTATCTACAAACATGTGTATTGGCCCTTAGACTTTAATATTATCATTAATGAATATCATGAGTCGCATACTTTGATGTATTGATGAAAATTGTGAAGACATATACTCGTTGTGAAGTAGAATACATTGGGTGCGTCATGAGTGATATTGCATTAATAGATAATGTGAGAAATGATTTGTCTCGTATGTCCCTTTATTGAAGTTGATATCTCAAGCTCTTTGAGAATGAAACTACCTAGATAAATCCATTGTCATGGTATTTTACGAGCATGTTCATTAACAAAAATTCAAAGAAAAAGACATTGAACACATAGGTTGATGACACCAATATGCAACCTGTTTGATTAGAGATATCGTGCTAAAATGATTATATTACACAGTGAGTGTTCGTAAAATGTTGTATGTTGTCACGACATTAACTTCTTTTTCTATAGGTGTCTTGACATATCGCTAGGTGCTAACCATGAACTTTAGACATCTCCGCCTATTGCCACTAAGATAGGCCTAAAAGGTCGCATAGTAAATGTATTTGCGGTCTTGATTTATGTTGAGTTTAACAAGCTAAAATAAATATTATTCCTGCTTTTTGATTTAATAATTATTCGAGTTTGGTCGATCGTTGAAATTTAATCAAAAGTTATTTGAAATAATAATTAAGTTAAATATTAATAATGAATATTTATTTGCAAGGTTTGACAAATATAATATTTATTATATTTATCGATGAATAATGCAGTGATATTTGTTTTTTAAATAAATAGTCATTATTCAAAGTTCGATAAATGTTAAGGGGGATAAGCAAACCAAGTTTAATGGTCTAATTTGAAATAATATAAATGGTATTTATTTATTTTCAGGTGATGCGCATACTGAATAATAATCATATTATTATTAAAACATGAGGTTCACTAAGAATTAATTAATTTGAAAGGGGCTTGTGTGTAAATAGTCAACAATGGACCTACCTTAATAAATATATAATTATATCACTTGCACAACAGATAGAGAAGCTCACTTAAGCACTGGAGAGAGTTCTAGAAATCTAATGTGCGCCCTCTCCTCTTCTCTCAAGCCATCAAGAGATCATCAGGTTCTTCATCCTCGTAGAAGAATTCTGTTGTGATCAACCACAAACGTCGCAAGCGATCAGGATCGATCGTGCTAGCAACCAACAATTCCACGACGGCATTCAGAGATTGTGATGTACGGATTTATCACCGCAAGAAAGATTCTACACTTGGATCTAGCAAACGCAACGACGGTACGACAAGATCGAGTCAACCAAATTGTCAATGAAGGAAACGTTACAAATTTAGGGACAAACTCAATTTTATTCCCCTTGATATCCTAACTTTTAGGGTTTCTCAACAAAGTGTTGCCCAAAACTCACAATGATATTTGGTTATCTAACTTTTAAGGTTGGTCATTTCCACCGTGTGTTGCACATGATAATTCATGAACACCTTGTTATGATAGAGGTGAAGGATCAAAGATTTAACATGTGCTGTTTTGGAAAGAATCTTACACGTGTTTTAGAGGGTTTTCATTTTAAAATACCCACATGTTTAATATACATCATACATATAAAACTCATTGCATCTCATGTTTTATACATTTTTGCATGCATGTTTCTAAATATTTAAGTTTTGAAATCCAATTACATCCACTAAATTAATGTGTTCACGCCACATTAATAAGTAACTCTTTACACAACTCATAAGTTTGTGTTGCTCATCCAATAATAGAACCCAAACATATTCATACATATCCAAATGCATGACATACATGAGGCACATGAACTCTTTATGCAAAGACTTGTAATTATATGAAATTGACAATCTCCACATAAGCAAGCCCAAAACGACATATAGTCAACCCATCACCTTTCTAGAACAAAGCATAAGACCATGGTTGATAGTACGACCCCAAGTCCCTCTTCCCGAGAAAACTTTACTCAAAGAATTCAATTCATCTTTCTAAAACCTAATATGCACAAACTATATTCAATAATTGCATAACTCTAAAAACAAAGGTTAATGTAAATGGAAATTAAATTTTATTCATATTTAGCATGTAATGCAAGAATATATCTCATAGAAGCAATTTATCACATAAATTTAGGCATATGCTTTATTCACATTCTATAAACAATTCATAAACATGAATAAGAAATAATTAAATAAACACTATTTATTCTACCAATTATGAGAAATCAATATGAACTTTTTATATTTTAATTTAGGCATGAAAAAATCCTATTTTCTAATGCTTATAACTTATAATTTATATACAATTTATAAACCATAATTAAAAAAAAATAAAAATTAAAAAAATTACGCTACGTTAGATTCATCCATTAAAACCCTTAATGAAGAAGTGCATGCCATGATTAATCCATTCATAATAAATTATAAACAAAAAGAACCATGGGGAAAGCATGCATCTCATGCATGCAAAAAGGCAATTCTAGAAAGTCGCCCTCAAAGATGGTGGATTATTTCAAAGAGAAGAAAAAACGACCGATGGCTTTTTGAATTATAAAAAATGATTGAAAATCCTTTTTTTTTTAAACACCAATCGATGTGGATTATTTCAATTCAAATCCATCAAAACATCAAATGAGACGACTCATTGGAAGTTCGCAGTTTTCTGAAGACTGTCATTTAAATTTCAAAAAATCAACTGTTGCAACTAAACAATTTATTAGTCGTTTTTATTTTAAAATTTTATTTACCTATTCATAGGGGGAGTGACCTCAGAGGGATTACCCAATCACCCCCCCCCCCAACGAATTTTATATGAATGTAAAACCACCATGATATTTAATGAATAAAATATACTTTATAAAAAATAACACCTCATCCGGGAAGCTTCATCCTGGCTGCCGGTGCAGTGTCAACCCGATTGTACCAGACAGAAGTTACCTTTGGCTCGCAACTTGAAATACAATCTCAAAGTTTGTGAATTTTCGTTGGGCAGTGGCCACAGGGACACGTCAGAAGCTTCCTATATTGATGGACAAACACTAACAGGGAACTTTCCTTCCCAAGGCCAAACAACATACCCATCAACCTGCAGAGTATAAATAAGGAATTCAATTACACAAGTGGCAGGCCATGCATTCATTTTCTTACCTTCCATTTCAGAATTCAGATGAACCACATCAGGCTCTGTCACATTTTATCATTTTTGTGGGGAAGCCTCAAGAAATGGTCACATTCACCACCACCTTCCATCATCCATCGGCTCTGTGGTTTCTTCCTGAACTCCGATTCGATCAACATTATGGCTACAGTAGCACTCTTCACAAACTGAGTACACAAATGTGCTCAGTAAAGAATGCTCCAGGTACAGTTATTACTCTATCATTTGCTGAAACTAAACCGTAGGGGCTATTCAATAACATAAACTTATATCATTTCAGTGGAATGAGATAACAGTACCAGAGATTAGTTTTGACTGTGACCAGCCTTCTGTTGCTCTGTCAATTGCTGTTTTCTTACAGTGATGCAATATACACGAGTTCCTAGGTGCTCCACTTCAAGACCAGCACTCTCACAACCAGAGAAGAAGAGCGATTCATTATCTTTCCCGATTCGGCGTCTCCAACTCATTAGAAATGCTGGCGGATGCAACCCTGCAGCTGTTTGTGCAATAGAAAGGTGAAACACCTAGGAACTGTTTCCAGCTTCAACGTAAGCAAAATCATGTCACCATACTCACAGTCCTCGGTTGAAGGGACTGGTTCCTTTTGTTTTTGTCTGTAAGCTCTTAATAGAAAGTGGATGGTCTTTATCAAGTTGTTATACTGCTTCACATCTACAACAGTGCCAAATTGGGTATTTGAGTGCCCAAAAGTTTATGGTAACACGGCCAACATGGTAAAGATAGAAGGGAAACTCACACAATAAGATATCACTTGCAATGACCAAGTCCCAAGTTGGTTCTGCCATTGGAAATTCATCCCCCCAAGAGTCTAGAAAAACAAGAACTTCACTCAACTAGTATAATTCTTCTTTCAAAGAAAATGAATATGCGTCACAATTAGTTGAAAAGAAAAATGACAAATAGGTTTATCTTCCAGAAACCCGGTGAGGAAACTAGGACCGTAAAAGGTACACCCACGCTTAATGTGAGGGAGAGGAGTGATCCCATTAATTCTACAGTTGTATGCAATGTTCTCTTCAATTTCAACATCATCATAGTCCGAAGTTGTGATACCGATTTGCAAACGTTTTCGTAGAAAAATGGCCAGAGCTCCAGTTCCACTGCCATTTTGCAGACAGATAAATGTCAGAATATGGCCTCTAAAATATAACTGCCCTCATGGCAAAACTAGGACTAGCCTATCCATGTGCTCCTAATCTGCCAAACGTGAAAATTAAGATTGTTTAGCTTGTCACGGTTTCTTTTCTTGCATAAAGATTATCATTGTCCAATAATGATGGATTTCAACAGGAAATTTCACTTGGTCAATGTGAATCACCAAAACCAAGTGCCACCACTACAGTAGCTGCTTTTGAATTACAATGAAGCAGCAAAATGTTAAGAAACCTTTTGCACTAATTGAAAATTTTCAGGGGACAACCAAGTGTCCACCGGACAAAAATAACCAAACAACGCAACTATCAAATGTACACCAGTATAATACTAGACGGTGATGAAGAAAACAAAACATGAGGCGATGTCAATGAATTTGGACGTGTAATATAATCTTATACTTAAGACGGAATCAATAAGATACATGCCTGCCCAGTTCAATGATGTGACGCCCCTCTAACCATGGCTGGTGCTGAATTAACCACTGTGCAAATGCAAGTGTTCCTGGCCAGAGCAAATTCGCGTTCAGCTTGTGAAAAGAAAATTCACGGATGATTAGTTCCTGCAGGCGAACCAAGGTAGACAGGATTTCAAATCAAACCTAACAAATAAACAAGAAACAAACAGGATGGTTCCACATTAAAATACTGAATACAGTAAAAAAATTCTTCAAATTCAAGTATATTGTTTATGTAAAATTAACATGAATTTAATTGTGAAATCAATTTTCTATATTCACTAGTTGTGAAAGCAATTTCATACACTTCAGGTGCTCACCTCATCTCCAACCCACCCAAATCGGAGTAAAATCACCAAAAATGCAGTAAGCATCCCACTACGGCCTGCGCCCATTGCTTGTTTTAGAGATGATGCACAGTGGTGTTGTAACGTCTCGGATTTTCCGTGTACTGTTTTTAAATATTATATGAAGTGACTTCAGATCAGTCTATCACCAGCTACGAGTGCGGGGTGAGGATATACCAAAGACAGCCTTCAGATGTCGTTATGGTTACTATGAGTACTTGGTCATGTCGTTTGGCGTAACGAACACTCCAGCAGTGTTCATAGGACTCATGAACCGGATCTTTCGGCCTTACTTAGACCGGTTCGTAGTGGTCTTCATCGATGACATCCTAGGACGTCCGAGGAGGAGCACATGAAACACTTGAGGATGAACCTGAACACACTCCGAGGGAACCAACATTATGGGAAACTCTTGAAGTGTCAGTTTTGGATTTGAGAGGTCCATTTTCTGGGACACATCATCTCAGAAACTGGAGTTGCAATGGATCCAGCGAAGGTTGAGGCAGTGTTTGCTTGGGAGCCACCCAAGAGTGTTACCGGGGTGCGGAGTTTCCTTGGACTTACAGGGTGCTATCGGAGGTTTGTACCCGACTTCTCCAGAGTGACAACACCCTTGACAGCTTTGACACGAAAAGGACAATCTTTCGTGTGGACAAAAAGGTGTCAGCAATGCTTTCAGGAGCTGAGGCAGAGGTTGCCGAGGGCTCCCATCATGAAGTTACCGGAGGAAGGCGTCGAGTACGTGGTGTTCTGCGATGCATCAGGGACCGGGCTTGGTTGTGTCCTGATGCAGAGCCAAGCGGTGATTGTCTATGGTCCACGCCAGTTGAGGCCACACGAACAGAACTACACGACCCATGATCTTGAGTTAGTAGTTGTAGTCTTTGCATTGAAGATGTAGCGACACTGCTTGATGGGCGAGCGATTTATCGTCTACTCTAACCACAAGAGTCTCAAGTATATCTTCTCTCAGAAGGATCTGAACTTGAGACAGAAGCGGTGGCTAGAGTTCCTCCTAGACTATGACTTTTAGATTGTCTATACTCCTGGGGATATTAGAGTGGAAAATGGCCCCCTTCTCGCCAGGGTTTTACGCTCTCTCCTGTCGCCGCCCTCTCGGGTTCTAGGGTTCCCCCCCTCTCTTCCGGCGGCTCTCCCTCGCTTCGTGCTTCTGGTTTCGTGCTCTTCTCTCTCTCCTTGAGGCGGGATCTTGCTCCCTGGGTTTTGGCGCTGCTATTCTTGGTGGGTTTTTTTTTCAGGGATGTTTCGATGTCACTGTCGCGATTGCTGCGGGAGCCCCTGGCCGTTCAAATCTTCTCTGGCCTCGAGTTCCTTCGCTCCTCTCCAGGTCGGATCTAGAGCGAGGGTTCAAAGGTGGTTTTGGGATTTGTGGTTCGTCGGTCGATGGTTTCTCCAGGCGCTCTCACGACGGCTTGTTCTTGTTCGGCTTCGGGATTCAGTTTCGTCGTCGTCCGGAATCCTCAGCTGCTCAAATCCCTGCTCTGGTTTCAAGCTCCTCTGCTCCTTTCCCAGTCGAACTTCGAGTGGTGGTAATCTTGAGACTTTGGGATGTGGGACTTGGCGGTCGGCGGTGTTCTTGGCGCGACTGGTGTCGGTTTCTCCTATAAAGATGCTCTGGTTCTATTCCTCTACGACGTCGGTGATTTTGGTTTGTTGTGTTTGTCTGCGAATGCTCGTGTTCTGGATGTTCGCTCCTGGCCCGTTCCTGGTTTGTCTGATGGCCATCGACAACAGTGGTGCGTCGACCTCTTCAGCGCAGTTGTTGTTTCATGGTTGAATGTGACGGCGAAGACGATGTTTGCTCTCTTCGGCGTCGACGGTTCCAGGAGGTTCTCGTCGTGGTTTCGACCGGCAATTGCCCGCTTTTTCTCTACTCTGGATCCTAGATTTCCCCACTCTCTCCGAGGTGGAGCTGCGCGGTGGTCTTCAAGGCTCTTTGGGATGTGAGTTTGAGCGGGCGGCTACGGGAGGTAAACGGTGACGACGTCTTGATCGCCGGCGACGAAGATGGGTTCGGCTCCGGCGATGATGATGACAGTGGTTAGCAGTGACGCGACAGAAGGTGATAATGTGATGCGGGATGGCTCGTGGTCTGAGATGATGATGGTGTTCCCTTTTGATTATTGAAAATTGGAAATTTTTGTGCTGTTTTTGAATTTTGAAATTTGTTGAGGGCGGGGTCTTGCATTTTGAAATTTGCTGTGGGCGGGTTATTGCAGTGGGCCGGATTCTTGGTTGGTTTTGTAACCCCTTAGAGTTGTTTTGGTTCACACTTGCCCTAAAGTGTCATTAGAAAATAAAAATATGGATTGTGTGTGTGTATACTCCTGGGAAGGGGAACGTGGTGGCAGATGCTCTCAGTAGGAGATCCAGTTCGCAGTTACTGAACAAGGCATCGGAGCAGTTGGCCTCGTTGCAAATATCCTTTATGGATGGAGATAGAGCAGCTTATCTCCAGTCGATGGTTGTCACCCCTCCACTCTTACAGCGAGTCAGGGAGGCACAACTTGGAGATACCGACTGCGAGACCCTATGTGCTCAGATATCCACAGGGCATGCTCCTGATGGATACTCAAAAGGTGGGGAGCATGTCGTCCTTTTCAGAGGACGCACAGTAGTACCAGTGGTGTTGTAGGAGGAGGTTCTGAGAGAGTTTCACACATCCCCTTTGGCGGTACATCCAAATGTGGCGAAGATGTACCAGAGCCTCCGACGTCAGTTTTGGTGGCCAGGGATGAAGAAAGGGGTTGCAGAGTTTGTTTCTTGATACCTTATTTGTCAGCAAGTGAAGGTTGAGCACCAGGTTCCAGCGGGTTTAGCTCAACCCCTTGAGGTGCCAAAATGAAAGTGAGATGGAATATCGATGGACTTCGTGACGGGTTTACCACGTACGTTCAGGTGACACGATGTCTTTTGGGTGATCGTTGACTAACTCACCAAGTCGGCTCACTTCCTAGCTATCCGAGAGCAGAGTTCAATAGAGAGCTTGAGACGTCTCTACGTGCAGGAGATAGTTCGACTCCATAGAGTTCCATCGACGATTGTTTCTGATCGTGATGCTCGTTTTCATCCCAATTGTGGAAGGGATTACAAGAGGCGTTTGGGACTCAGCTACGCTTGAACACAGCGTTTTACCCACAGATGGACGGTCAAACCAAGCGGACCATTCATGTTTTGTAGGACATGTTGCGGGCTTGCATGTTAGACTTTGACCGTAGTTGGGAGGATCACCTACCACTGGTGGAGTTTGCGTACAACAACAGATAGCATTCCACCATTTGTATGGCACCATTCGAGGCTTTGTACGGACGACCCTACAGGTCACCACTTTGCTGGACTGACTCGAGAGAGTCAGCACTCATGGACCCGGAGTTGGTGCGAGCTACTACAGAGAAGGTGCAGATCATCCAGGAGCAGATGAATAATACGCAGAGCCGTCAGAAGTCTTATGCTGACAAACGACGGAGGCCTTTGGAGTTCGAGGAAGGAGACCATGTGTTCCTTCGGGTTTCACCTCGATAGGGATTACAGAGATTTGACTGGGGCGACAAGCTATCCCCGAGATTCATCGACCCCTTCCAGATATTGCGTAGAGTTGGCGACGTGGCGTACCGTTTGGCTCTACCAACGCAGTTAGATCGGGTACAGGACGTCTTCTGCGTATCGCAGTCGAGGAGGTACGTGCATGACGTATCGCACGTCATTGACTGGGGCAAGCTGGACATCGAGGATGGAGCAACCTTTGTTGAGTACCCAGTGGAGATCGAGGATCGGCAGAAGAGGATCCTTCGTGGGCAATCGATTCCTTTGGTGTGTGTTCGGTGGCAGCACATAAATCTTCAGGACAGCACATGAGAGCAGGAATCTCGAATTCGTGCTCAGTATCCTCAATTGTTTGAGTAGCCCTTATTTTGGCTTTTTGGAGACGTAAAACCCCAAAGTGGGGAGAATGTAACGTCTCGGATTTTCCATGTACTATTTTTAAATATTATATGGATTGATTTTGAGATCAGACGTTGAGACGGCGTGCGATTCCGAGACCTGGTGTGCCCGGAACAAATGTTTGAAAAATCTTAAAATATTTAATAGCACGAGCGAGCGGCTGTGATCGAGTTCAGAATAGCGGTTTTACCCTAGACACGGCCTAACTTTAGTTCGCACGGGTCATTTTTGAAAAAGTGTTGCGGGGCGTAAAAGAAATAAAATAATTTAATTAAAAAAAATTGACGCACAAAGTTTAAATAAGCTTTTTTGTCAAAATTCCAGGGTTAGCCGCATAACCTTGGAATCCTCTAGAGAGTCATTGGAAAGAGATCTGGAGAATTCTCTCGAACAAACGACGACGAATTTGCGGATCGTGGACCGATCAATCGGCGCAGCCTCGGATTTGACGGATCTCGCCAACGAACGCAACACAACAATCGTTCTTCATCAGCAATCGAACCGAATCGAGATAGGATGTTTGTTTGTTTGGTTTAATTCTCCGTTCTTGATTCCTACGATGAACGCGAAACAATCCACGAACAGATTGGTCTGCGGTTCGATCGTATTTGCAAGATGGGTCTGTTTTGCGGGATTACGGGAAATTATTTGATTTGGTTTTCTAACCCGAATCCCCCGATCTTGATCGTTGACCAAGAATGTTTGGTCAATGATGATAAACCTTCGTTCTTGGGCATTTCTTTCTCTGTCCTTCGCGTTCTTCACCGTTGGATCCCCGTGGTCCCGACTCGACGTTGTCGGGTGGTTTCGAACTCGATCGAACCCCCGAATTTGCGGCAAATCGACAACTGAGACTAGATCAGTGTAGATCGGGAGCCGAGGAGCCCAGATATGTGATCGTTTCGAGTTTCAGGCATCGGAGAAGGTGCGGTTGTCCGCGGAAGAAACCACTGGCGCGCGGCAGCGGCGCCGGCGGCGACGGAGCAGCAGAGGCGGACGCAGCGACGAAGTGGGACGGCGATGGCGATGCGGGACGGCGGCGGCGATGGCAATGCGGGACGGCGGCGGCGATGGTGAACGACGGTCGACCACGGCGGTAGGTGGACCTACCGCAGGTAGTTCCGCAGGCCCCCAGAGGGCTGCGGGCAAATTCGTTCAAACGGCCATAACTCCAAAACGGAGCGTTCAATCGACAAGTCGTCTGCGGCATCGAGACTCTAACGTTGAGACGGTCATTTTGAGACAAATGTTGGGTATCGTGTGTCTCTACACGCCGTGTATACCCTTCTACACGCCGTGTAAATGGAGACTACATGTCGTGTGAGGCTCTTCCACATGGGCAAGACTTGGGATAGCTGGACACGCCGTGTACCCCCTGGGACACGCCTTGTACTCCCATCAAAAATGCTTGAGGCTCTTTGTTTTCCTAGTTTGGACCAGTATAGGTTGAGTGTGTTCCCTTGGTCCTTTCCTCGAGGGTGCAGTGCGGCATTACATCCACACCACTAGATTGTAATCTCCTCTAAAGGCGGAGTCTCAGATGGAGTATGGTATCCCTCTCTGAGACTGGAGTGTGATCCTCTATCACCCCTAGTGGAGTTGTGGTATCGACGTAACCTCCAAGAGCAGGGCGTTGGTCCTTCATCTAGTGGGTCGCATCGGTAGGGTTCGTGGTATCCCCCAGCGGTTTTGGGCGTGATCCCCTACGTAGCAGGTTGATCCAGATTAGGTTCATGGCATCCCCCAATGGTTCTGGACGTGATCCTCTCTCTGTGTATCATAGTCTTCCTTGACCAATGTGTTCTCATTGGGCGGGACCTAAATGAGCTAGACCTCTTCGTCGAGTGTCTCCGATGATATCATGGTTCGAGGAGTGAGTTCTCCCGAAACGAGCGTGCTTCGAGCAGAATCCTGTTGGTGACAGTTGATTATACAGTGTTACATCTTGTATTGAGCTGGCTATACTTGGTGCTACGTGTTTAGTGTTTTTGGGGTGTCCTGCTGAGTATTGTTATACTCACTTCTGCACAAGTTTTGTCCGCACGTGTCGTGTCTTGTGCAGACGAGCGACCTTTCGACGGAGTCCTAGGAGGACCGGGAGCGGGTGGAGCATAGCCAGAGTTGGGCAGACCGAGGTGTTTTTTGGGAGTATACCTTTGACGTAGTCCTCGCCCTTGGAGCAGGTTGGGCTCTTCACAGTTTCAGTTAGACTTGTGTACAGACTCTTTGTGGTGGCGGGCTTGTGTTTAGCCCTGTTTACTCTACTTTGTTTCCTGTTGTACTCTGGTTGTGGGATATAGTGGTTTGCATGCATTGTTTATTTAGTGTCTTTTTACATTTCAGCATTTGTGGCTTGGAGATGTGTGCATTGTTTACTTAGTGTCTTTTTACATTTCAGCATTTGTGGCTTGGAGATGTGTGCGTGTGTACAGATATTTTAGGCCAATGTCCCCCATTTGTGGGATATGTCTACTCAGTGCTAGTCACCGGCCCATGGTCTATTGGAGGCGGGCTTGGGGTAGTCACGGCACAGGCCCCTCTGGGACGGGTCGTGACAGTTGCTACCCTAAAAGTTTTATTTTTATTTTTGTTTTTGTTTCTTCTGCTTATAATCAGTATCAATTTTTATTTTCATAATAAAATACAAGAATATGTAAAGAATATTTTTTTAAGTGTAAAAAAAGTTATGGGTTGGAGATGATTTCACTGAGATATAGTATTTTACAATAGAGATCATTGTATTTTGGTGTTTTGGATTTGAGATGCTCTAAGAGGGGTGAATCAGGGTGTCAACTTTTTCTTCAAAAGTGACTGACTTTGTTCCCACTTTGGTAGGAACCTTTTAAACCTATCTGATGATAATGTGGAGTAATTTAAACATTCACTTGCAGAGAGACAACACAACAGTTTTACTTGGTTCACCACTAAAGGTCAATCCAAAAAGCATACGCCGATAGTGTATCGATCGTACCTAAATTCACTAGATGTGGAATACAGAAATTCAGACACAATCACTCTATGTCAGACACACTGCCTTTACAAGATTTTAGGGATAACATGTTGCTTCCTTCGGAACACTTCCGTCGACTCACCCTAACTCACTGTTTTGGGTGAAGTCTCACTCAGTTTACCGACTTGAGTAGATTGGCATTTAGGTCTTTGTCCTGACTAGCACGAGACTCTGCTTGCACCGTAGTTCTGAGTTGATGCGCTTTGAAAGCACTGTTCACTAAAAACTGATGTTCAAAACTGTCTTTCGCGAAGCTCAATACCATCACGAAACAAACTGCCTTCGCAAAGCTCACTAAGTCATCGCGGCATACCTAGTCATCGCAAAGCACTCATTACTCAAAAGCATTAGCATCAGTCGAGACTTAACTAGTTTTTTCGCGATACTCAAGCTCACATAGAAAGCCAGATTCGCGAAGCTCCCAACCTTCACGAAATCAGAGCGATTTCATATTTTCTCCGATTATTTTCGTGGCAAATGAAGTGGGGGTAGCCACCTATATATAGGCTCAACCTTTCGCGATGCCATTCCTGCAACGCATCTTTCGTGAACCTTCAAATACATCTTCGCGATGTCCTCCATTCGCAAAGTTTCAGTGATATTTATCGTAGTCGCGGATATTACCGTCAACTCATCGCACATTCGCGACGCTCCACTTCTCGTAGTCGCGGAGAGCACTGTCAACTCATCGCGCACTCATGAAACTCCATACCTTTGTGAAGCTCAACCTTTGCGAAACCTAGTCTTCGCGAAACTCACGTCTTTACCATATTTATGAAGAGTTGATTCCAGAAAACAACCTTTCGGGATGCAAGCATCTTCCTCCAGATTTTGAGGCTAAAAAATTGGCAAACACTGAGAAAAAATGTCACCTTCAATACTATCGTCAATTTGTACTATAAGAACACTTTTCTTTGCAAACTCTCTAATCATCCAAGTGTGGATTGACAACAAACACAAACCAAATTCCATTTTCAATAAAGAACAGTCGCGGTTCCAACAAATCAAAGATGTATTGGCTATGATGTTGGGTTGATGCAGCCCGATCCCTTTTGGATGATGTTTGGGTCGAATGCTTGTGGCCCATACTACGCACTAGGCCGCAACCTTCGCGGGTCGAGCTCCGCGGTAAGCTCGTTGGGGGTTGCAAGGACAACATGCCCCTGCTCCGGGGGTCCGGGAACCGAACATCCCCGGCCCAAATTCTGGAGGCACTGTTGCAACTCTGACCACTTTAGTAGAGTTGACCGACCGACCCCGACAGAGCACTGTAACAGGTCGGACTTTGGAGTCAACAGTACTGTAGCTCTTTAAACTTCCCTCGTCGGTCACTGTAACACTTTTGACTTGGGTGACCACCTTTCACTGTAGCGATACGGACTTCCTGTGCGATTGGTAGAAAAGTGAATTGTCATCCTCTTTTTTAGCTCATTTTCAAGCTAGGGTTTAGTTAGTGATTTGAGAACCCTCAAACTCCCTGTAAGAATTGTGCTCCCGAATCATACTTAAATTCTGCCTCTCCGTGGACGTAGGGATTATTCCCAAACCACGTAAAATTTTGTGTCACATTCTTTTATTTTTTTCCATTTTACTCTTATGTGAATCGTTTCTTTCTATCGTTGCGACTCCCAATGCTTCCGCATCACGTGATCCCGTTCAAAAATGGCACGGGAAAATTTGCAACCATCCTCCACAACTTGCAGAAAGAAACAATTTAAAGGGAATTTAAAGGGACCAGAGAAGTCCCCACAAACTAAACTATAAATCCGATAAAACGTTACGCAGGTCATTTTAATAAAAAATAATTATCCTGGATCTCTTCCTAGTTAGCAGACAAATCACGAGGCATAAGAATAACTGGTGAAGATTCAAGTGCGTTAGCAAAAAGATCAAATTTCCGTTTTGACTTCCATCATGGTCGGTCAAACTTAAAACTAGGGCCCAAAGTTAGACACTTTACAATGCAAGCGCTTACCATTCCAGGAAATTGATGCTTTCTTTCCTCGTAACTCTGATGATTCTCCGTCGTTTCTTCATCTGCAAGAAATGTCCAAGAAACTTGATATTTCGAACCAGAATCGTGTCGAGTAAAAACGATGGAGAGGAGGCAGGAAGAACCGCTAGAGCAACCATCGACGCCGGCAAAAAGCGATGATGGGGAGAAGAGCGCAATATCCATTACTACCTCTTGTCCTCAAGTTGCCAGTGGTGGTGCAATCAAAACCACTGCAGTTTCCAGCAGACCGAGTCGATGGGCGAGTGACAAATATGTAATTTTTGTCAACATGAACTAAAATAATGACTTACGTTTATCTCAACTTATTGTCTTTACTCCTTATTTAAATGTGATTGTGTGTTTAATTGTCATCCATCTAAAACACATTTTTTATGGCCTAATTTAGAAATACTTCTTGATTTCAATCGGTGTCGGAATCCAGTTTTTCAGTACCTTATCAACACAAATTCTCAAAATCTTAAAAAGTGTATTAAAAAGTAAGATCTACTTTTCATGGTGAATATTGTTAAAGGTTGGTGTGTGAGGGAGAAAAAGAAAATGGTTTCCTCGACTTCCCCTAAAAACACGCTTTCGTAGATTTAATTTTTTATGAATGTTAGCTCGCGCCCGCCCATCCCGGTGTTGACTCCTCCTCCTTCGTCGCTGCCCACGGGTCGTCACTCCCCCTCGTCTACTCGCCCTTCTGATGGGTTTCCCTTAGGGTTGGTCAGATCGTCTCCACCTTTGGGCTTTGAGGCTGCGTTCAACCATAAATCGATGAAAGATGATCTCCTTGGATCTTTGTCCTCGCATGCGGCGTCTATCCTGGTGATTCCTAAAATTCCAATGGGTTTATCGTGATCATTCTTAGTGGAGGGCTCGCCGACGATAGAGTTCTCAAAAGATGCTTTTGATGCGACTTTAGCTTTTCACAAATGGGCGTTGGTGGCTCGGTTTGGTCTAGAGCGGTCGTCTCTCCTGAAGTTTTAGGCTTTTGTTGGCTCTTGGGGCCTATCTTCTCCAGCTCGGGTGTCAGTTCTTCATTAGAAGGCCTTCTGTGTGGTGTTGGCTTCGAGGGATGATTTCGTGCTTGCCTGTTCTCGAGGACCTCACGTGTTTGGCAACAAGTGCTTCACCCTCTCCAAATGGTCTATGGATGTCCACAATGGCGGTGATTCCTCTCAGGTGGCGATCTGGATTCATCTCCCTGGTCTACCCTTATTATTTCTCAATCTATCCTTACTATGGGGTATAGGTAACGTGCTTGGGTCTTTTTTGTGTGCAAATGATTGATCTCTCAGCCAGCTTGACTCCTCGGTTGCTCGGATTTACGTGGAGCTGGATCTGCCAAAACCACTTTCATCTTGTATCCTCCTCAAAGTTGGTGGTGTAGTTTCCTGGTGGCAGAGGATAGTCTATGTTTTGCTAACATGGTTTTGTTCAAAATGTCATCTTCAAAGGCACTCTTTGGATGTCTGTAGGAAGTCCCGTTTTGTTTTCAAGGTTTCTCACCCGATGTCGTCTCTTGATACTGTTTTGGGGTTGACGGTGTTTGGGGGAGGTGTGAAGGAGGTCCCATCCTCAGTGGGGTCAGTCTCTCCAAGTTCTCCTTGCAGGTCAGGTTCTTCTTTTCTTTCTCTTTTGATAAAGCCATCCTCCCCTCCTGGTGTTTACTAACTCGATCTTCTTCCCCTTGTAGACAAGGAGAGGGCGTGTTTGGATATGTTGGTTTACAGGCTTAGATGCGAATTGGTGTTTTCAGTTGTCGAGGTCCCTCCTTTGCAGATTCTGTCTCATTCTCTAGGTAAGGCTCTCTAGTGCGGAAAATCTGTGGTGTTCTCCTCCTCTTCTCCAGCTGGTAGTAATTCATTGGATCCTTACTCCTCGGGTAGCTCCCCTCACTCCTCAAGAACACATTTAAAGCGTTGTCTACCGATTTGTCTCATCCGTCGGAGCTGGTGGTTCCTCCCGAGGAAGCTAGTTTTCGGTTCTTCTCTCCCAGTGGTGTATGTATGAGATCGTAGTCCATAAAAATATTGGTTATAAATTATCTCCAGTGTAGTGATCTTTCGTCGCCTGACTCCCTCGTTAGGCATTTGATCATCCAAGGATCTCCCTCATCGTTTGGAATTCTTGGGGGATCAGGCGCCCTGGTGAAAATTGATTTTCTTTTTAGTGAGTTTCAGTGCAACAATATTACTCTTGTTTCGATTCCTTTACACAAACAAAATTCCTTCAGGTTATCTGAATTTTCTCATAGGTTGACTGTCCGGGGTTGCATCCATAGTGATCCCAAGAACAACCGCATTTGGATTTTTTGGAAAAGGGGTATCTCAGTGGAAAGTGGGCTATTTTAAACCAGTTCATTACTGTAAAGACCATTGGTAGGTCTCAGATCTGATTCTTCTCATTTTTCTATGCTAAATGTGAGGTAGGGGCGAGGGAGTAATTGTGGTGCGAGCTCAGCCTATTCAACCCCGGTAGCTCGACTTGGTTTATTGGTGGAGACTTTAATGTTATTGTGGATGCCTTATAGAAGAAAGGTAGAGGGACGTATCTAAGGAAAGCTAGTAAAGGCTTTGCTGATTTTATTGTTCGAACATGCATCATGGATATGGGTTTGTTGGTGATAAGTACACCAGGTATAATAATCAAAAGGGGTTAGGCAGATGTGGAGTAGGCTGAATATATGTTTCGCTAATCTTCAGGTTATCTCATCATACCTGAATACTACTATGTCCCACCTTGTTCGGGTACTCTCAGATCATTCTTCGCTTTAGATCAACTTCGAGTCAAGCAATGATGGGGGTCGACATTTCTTCTTCTCTAAACGATGGCCCACAAATTCAAGTTTTCTTCCAACAGTTCAAGAGTCCTGGGATGAACCTATGAAAGGTCATTCACAGGTCGTCCTGCACAATAATTTTAGATGCATAAAGGGAGACTTATAGTCTTGTAATACCAATAAACCACCTCGTTGTCTTGATCTTGATTCCCTAAAGATGGGCATTGAGCATCTTGAGTCCCGACTAGAGGAGGATTGAGAGGATGAAATTTTCGAGACTTGTTCACAAGAAGGACTAGATGTCAGAGATGATCATAGAGAAAGATAGAGAGGCTCGATCACAGTCTAGGATATAGTGTCTTAAGGAGGGTGATCACAATACGAACTTTTTTCATGCTCGTATTAAAGAGAAGAGGCACAACGTCAATATGAATATTCGTCCATAGGATGGATCTTACACTAACGATCCAGGTGTAGTGGGAGGTATGATAGTGAACTTCTTTAAATACTTACTTGTTGATGTTAACCCTTGTATGTGGAGTGGATATATGAGGGTCCATGCAACTATTTTTGATGTCATTCCTCGAGTTTTTACTAGTCATAACAACACAAGGCTTGGAACCATTCCTTAGGAAAGTGTGATTTAGAAGCCTGATAATTCACTCAATCCAGAAAGTTGGCCAGACTCGAATGGATTCTCGGGTTTCTTCTATCTAGTCGCATAGAACCTGGTTAAGAAGGAATTCATTAAGGCTATCTAGGACTTCTTCCATGGTAGTGGGATCCCTCAGGTGGCATGTTTCACTACCCTGGTTCTCATCATGAAAGTGAAGGATCCTTCATCCCTAAGCCATTTTAGACCTATCAGCATGTGCAATTTTCCTTACAAAGTGTTGGATAAAACCCTCAATTGAAGATTATCTTCCCTCCTCCCCAACTGAATCTCTGAGGAGCATCATGGATTTATCAAGGGGAAAACTATTCAAGGTGATACTGGAATTTCTCATGAAATGATTAATGATATCATCATAAAGGCCCCAGGCTCAAACATTGTTATCAAGGTCGACATGGATAAAGCCTATGACAGGTTGGAATAGAATTTCATTATAAAGGCTATGGGTTGTACGGGTTTCTCTTCTTGGGTTATTGACCTCTTTTTTAGATGCTACAGTTCCACATGGTTTTCCATTTCATTTTATAGGCAGGATGTGTGGTTCATGAAATTAGTTAGGGGGATGAGGTGAGGGGATTTTTTATCTCCCAGTATATTCATATTGATGTAGGACATTCTCAAAAAATATATTTCTCATTCCTTCCATACTCATAACATTCTTCCTTATAGAAGCAGGGGTGGTTCTAATGGAATCTATCATCTTCTATTCACGGATGATATGGTTTTCTTCCTTAATGGCAGTATGAGATCTCTTCATGGATTTAACAAGGCCATGGAGGAGTATTGTAGGTGGAGTATAAAAACCATTAACCATGGTAAAAGTTGTGTCTATGTACCAACTCGTTGTTCTATCAGATGCGCTAAGGTGATTGAAGATTATCTGGTTTTTCATAGGATAGGATTTCCAATGGAATATCTTGGGGCTCCCATATCACCTAGAAGAATTCACATTCACTATTTTGATGGGTTAGTAGACAATATTACTAATATGATTAATAACTGGAAAACCCGATTTCTATCTTTTGGTGCTAGGATCACTTTGGTGAATAGTGTGCTCACGTCCATCCTAATGGAAGTACTACAGGTTTTAAAAGTTCCTAAAGCAGTCACCAGGGAGATTGAGAAAATATTGGTCTCATTCATTTGGGACGCCCAATATAAAGGAAGATGTCATTGGGTTGTGTGAGCAAGAATGGTTAAACCTTGTGGTGAAGGTGGGATCAATATGAGGGATGTCTTTGGAATGATGAATAGTCTTCAAGTCAAGTTGGCATGAAAAGTTGTTGAGGGTGGGACTCCGTGGGGAAAATTCATTGTCAAAAAATATGGGTTGGATCTGATTCATACAAGGGGGAAGATCTCCGCGTATTGGAGTCATATACATGAGCACATTCCTTTTATTATAGATAATTCAAGATAGATTATTGAAAGTAGGGATATTGGATTCCAGAATCACAACTAGGCTAGCACTGTGCTTGAATTTACAGGGTGTCTGACACCCAACATTTCTTTTTGGCTCGCCAATAACTATCCTATGCTCATTGATGCAGTTCTTAATCATCAGTAGCATGGAGTTTTTTTAGCATATCCTTATTAATGATTAGAGGGAATTCTATGTGTTCATGGGCACGTTGCCAAGTAAATTCTTAATAAAGGTTTATTATCTGGCATTGCATGAAAATTCCATGCATGATGCATGGGGCAATATCCTTTGGTGAAAAGACATTCTGTTGAAATATAACTTCCTAACATGGAAGGTAAGGAATCATGTTATTCCTATAGATTAGAAAATCAAATGGAAGGGTGTTAAGCTAGCATCATGGGGCTTGGGATCAAACCTGAAAGAAGAAACCACATGACATATTTTCTTTGAAGGCGATTAGGCAGCGTTCATCTAGAGCATGTTCGATGCATTCATAGGGGTTTCTTCTCACATCCATAATACTGGTGATTTTATTTATTTATGGTTTCATGGGGCTACGGGAAATAACATGGACAGGAAGCCAAGAGTGATTCTACTGGTTGTCAGATGCTGGTGCATTTGGGAATCTAGGATCAAAGCCCAACATAAAGGAGTTGGCATTTCAAACTGTCTCTTGGTTATTAGAGATAAATTCCTGGTGGCAAATCCGATGCCCTTACTTAAAGGTTGGGAGATGGCCTTATCTCTTCAGAATATTTTGAAGTCACATGAGACATGTTTCCCAGGGTAGCATGAGACTCTACAGGGGAACTGGATTCGATAGAATCTCCCCTCAAATGGTTTAAAGCTCGATGTTGATGGATCCGATAACTTCAGTATTATGAGGGGTGGTGGTGTTGTGTGTAACACGTGTGGTTCTATGGTTTTCACCTTCAGCACAACATATGGACAAAGATATTCTATTATAGTGGAGGCTAGTGCTTTTCACAATGGTCATGAACCATGCTATGAGAATAATATTGATCTGGCCACCATTGAGACTGATTCGATGATTATCCTCCACTCACTTCAAGATCAGATCGTTGTCCCTTGGTCTATCATTTATCATATCTGCAAGTTTAAAGACCCTATTAAAGACCATACTAATTTACATCACACCTAGAGAGAAGGAAATCAAGTAGAAAACTACTTGGATTCAAGGGTTAATTCTGATGGTATGATTATTTTTTATATCTTTAACTCCCTCCCTCTTGGATGTTGGATATTGTTAGGGGTGATGATCTAGGCCTGCATCATTTTATACCCTCATGATCTTTTCTGCTCTCTTATTTTCATATTAATAAAATAAAATATGTTGTTGGTTGGTGAATATTGATAAAATCAATTTTATCCTCCTCAACTTCATTTGAAAAAATATATATCATGAATCCTAGATATAGAGATGCATCTATATGAAAATGGGTATGATAAGACGATCAAGGTGGATAATTATACTCTTGTGCAAGATTGTGTTTGAGCCCCAATATCTAGATTTTATCATCTTCATGAGGATTTGAAAAATGAATAATTGACAATGAAATAACATATGATTTTGTATCAATATTTTAAGGAAATTTACGATCATTTGAGACTGGAAAATTTACTAAAAGTCTTTTATGAATGAATTCATTTGAAATTCCAAGATTTCAAGTTGGTGAGCAATATAACCTTACAATGTTTAAAATAAACTCACAATAAAAATTATGTTGAGAATCTATTATCAACATTGATATGTTAGAAAATATTTTTTCTCCTTTACTTGAATCAAATGATCTTCTAAAACAACAATATCATGAAAAATGATTTACAAAGAAATATGAATTTTTTTCTTATCTTCTTATTGTAGAACAAAACAATGAACACCTAATTAAGAATCACAGAGCCCATCCAACTAGTTCAACTTCATTTAATTTAAGTGAATGTGACTTCTTATAATCTTAATCATGGTATTAATAATCAATGTGGTTAATATTGAGGAAAATTTTATGCTCAAGGTTGTTATAATAACCCATTAAATGAAAAGTGTAAAGTGCACCACTTTAAGTGGTCAAATGATGAACAACCACATTCAAAGAAAGCAAAACATTTTGATAGTGAATGTTTATGATATTGTATAAAAGGTAATTGGTTGAATACATATCATGCACCAAAAATCTATTTATTTAATCAATGATCAATTAAAGAAAAAGGGGAAAGTGTTGAAACAATCTTTGTAGACCAGACCATGAAATATGATGATGACATAATGAATTTTGACATATATGATTTATTTGAAAACCCTAAAGGTGTTAAGAAATATTATTGCGTATAAATACCCATTAAAGTGACATTCCTTGTTTTCATGTTGTTTTTTAATAAATATTACATATTTTATTCATTTTTTATAATTTATTTTACCTTTTTATATGTATATTTTATTTCCTTTTATTAAACATGGATGATATGAATTTCCCCATTTAAATTAATTTTCATGATAAAGATATTTGCCTCGCAAATAGTGTAACAATGCATACAATACTTAAACAGAAAAAATATTTTATCAATCTTAAAATAGGAAGTGATCATTTGAGTACCTTAACTAATAGTGCAAGATTAATCGAAGGTTCCAAAAGAGAAAATATATGCTAATTTTTGCTACATAAATTTTAATAAATAATTATTTTCCCCTCAAGTCTTGAAAAAATATATTAAAATTTAATGATATTCATAAAAATATCATATTGAAACAATTAAATAAGGATATTTTGAATACTTTTATATAATAATCATTAATAATGATCAAAATTTGATTCTAGAGAATCTTTCATAGACCCATTTTTTTTACTAAGTAAATATTTTTAGGATTTTCCTGGATCATCGTATGATCCTCTTGCAATGGAAAAACACCCAAACAATCAGAATTTATCCTCAAACAGAAGCAAAATGCATGATAAATGAAAAACATACAAAAACAGAGCATACCTACTTCATGTCTACAATGGATTTATTCTTCCTTGATGCGGAAAGGACGCTTGAGGATGATCACAAATAGTAGTTTATCTATGCCTACTACCTCCTAGGGGGGACCATCAATCGTTGGATCTCGATCTCTATCGGAGGATACCTGAAACTCTAAAAGGGGTGATAAAAAATTATTAGAGATTGATGAATGATACTTCAGAAATAAGGATCTTATAGAAAGCTTTGCATGAAATTGATGATCATAATATCCTTAAATTGAACACACTGAAAAACCACTTACCAAAAAAGAGAACCATTTCTAATTATATAGGCAAGGCCCTGACGTTCCTTCAATAATGAGGAACTCATATGCCATTAAAGATATAATCAAATGATACCGCTATTGATGAAGTGCTCAACGATCTTTATGAAAATCCTTAAATCCATTATTAATGGATTAAAGCAAATGGAAACCATGATGGGAGAGCTGTTAATATTATGGTGGATGAATTTTTGGGTTGCACTACATGAAAGTAATCCACACATATATATGAATCTCATGAATATATGAATCATATGCATAAGAACATACACGCATCATATGTTTCATAATATATGCACTACACACACACAAATAATACATGTATCATATGCATGTATTAAATGTACATGCATTTTATGCATTTATATTTTAATGAACAACCAAAAGTATATTAGTTTCACTAAAATCTTGCAATATTCTCATTTTTAACTGATCCTTGACCCCCTTTTGTTAATAAATTACAATATTTTTTATGTGAAAATTTAATTTTTTAATGCTTATGTTTATTATGGATTTATGTAAGGGTAAAAGCCCTATTTATGTAATGAATATGTTTTTCATAACACTATGAAATATTTTAAGAAATATTTTCAAAGTTAGGTGGAGAGTTAGTGTGAGATTCTGGGGCCCATAGAGCCTCGGGGTTGATATAATAATAATATTAAATATATTATATCACTTATTCACATTTTTTCTAAAATAACGGAATATATCTCAAACAGTTTCTTGGATGAGAAATCTGAGATCTCCACTAAATCTAGATTGGGGGTTTTACCCTAGGTGAAATATAAACTTTCTGTGTGTTGGTGTTTGCCTAAATTGCATACTCATGTATTTAGTTTTTAATTTTTAGTTTAAGAGATTTTGTTAAAAATTCATAATATACAGTTGTGAAGAAATTTATCAAATTATTTGGATTTTTTTGAACTAATAAAATTATTTGGTATCTGAATATTTTGTTTGATAATTAATAATAATAATAATATTTATTATTATTATTATTATTTGTGTCGAAGAAAAAATGGAAATATACATGTGTAATTGATAATTGTGTTATGGTGAAAATATTGGTTGAGTGAATATTTATGGGCGATCAAAGTAATAATGGTGATATTATTTCTTATACTAAATAAATATAACTATGTGTGGTGAATAAAAATTTAATTACTGTCATCAAAATTTAGTGAAAGTTATTTCTGAAATTTTCATGGTGGTAATAACGAGGTATATTTAATCATAATAAAAATTATTATTATTATTATTATTATTATTATTATTATTAAATTGTGAAATCATATTTGTGTGTAATAAATTAAAATTTGTATATATATATATATGGATTAAATATATATGTATATATACATGTGGGTGTATATATATATATAATGTGTGTGTATATATATATGGGTTAAATATGTGTGTGTGTGTGTGTGTGTTTGTTTGTGTGTGTGTGCATGTGTGTGTGTGATGGATGACTTTTAATATATATTTAATGAATGGTTAAAAGGATTTAAGAGGAAGAAAAAAAATAAATTTAAGTGGGGATGACGTGCAATATATGTTGAAAAAAATATTTAAATACATGAAGGGGGTGCATTGTACATAAGAAGAGAAAGAAATAAATAATAATTGAATAAGGGGGCATGAGGGCGCTACACAAGAAGTTATGGAGAACTTTAGAGTTCCATGCATGTAAGGAATGAAGAGTGAGGAAATATTAATTTATGAATTGAGAAAAAATGTATAAAGGGGGAAATGGGGAGGTGTCTAATCCTCATGTATGCTCATTCATATCTCCATCCCTCCCTCCCTCCTCTCCTTCTCTATTATTTTTGTTTTTATCTTCAAACTTCTCTCTTCAACATCTTTTCTGATACTAATCATATTAACGCATCATCATATCCATTGGGTTAGTCTCAGAGAGTAAAAATTAAATCTTAAGTTTGTTTTTGAAGACAACAAGACATTTTATTCATATTTAATTTAATAATTTCTTTTCACATTTTAATTACTAAATGTGGTGATAATTCTAATAAAACATTTGATCACTAGGAAATATCTCTTAGTGGTGCAATTGGACCCGGTTAGCGCCCCTTTCCATTGGAACATCATTGCAAATAAGGTGGGAGTTTACTTACCTTTTTGGGATCTTGTTTATGCTTGTTATCATGCTATAACACTTGTGTTGGTTGTGCTTGATTATGATCTCATGTGAGTGTGTATGTAGCCCTTGAGATCCTTATGTGTTACTTGATTCCATGTGTATGTTCATAGCTTGTTATTCATGTTTGATGATGGTCACATTTATTATATGTTACTACCTTTGTTAATTAATTATATGCAATGCTTGATTGTATGCTCTACTCTATTATGTGTTCCCTTGGGAGGTATTATTCATTGTTCCCAAAAGAGATGGATCGTCATGACATTTTTATCCCTTAGAGGGGGAATTCACATGATTTGTGATAATTAAAATGAGCATGGGGTAGGGATACGATGATGCCTCGTGTGTAATGTCCCACCCCGAGAGCCACTAAAATGGTGCCTCAAGCCAGTCAGTCACATGGCCTCAAGCGCGTCTCTCCATATGCCAGAGAAATCTGACTAGCAGTGAAGGTCTGAAGGTGGTATAGTGGAGAGAATATACCCTCTGGATCAGTAATAATTAGAGTGGAATCATAAATAATGAAAGGTAACAGAAGATTAATAATAATTGACAATCAATAATAAAGAAACAACCAACCCAAATCCAAATAATCCAACCATGCATGAACATGCTATGATATATAGATCAGAAAACATGCAGAATATAATACATAACAATAGAGAATGACTGAAAATAAATAAATAAATAAATAAATAAATAAATAAATCAGTAGTTATCTCCAATAGTATCATGGGCACTAGCTCGGTCCACTGCTCTCGTACTCTATCCTAGCCTAGAAGTATAACGATAAGCAAACACAAGGAATAAACCATGGTCCTTGATCTTTAATCAAATGATATCTATTTGGGTACCAAACGATGGTCCAAACAAGGTGTGAGATATACTCAGTAGGACACCACCAATGGTGTTTAAAAGAATACAGTCTGTGTATATAAAATAAATCAGTATATAAGTATATCAAAATTAAGGCAGTGCAGTAAACAATATAATGTAACCAAGTTGGCTCAGGTTCATCAGGGACACCTGACCGACCATACCTAATTCAACCTAAGACAAAATGTATCTGAAATAAAGTCACCAGGTGAATATATATATATATATATATATTTGTGTGTGTGTTCACTTTATAAGTAGGAATGTATATGGCCATATATATATATATGCACTTTATACATAGGAATGTATACAAAAATAAATATAGATACATAATGCTATCCAAGAATCTAGGAATAACTCAGGTGTCCATGCGTAGTCACAAGAGTGTCATAGAGTAGTAAGGGACACCATGCCCGAGTATCATGATCATATGAGGGATTCCAAGCCCAAGTATCATAATCACAAGGGACGTCATTCTTGAGTATCATAATAATAAGGGACGTCATGCCCAAGTATCATAATCATATGAGATGTTGTGCTCGAGTATCATAATCATAATGGATGCAATGCATGAGTTTTACAATAGTAAAATGAGGGTCATTCCCAACATCCTATTCGAGGGGGTGTGGAACCTCATGTCTAACAACCCAAGAAACGTGAATTGTCATGTCCAACATCCTCGAACAAGTGGGTTTGGAATGCTATTTCCACAAACATAACTGAGTCCCCTTTATAACGATCCAGTAATAGGTATTCTCACTTTCCCGATGAGCCCTTAGCCAAGACATTCCATAAAAAGGAACTCAATATCGCTCATGGTGCAATGTACCTTTATTATTATAATTCATTTAATAATTAATGCAGGCCATGTGGTCATCCTTACCATAATATCAAATAAGTCCAAGGAATACAATCCATGCCATTATCAAATCCACTAAGATAAAAATAACCATTTCATTTATAAATAACAAGTCATGGGGAGAACTCATGGAATAGTATAAGACAAAGACATTTCAAGTATCTCGTTTATTTTAATTGTTAAGACAATGAAAATCAAAGGTGATTTTATTATAAAATGGAAGTTTAGTTATCAACCAATTCATCCAATCTAATTAAATTATTATGATTTACCAACTCATAGATATTAAGCATAAAGTAAGCTACCATGAACAAAGAGGTTTATCAAAACCATTTAATTTATAAATACATCTATTAACGTGCAAAGACGATACGATCAAACCTACCCATGGTGTGGTTCGGTTGTGGTTGAAAACCTCCAAACATATGTATAAGGGTGACATAGCATATCTAAACAAGGCTTGGGTATTTAATTTTAAGAATTTAATTATTTAAGAGCAATTCACATAAAGTATGGCATGTGGAGAAAAAAAATATTATATAAATTGGAAATACTTTTAGGGAAAAGAAATAGACCACCTAATTCATGCTTAGAACGGTCCAATCATCCAATATTGGGCTTTGGTTTGAGATAGAATGAGAGAAAATCAAAGGAATTATTAAAATCTTTGAAAATAGGGAAAAAGAGTTTGCATGGAATTAACATTCCATATCTTAAGAGAAAATAAAATAAAAAGCAAGCAGAATCAAGATATTACCGATACTGATCCAATGCAACCAGCAACAAGAGATTCTGAGCTCAGAAGAGGGAGATAAATGGAATCTTATAGAAGATCCCATGGGAGGATTTGAGTGTCTTGGTCATGGGATAAATGAGGGAGAAAATGGAGGAGGAAAACAAATAAGGTTGGAGGGTCAAACTGACTATTTCACCCCTCTTTAATGAGGAACACAATTAGTCTACACAATTTGGCTTACTGTGCACCAATCATGCAACTCATACTGTATAAGAGTCTTACCCTGCATGGTTTGGTTGCATGGTTTGGGATAATCATGTTCCAACCATGTGATGATACTGGTTAAGTGGAATTAACCATGTGGTTAGGCGCACGATTTGGAAAACCATGCACAACCCATGCACCCCACCTCTGCAATCTATTAAAAACATTCTATATGGTTGTGTGCCCTAATTTTCACTGTTTAACAAACCGTGTGACACCCCTTATAGGGCCATAAAGTTTCTCCTGAGGGGATGCATGATTTAAACAAACCATGTGTCCTGTACGTTTCTCTTGAAAAGCAAGTTTTCAGAGCCCGATGCTCTTGAAACTCATCCAAACTCTTGAGACACCTATGGTCCTTAAACCTCACCCAAAAACAACACTATTATAATACTTGGATATAAATTTCAAATCTAAATTTAAGATTTATCCCATCGACTAATCATAAATCCAAATTCCATTAGAACTTTCAGCCTGATCCAAAAACAAGGGACCTTACAATATCTCTACCATAGAACTTCTTGTCCTCAGGAATCCTCAAGGAAAATAATGAAAAAAACACCTGACTTACTCAGGTCACAAAGTTTCATTCAAATTCTCACGTTACATTTCCAAATACCCAACACACCCCCATACATCACTTAAAGCACACATTACTTAGGCTGCTAAAACTCATTATAAGGCTCAAAACTACCATCGAAACATTAAGACGACACTTATACGATCCCTTCATCTCCAATACATTATAACATCATTGTCTTCTTCCATCAACCTGCCTATGGAATTCCCCACCATAGTTTCTAGATTTTTTCATAAACAACTCCAAGTCACGGTGCTCCCTCCATCATAATGGCCTATTTAAGCACACCCTTAGTGTCCTAGAAACACTCCCAGTATGTTGATTACATGACACACAAGGATGGTACCTCAGTCCTTGATTTGATCAAAATGATCAAACTTTAGTCAACCAAACTTATACTGTTCGTACTGAATTTTCCTTGAAAAACCCTAACCAACCTTTAAAATACACTCATCTCATACCAACGACATTCCCAATGAGGTTCCTCGCTGACCACATCAAACTATTTGGGAAAAATCAATTCAAACTACCTCCAGCTGACTATTTTAAAAAACTATCAGCTCTTATTACTGACGCATCACTAAAACCAGATTCTAAATCCTTATCCCAAGGAACACTAATATTGTTATGAGCACGCATACCAAAGCCCATACCTGACTTTTGGTGATGTATCTTAACTAAACCATCCCTTCTCAAAACCATCATCATGGTATAACACCAACACCGATGGATACCTAATCCAACCCCTATATCACCACAATCCATTTTGGGTCTAACACCTACACTTGGAATTCACCTAAATTCATATTCAAACCTATACCTAGCATTTACTGAGTATCAAAACATACCTTACATCATTTATTTAATGGAATAAGAGTGCCAAAACAACCACCGCACAACCGGTCTCAAGGTACCACAACCATTCTCTCATGAATGCCTCCCTCTAGTGATTAATGTCCCACTCCCCACATTAGGATCATTATTATCATCACTTTAATGAAAAGAGAAACTAAAACTGTAGCCTATGCCCCATCCATTTACAAACATAATGACGACATGGATAAAAATCTGCTCATCCCTGAGTGCTAACGTAACATCACACTTGACTAATTCTTGCTTTATAAGAACAATTACTAGGGCACTTTTTCAAAAATAAAATCACATTAAGGGTCACCACCCTTAAACAACCATTGGTGAACCACAAACCAACTATATTTCCTTTAATCCACTCATCGAGCGCAACTCCAAAGGAGTCCCTTCATCAAACGATAATTGCATAGATAGGTAAATCAATGTATAGTCAATGACCTCTATAGAGACCCTAAACTTTTACATATAACATTACATGATTTTAAGCATAATTATACATCATAGTACTTGACAAGGATCGTAAATTCTAGTGTCTTGGAAGACTAGGTACATAAAACTGAAAACATGGAACTAAAAAAACACTTCTTTATTTAATATTCATAAAGAGCTCCTAACTTACTTTGAGATCTTACATATGCATAGGGTACCCTAGAGATCACATAAACAAAGGGATGAGCTAAAATCCCAGTAAAGGAATAACCATAAGAACAAAGCATTCACAAATGATATAGAAGGCATGACATGATGATATAAAAAAGCATGTAACATATGAAATCATAACACATAAACATGGAATCACATAAAAATTGAATCATAGAAATGTGGAAGCAATATAAAACATGAATTTATCATGAATCAAGGCTAACTGACAAGACCGTTGCACATGGTAACACAAGCCAAGGCTAACTACCAAGACTGTCACACATGGTAGCACAAGCCAAGGCTAATCACCAAGACTGTCACACATAACGTCTCGTGAGACTCAACTTTACCCAATGCATTAGAGCTCTATCTGGGTGCACCCATCATAACTTTTCATGAATATGTTTGTCACATAAATAATCATACATAATCAATCTTACATAAATATAGGGGTTACCCATAGAAAGAATTGGGTACCACAATCATGTCATAGAGCATAACAAATGGGCGTATCATAAAAGTGTCCATGAAAGAAAGGAACTGAAATATACATGGACATTCATATGGGAAAATAGGAATGTATAATTTTAATTTATGTCAATTAGAAGTGATAATATGTAATAATGGTATTTAAGAAATTTTAGCATTAAAACATTTTTGTGTGGTTTTAAGGAAAATACTATAGAGCCTTTAAAAAATAAAAGGGAACAATCCTTTATATAAAACCAGAGGTGAACCAGGAATGTTTTAATAAAAAAGACTAATTTTATAAATACAAATGTTTATTAAAACATAAGATAGAGTGCACTTGAAATCAGGTAAGAATTCGGGAAGTTCCCTCAAAACAGGTTTGCTTATCGGGAAGTATTAAGAAGGGAATCACTTAAAAACATGTATATCCCTGAAAGATAATTATGAAAGGGTCTTGATAAATTAATCTGGTACATGTACATGAAATTTAGAATATTCACATAAAAATATAATATAACTTCATTTTGGTAAAAGGAAGATAAGGCAACCCAAAGGAACAAACGAGGTTCTAGTAGAATCCCTTACGAATTATCAGCATGGTATCAGGTGTACTTAAGAGGGATTAATGAGAGAGAAAGGGGTTTCTATTCTTTTATAAATCATGAGGCCAATATGGGGGAGGTGTGAAATCATACCCCATAATTAGGTATTACACATAAAATGGCATAACATAGAGGACATTCTTGAATAAAAGTGAAATAGAGAGGATCCCTTACCATAAGTCTGATGGTGTTCTTCACTTGATCTTAAAGACTTGAATAATAAAATTAGGTTCATTAATTAATAATTAAAGACCATATTTTACATTTAAAAAATTATTATAACCTTTTTGAGTTCATTAATAACCTTTTTTATTGGTTATGAGGTTCAATTTCATTGTTTGGGTCTGTTTGCTTTCTTGGTTTCAATGATCAGTTCACTTATATTCATATTCAAACACACATGTATGATGAGAGTGGTTGTACAGAATTGAAGTTATATGAAATTAGAGAAAATAAATAATATTAAATGGTTATAAAATTTATTTGGTTATTTGGAGTGAAGGTGAATCATTATATAAAACATTAATGATAAACACTTGGATTAATTTGGTGATTTTGATCATAATTAACGTGTTTTGTATTATTATTTTACATCATGTGTGAAAAAGGATTATAGAACAAAAAATAAGATAAAATACATAATTAATAGTATTTTTACACTATAAAAATGGTTTCATGACCATAATTGAATATGGTAATAGAAATTGATAACTTGTCGTCCTTGAATGTGATAAATTAACACATCTCGGACAGTGTTTTCATTTCTTTCATATAAAAGGAGGTGAAAGGAGAGATGACTAAAAATTATCCCATTAGCATAACAAAATTAAAATACATTTATGGTATTGGAGTTTTCATACCATTTTGATGAGTAGAGGTTAGGAAAGAAAAGAGAACAAAAAAACATGAAGAGAAAATGAAAGAAAAGAAAAGAGGAAATTACCTCTTGATTTAATCTTCCTTGAGAGCCTCTTAAGGGGAGAGGATTTGGTATTTTGAGAAGGCCAAGGGATTCTGGACACGGAGTAGGATCTTTATGAGATATTTGGGTAGAATTTAGGGAAGGAACAAGGCTTGATAGGAGTGAAGAGAAGAGGGGAGTGTGGGTGTTTTTTATAGTGGAGGGGAGGGGGGGTTTTCTCAATATTTTAATCATTACTTTATTATTTTTCCACAAGATAAGAAATAGTAATGATTTTTGTGACCAAAAATAGTAAATAGTGCGTGTTAGTTCTAGATAATGTCCTTACAACAACCATACACAGCTGATGACATCATAATTCATGTATTTAGTATTTATTGTAAATTATCATATTTTACTATTCACAAAAATTCAATTATTTTAGAAAAATACCCAAAATTAACCCTAACTATTTTTTGATGTGTATAATCCAAAAATGAACTCCATTTTTCAAAAATAATTTTATAAATATAATTAATTTAATATTTAATTAAAATCACAATTTACTTGAAAAATACAGATTTTAAAAATATAACTGATTTTATAATGCTTTAAAAAATTGCATAAGGTCTTATAAAATTATATTAAAATAAGAAGACATGAAATTATTAATTTATGAACACATTTTAGGAAAATATATTTTCTTTTAAATTAATTAATTAATTGTAATTAATTATTTATGACTTACTAACATACCAATACTTTTACTATGGTCACATTATCACCTATAAGATGCCTAAATTTTATTTATACATTCAAGGGTGTGGTTACTATTATTTTGGAAGATTTATTATTCATAAGGGTCATATTTCTATTCATAATGGTAGGTTACTATTTATAAGGGTAGATTACTATTCACTAAAAAAATAAGTTCGTCTCATCGGACTCCAAACATCTTACTGATCGCAACAATGTATACCGGATTTTCAAAATTCAAATCACAGAAGTGAAAATATTATGTTTAAAGGTTACATAGTACTTAGTAGTTCATTGTGTTGTGATTATATGAATTAATTATAATAAGGGAATTTTCACTGATAAAACATTGGGTCGTTACATTATTCCTCCCTTATGAAATTTCACCCTCAAAATTTCATTTTACATTCTAATCCATAAACAGGTTCGGGTACTTTTCCTTCATTGCCTCCTCCAGTTCCCATGTTGTCTCTTCGTAATTATGGTATTGCCACAGTACTTTGACCAGGTGAGTTGTCTTGTTATATTAAACTTTATCTCTACAATCCAAGATCTTCACTGGCTGCTCCTCGTAAGAAAGATCATCCTCCAACTGTACCACCTCTGAAGAGAGTACATGTGAAGGATATGGTATGTACTTCCTTAAGAGGGATACATAAAAAACATAATGTACTTTGGATATGGTAGGTGGAAGTGCTAGTCGATAGGCCATATCTCCGACTCGATCAAGGATCTCGAAGGGGCCGATGTACCTGGAACATAGCTTTCCTTTATTCCCAAATCTCATGACCTTATTCCATGGAGATATGCAGAGAAATACCATGTCTCCAACTTTAAACTCAAGGTCTCATTGACGATTGTCTGCATAAATCTTTTGTTGACTTTGGGGTACCTTGATGAAATACTGAATTGTTTTTACCTTCTCCACCATTTCTTTGACCATTTCAAGTCCTAGTAGTTTATGCTCACCGACTTCATCCCAACATGTCAGTGTTCTACACCTTTTCCCATAAAGGGATTCAAACGGTGCCATTCGGATGCTCGAGTGGAAACTATTATTGTAGGAGAATTCAACCAGTGGAAGATGTTGGTCCCATCCTCCTTTTAAATCCATAGAACATGCTCTCAACATATCTTCCAGTGTCTGAATAGTTCGCTCAGATTGGTCATCATTTTGAGGATAATAGTCCGTACTAAAGTTCAGTTCAGTGCTTAGAGCATGTTGGATACTTTTCTAGAACTTCGAGGTAAATCTTGGATCTCTATAAGATACAATAGATTGTGGTACTCCATGTAGTCTTACCACCTATTTGATATATATCTGCAAAATTTGATCCAATGAGAAATCCTCTTGAATTGTGATAAAGTGACCTATCTTTGTAATATGATCCACAATGACCCATATATCATTATTTCCTCTAGATTTCTTTGGAAGTCCAGCGACAAAGTCCATAGTGATGTTCTCCCACTTACATGTTGGTATGGGTAGTGGTTGCATAATACCCTTAGACTTCTGTCTTTCAGTATTCTCTTGTTGACATACCAAGAAATTTGATGTATACTCAGTAATATCCTTCTTTATATTGTCCCACCAAAAGTTCTCTTAGAGATCTTGATACATCTTCGTGCTCCCTGGGTGGATAGAGAAGGTTGAGCTATGTGCGTCATTCAGTAGCTCCTTATTTATCTCTGGATCAGATGATACACATAACCATGACCCAAATATTATAACTCCTTACTCATAAATCATGAACTTATAGGATTTCCCATTTTTAATGGCTTCCACCCTTTTCTGAATTTCCATATCTTTCCTTTGAGAATTGTAATGTTCCTGACCTGGAAGCCACTAAACTAATGCCCCGAGCTAGGTGGTTACATGACCTTAAGCTCACCTCCTTGTATGTCAAAGGTTTCCGACTAGCAGAAAAGGCCCAAAAGGTCAATTGGGGAGACTATAGCCCCTTTTATTAGAGTAATCCAAAATAGAAGATAAAAAAATAGCAGAATGATAACTAATAGTACAAGAGTATGTATAAACAACCATTCCCCAAAATGAGGTACAACCATGTCCAACAGTAAATATGCCATGTCATGCTACAAGTGAAAAAGTGAACAAAACCCAAAATGAAGACAAACTACAAAATCCCCAAAATGTTCCTGACACCAAGTCCGGGTCCTCCTACACATACACCTATGCCAACCTAATTGCCTAACAAGGGCCTTTACCCTTCTCCTAACCTGAAAACATGAAGTCTTCTCAGGTACCCAACGATGGCCCGATCATGGTGTGAGTACAAATCAGTAGGCCACCACCAACGATGTCTACAAAATATATAGTATAAATAATTGTGCATGAAAAAGGGGAATGAATAATAAATGAAAAGAAAATATTAAGTGACCTTAGCTAGTTTAGGTCCATTACCAACATTTATTACCATTTTCATATCTTACCATTTCATCCCATTCCCCATTACTTAACATTTACAACACATTTATTATGGGTTCATCAAACACAAAAAGTTACACGGGATTAAAGTACACAATCACATGCATGAGGAAAACACACTGTTATCCTATCTCACTAGGACTAACTTCCTCATGTAAACTATATACTCACCTCAAAGCCTCAGTCCGGGTGGATGAAACCGTTAGGGGAATAGAGCCCGAGTCCCCTTCCCTAACTCATGCATTAGGGGTGGAGTTTAGAACCTTAGTCCAACTCGACCCGTGGGCATAGAACCTCAAGTAAATACCCCACTCTACCAAGACATGTGCACATGATATATAAATATGTATCCAACAACCATTCACACAACATCACAACCATTTCCCAAGGTAACATAAATCACAACAATAACATGAGAGTTAATACCATGCCTTAACCCATTAACACATTTACCACATTTCACATCATTTAGCCATTTATCCCAATTCTCTTTTATTACACTTACCTCATTAAGAATTCATTCATTGTGCCTATCTCACTAGGCTTCATTCATTATGCCTAACTCACTAGGCTTCATTACCAGGCTCATAATCCATTCCAATATGGTCTTCAATCATTTTCACATATTTACCCATTTATCCATTCATCATTTTCATGTGTCAACCCATATGAACCACTTCCATGTTAACCCAATATCCCTTAGGCTATTATTATTAAGCCTAGGTGAATCACCTAGCTTATACTTCAACACAAACAATCACATCAACATGTTTATCGAGGGATCTACATAAATATACCACAATATCACTTGTTCTTCACAAATCCCTAGGTTTGGGAAAGTTGGCACACCCCATGGGTGGCCCTAGATTAGTCTCATCAACCTAGACGCATCCCATGGGGATCGTGAGGGTTTACATTTACCTTATTAACAACCATTTTACCTAAACATGCAAAGGGTGATCAAAACATACCAAGAGACACCCAAGAACAAAACCACACATGCACAAATCCACAAATAAACCATGGGGATATAATTTTTAGACCACCTACCTCAATTCTGCAGGTGAAAGCAATATTAATCAAGCCCTTAGATTCTTCTTCAACTAACCCTTGAATCTTCAACCTAGATCTCACCCAAGGATTAGGGTTTTAGAGCTTTAGAAAGAGAGGAGAAGAAGATACAAACCATAAGCTCAAAAGATAATCAAGGATGGGATTAGCCTTACCCGGAGCTTCGATCCGCCACCAACGACACCAAAAATGCCTTAGAAATGAGGGAGATTGATGTCTTGGAGCTCTTGGGAGATTTGGTTCATTCCTAGGGTGAAGAGGGGAGAAATGAGAGGAAATACTGAGTTGAGTATTAAAATACCGGAGTGGAAAAATTGTAATTTTTTTAAAAGTTTCTGGGCTGCATGGTTTACCCACATGGTTTTCCAAACCATGTGCAAACCGTGAAGATGCCACTATCCAAAATGCCACCTCTTTCACGGTTTCCTGGGCTGTCCGCACGGTTAGAACTAACCGTTCGTAGACCATGCGGCCTACCCATAAAACCCCATTTTCTCCTTTTTCGTGTCTTGAACCCTCAGAACACCCCTAAGCCTACTTAAGGACTTGGTTAAGCACTTAATTTACAAAAAACAAGGGATTAAACCCAAAACTTAAATGAGAACATACCTTCCCAGGATCTGAGATCTTACAACCTCCCCACCTTATAATGTTTCATCCTCGAGCTGAGCTCCCAAGCTTAATCACACTTCTAAGGAAAATATATCGGGCCACTGAGCCTATATATCTGATTCCCACTCCGAAGTTTCTACCTGAACATTTCCATGCTTCTATAGTACTCAAACTAATGGCACAACCTTGCCCCGTAGGACTTTCTCACTATGATCCACCACACAAACCAGATGCTACTCAAAGGATGCATCAGCCTCAAGCTCAACATACTCAATGTCCACCATGTGAGTTGGGTCAGGGTGATACTGCTGAAGCTACAACACATGAAAAACATCATGCATCCAGCTATACTGATGTGCAAGAGCCAATCGATACGCCACCGACCCGATCCTCTCCACAATCTCAAATGGCCCCATATACTTGGGCACCAACTTACCCTAATTCTGAATCCATCAGTGACCCAACCTTGGTGAAACCTGAAGGAACACACTATCACCCACCTCAAACTCAAGAGGTCTATGCCTCTAATCTGCATACGACTTCTGTCTACTCTGATCCATTTCCATCCACTTCTGAATCAACTCAACTTTCTCCGAAGTCTCTTGCACGAGACTCGGTCCCAGCTTCTTAGTTTCACCGGCCTCCAACTAACACAACAAAGATCTAAACGGCCTCCCATAGAGAGCCTCAAATGGTGCCATCTGAACCATAGCCTAAAAACTGTTGTTGTAAAAAAATTAAACAAGCGACGAGTGCTTCTCCCAAGAACCACCAAAATCCAACACAAAATCCCTCAACATGTCTTCCAACACTTAGATTGTATGCTCTGACTACCCATCCATCTGTGGGTGGAAAGTCGCAATCAAAATCACTTGTGTACCAAGAGACTTCTAAAACCCTTACCAGAATCATGATGTGAAATGAGGATCACGATCTGAAACTATAGTCAGTGGTACACCATGCAACTATACTATTTCCTGAACATACAACTCACCCAACTGGTTAACTGTGTAAGTCTCCTGAATTGGTAAGAAATGAGCCACTTTCGTTATCCAATCTAAAACCACCCAGATTGAATAATTCTTCCGAGGCATCCTCAGAAGAACCACCATCAAATCCATCATCACGTCATCCCACTTTCATTCCAGAATGGGAAATGGATGTAACAAACCACCTGAGCATTGATGCTCGGCCTTCACCTACTGACAGGTAAGGCACCATGCCACAAATCCTAAAACTTCCTTTTTCATTCCCAGCCACCAAAACTATCTGCAGAGATCACAATACATCTTGGTCAAACTAGGATGCACTGCCCATTTTGATGCATGGAACTCACGCATCAACTCTCCCCACATGCATACCAGCACAACCATATGACCATGAACACAAACAACCCCGTCCACCCCGACAGCCCAACCAGAAGGTGGATCCCCACCTTTAAGTATTTCCTTCATGGAAAAACATTCATGATCATTGAGATGAATTTCCCTAACTCAACTCAAAATCATCAACTCAACCGCCACAGAAGAAAGAGTTACCTACCCATTTTAATCCCGTACCTCCAAGTGCATCTCCGCAAAGAAGGCCAGCACCTTTCACTTGGTGATAGATTCCCGAACCACCTGATTCTGAGCCTTCCTGCTCAAAGAATCAGCAACACCTTTCCCTTTCCCCAGTGTATATACCATCTCAAATTCGAAAAACTGGAGATACTCAATCTACCTTTGCTGCCGAAGATTTAAATCCCACTGCGAAAAGATATAATTTAGACTCTTGTGACCAGTATACACCATGAACCATTCCCCAAAAAAGTAGTGCCTCCAGAACTTTAAGGAATACACTACTGCAGCCAACTAAATATCATGAGTGGGATAATCATACTCATGGGTCCTCAATTTTCTCAACCCATAAGACACAACCCACTCATCTTGCATCAACACAGCCCCAAGCCCGATACCATACACATCACAAAATAGGGCATACTTCCTACCTGGATTAGGTAATATCAAGATCGGTGTGGTTGTAAATCATGTTTTAAACTATTGAAATGTATTCTCATAAGACTTAGACCACTCAAACCTGATTCCCTTCTTGTTCAAGTTCAAAATTAGTGATTCCAAGTAAGATAAATCCTGGATGAACCTTCGGTAATTCCCAGCCAAACCCAGAAAACTCTAAACATCTGAAACACTCTTGGGTTGCTCCCAAGACACAAAAACTTTCACTTTATTTGGATCCACTGACCCACCTTCCTCAAAGATGATGTGAACCATAAAATGAACTTCTTCAATCCATAACTGACACTTTGACAACTTGGCATATAGATGATGCTCTCTTAGTGTACTTAGAATGATGTCAAAATGTTGGGCATGATCGTCATGAGTTTTCAAGTACACCAAGATGTCATCAACAAAGGCAACAAAAAAATGATATAGATAAGGATGAAAGATTTGGTTCATCAAATCCATGAACACTTCTAGTGCATTGGTCAAGCCAAAAAAAATCACCACAAACTCAAACAACCCGTACCGACTCCTGAAAGTTGTCAGTAGTATGTCAGAAGGCCTCACCCTCAACTGGTGATAACCTGATCTCAGATCAATCTTAGAAAACACCAATTCACCACTAAACTAGTGAAACATGTCATAAATTCTAGGAAGAGGGTACCAATTTTTCACCGTTATCTGATTTAACTTATGATATTCAACAAAAAGCCTTAACAAACCGTCAACCTTCTTTGCAAAAAGTACAGGAGATCTCCAAGGAGACATACTAGGACGTATGAACCCCTTACACTCCAACTCCTCAAGCTAAACCTTTAACTCCTGGATTTATTCTGGTGCCATTCGGTATGGAAGAATAGAAACTGGCTCTGCTCCTGACAGCAACTCAATCATGAACTCAACATCCCTCTCGGGTGGAAACCCTGAGAAATCCTCAAGAAACACATATTGAAACTGATCCACTAATGGAGGGAAAATAGATTGTTCCCCTCTTTCATCATCAAGCACACGACAAGCTATTTTAGCCGTGAGCCTACCCAACTACTGACAAAATGGTCCCGCATGACCTTCTCGAACATCCTACTCTCCACAATGGACATAAGCGTCACCCTCAAGTGACCTGAATGATACCCTATGACAGTAAAAGTCTATTTGTGCCTGATACAACACCAAACAATCTATACCCAAGATCAGGTCAAATCCTAACATCTCAAGAATGAGCAAGTACTACAAGAAACTATACCCACCGAATTCCAGAGCATATTCCTTACAATGCTTGATATCTTCATTCTACACCCCCAACGGAGTGTTAATCAACATAACCCCACACACACTCTTCACAGGAAAACCCAATGCTACCACAAGCTGAGCAGAAATAAAAGAGTGTGTGGCACTAGTGTCAAACAACACGCTAGAAACTGTAGAAGCTACAAGGATATTACCTCAAACAGTTGATGGCCCGACCTCACCATCACCGGGTGAAGACTGGACTTCATAAAGCTGACCTGACCCTCTACCATAGGCTCCAACCTGCGTGCCTTACATTGCACTGCCTTGCTGACTTGGGAGATCCTGCCCCATAGTTCCACGTCCACCGCCCCTACCGGTATAGCTCATGGAGCTCCAACTGCCTACCTAATATGGAGCAACTAATCCCTTTCCTCTACTTGGGATCTGCCTATCACCAACATTCATGCTCACATGCTGAGGGTTCCTACAGAACCTCTGCACGTGTCCCAATCTTCCACACGACCGACACTCAACTAGAGGTCGAGGACACTGGCCAGACATGTGCCCTGATTTTCCACACTGATAGCAGAACACCTGATCACCACCCTGAGAGGCTGAACCTCTCTTCTGACCACCTTTCACACTTCCTCCCTTCTAAAAAATTCCAAAATGACATTTCCGGCCCTCATAAACTGCACCACTTGTCTGCCCAGCTGGCACGACAAGCCAACTACCTGAAGCTCCCTTCAAGTTCCCTTCTGAGATCAGTGCTTGATCCACTACCTCTATAAACCTCTTCAAGAGAAATATATTCACCTGATACCTAATCTCATGCCTCATCCCATACTGGAAATACCTCGTAACTACTACCTCATCCCCCGCTGATGCTGGAACAAAGCATCACAGGTTAGTGAAGCAGCCAACATACTCCATCACCGACATCGATCCCTAAGTCAGGCTCATGAACTCTACAGCCCTCTCTTGACTCAAAGTATCTAGGTAAAAATTCTCTAGAAAATTTTCCTGGAAATATTTCCATATCATCTCCTCAGCCTACTCTGTTTGATCCAGGATGTCCCACTAATTCTTTTCCTGGCTCCACAACATTTAAGCTGCCAACTTGACTCACTTCCTATCAGGAGTCTCCAGATGATCAAGTATCATCTGGATAAACTCTATCCAGAACTCTACTACAGCTGAAACTCTTTGGTTAGCTCGAACATACTTGGTGCAACCCGCCCTGGGTCCCGATCCATCGTCTTCATAAAACAAGTCAAGTTATCTTGGAACCGATCTTCTCTACTTTAATTGATCACGACATTCTCTTGCTTTTCTACTGGAGGAGTGTTCTCAATGACATCCTCTTTTTCCTAACTAAAACTCGATGTCATGGTGTCATTTATCTACATTGTCAGACACGAGGTTTAGAACAAACACCATAAAACTTTTACAACTTCATAACAAGAAGGCTCTTCACTAGCAACAACAACCCACTATACATGCACCATCCCAACAAACCTTAACATTCCAAAAACATCACCCCAACCATCCTTACAACGGGCCATGGTCCACAAAGGGTAAACAACCATACACCGCCACAAGACTCACACAACATGTTTCAAACAACATTTTCAATTCATTACAAACCCTTAATTACACATATTTCATTAATTATCACTTATCATTATTTTATCTTCACCCACTTGCATTGTTTCATTTACGACATTTTCTATTTTCAATTTTCAAAATTCAAGGTGCATTCTATCTTTCCTAACTCACACACCCAACCCGTGTGTGCCTACCATGATGCATGTTACCTATTTCTCTAGGTTCTTACAATGATGCATGAATGCACAACCTCATTCCATTGAGTCCACAAGCCAAATATCATAAAACCATCACATCACACAACATGTGCATCACCAAATGGTGAAATATCATCAACTGTAACATCACACGATCAAGAACATCAATTCCCACCCTGGGTGACTTGGTTTTTCCCTCTTACATGGGTTAGATACTCCCAAGCATGAGCTCATTACCAAGGCATGAAACATCCTAAATCCCATCTACCATCCCAAATAACAAGATTCCAGAGAAGAAGAATAAATAACTCCTATGATACCACTTTGTAACATCCCCGACCTGGAAGCCACTAAACCGGTGCTTCGATCCAGGTGGTTACATGACCTTAAGTGCGCTTCCCCATACACCAAAGGTTTCTAACTAGCAGTGAGGGTCCAAAAGGTCAATTGGGGAGACTATGCCCCCTTTTTATTAGAGTAATCCATAATAGAAGATAAAAAAATAGAGGAATGATAACCATTAGTACAAGAGCATGCATAAACAACCATTCCCCAAAATTAGGTACAACCCTGTCCAACAGTAAATATGACATGTCATGCTACAAGTGAGAAAGTGAACAAAACCCAAAATGAAGACAAACCGAAAAATCCTCAAAATGGTCCTGACACCAAATACAGATCCTCCTCCACATACACCCATGAAAACCCAACTACCTAGAAATGGCCCTTACCCTTCTCTTGACCTGCAAACATGAAGTCTGTTCGGGTACCCAATAGAGGCCCGAGCAGGGTGTGAGTACAACTTAGTAGGCCACCACCAACAATGTCAACAAAATATCTGATATAAACAATTGTGCATGAAAAAGGGGAATGAATAATAAATGACAAGAAAATATTAAGTGACCTTAGCCAGTTTAGGTCCATTACCAACATTTATTACCATTTCCATATCTTAAAATTTAATCCCATTCCCCATTACTTACCATTACACATTTATCATGGGTTCATCAAACACAATACGTTACACGAGCTTAAAGTACACAATCACATGCATGAGGAAACACACTGTTATCCTATCTCATATATACTAACTTCCTCGTGTCAACCATATCCTCACCTCAAAGCCTCAGTTTGGGTGGATGAAAATGTTAGGGTAATAGAGCCTCAGTCCCCTTCCCTAACCCATGCATTAGGGGTGGAGTTTAGAGCCTCAGTCCAACTCGACCCGTGGGCATAGAACCTCAAGTCAATACCTCACTCTACCAAGCCATGTGCACATGCTATATAAATATGTATCCAACAAACATTTACTCAACATCACAACCATTGACCAAGGAAACATAAATCACAATAATAACATGAGAGTTAATACCATGCCTTAACCCATTAACACATTTAACATATTTCACATCATTTATCCATTTATCCCAATTCTCTTTTATTACGCTTATCTCACTAAGAATTCATTCATTGTTCCTATCTCACTAGGCTTCATTCATTATTCCTAACTCATTAGGCTTCATTACCATGCTCATAATCCATTCCAATATGGTCTTCATCCATTTTCACATATTAACCCATTTATCCATTCATCATTCTCATGTGTCAACCCATATGAACCACTTCTATGTTAACTTAATATCCATTAGGTTATTCTTATTAATCCTAGGTTCATCACCTATATTCCACTCCAACACAAACAATCACATCAATAAGTTTATCAAGGGTTCTACATAAATACACAAAAATCTCACTTGTTCTTCACAAATACCTAGGTCCGGGGAAGTCTTCACACCCCATGGGTGGCCCTAGATTAGTCTCATAAACCTCGACGCATCCCATGGGGATTGTGTGGGTTTCCATTTACCTTCTTAACAACCATTTTACCTAAACATGCCAAGGGTGATCAAAACATACCAAGAGACACCCAAGAACAAAACCACACATGCACAAATCAAAAAATAAACCATGGGATATAACTTGTAGACCACATACATCGATTTTGCGGGTGAACACACTCTTAATCGAGCCCTTAGATTCTTCTTCAACCAACCCTTGAAGTTTCAACCTAGATCTCACCCAAGGAGTAGGGTTTTAGAGCTTCAGAAAGAGAGGAGAAGAAGATATAAACCCTATCCTCAAAAGAGAAGCAAGGATGAGATTAGCCTTACCTGAAGCTTTGATCCATAACCAACGGCACCACAAACACCTTAGAAATGAGGGAGATCGATCTCTTGGAGCTCTTGAGAGATTTGGTTCATTATTAGGGTGAATAGGGGATAAATGGGAGGAAATACAGAGTTGGGTATTAAAATCCTAGAGTGTCAAAATTGTAATTTTTTAAAAGTTTCTAGGCTGCATGGTTTACTTGCATGGTTTTCCAAACCATGCGCAAACCGTGTGTACACCACTATCCAAAATCTCATCTCTTGTACGGTTTCTTGGGCTATCCGCACGGTTAGCACTAACCATGCGTAGACCGTGCGACCTACCCAGAAAACCCCCTTTCCTCCTTTTTTATGTCCCAAACCCTCAGAAAACCCCAAGCCTCCTTAAGGACTTGGGTAAGCACTTAATCAACCAAAACAAGGGATTCAAACCAAAAATTAAATGAGAACATACCTTCCCAAGATCCGAGAACTTACAAGCATCCTTTATTTCTTCCACGAGGGATGGTTGAGAAATCATTTGAGAAAGGATTGATGATGTTCATCCCTTAATTATTCCCATGTCCATACTCTAAAAATCTAAGAATATTGGATCCTTTTCAATTCTCATCATTGATAAAGATGCAGGATTCATTCTACGTAGAGCATCCACCACTCTGTTTGCCTTACTGGGATTATAACAACTCAAACTTTACAAACATTGATATTACTTCAGAATTAAAGTATATTTATTACAATATATAACAAAACCACAATAGGACCGTATATGTATAGTGTCTTTAGAAATTGGGAAACATAAACAACTGGTTCATAAAACATATACATTGTCTCTCATTTATTTGATCATAAATAGACTCCTTTTTGGCATATCATATTTAATAACCTTCTTCATGACATGGGGAAAAGAAACATATGAAAGGGTGAACTAAAAACAAATTCAATATCAATCATATCATATTCATAAGAACATAACATTTGAAAATCTTATCCTGTATATAAAAGATCATAATATCATGTCATGGGATAAATCATAAAAGTGAAATGTAATCCCAATAGTCATAACATAAGACATGAAATTTTGTGGCATACACACATAAGTATAAAAAATCATTTCATATTATCTAAGGCTCATTACCAAGACCATCATAGTGGACAAATTCCATTACTAAACCGAGTTCACTCATCGTTCCATCCTTGTATTACTGAACCGAATTTACTTGTCGTTCCAGTCATGTCTATCTCATGAAATATAAATATTTACCCAATGCATTGGAGGTATATATAGGTCCCAACCATATCATAATGAAACCATTCTTATGTGTTCCACAAAAACATAAAAACATTCACTATAGCATAACCCATGAAATAAAATGGGTTTCTTAAACATCATTCTATCATAATTGATATTAAACAAATAGATTTCCTAAATAACATTCCATCATAAACAAAATCAAATCATAGTAATAATAGGGATAGAAATATAACCCTATTTAAAGAGTGTCATCTTATATGGAAAATAATTTTTAGAAAACACTTTAAATTAATTCTTGAGGAAAATATCCTTTCTTCTTTAAAAATGTTTTCCTTCCTCAAAATGCCACACAATTTTAAAAGAAATTGTTTTATGTGAAAATAACCTTGTAAGATTATATGGTAAGATTCAAGGAAATAAGGCATTATTAAAGCGTAAAAATTTGTTCATTCCATACAAGTTAAAACAATATTCTTCTCGTACTTTTGTCGGAAAATTCAAAAAAGTACCTCGTACCGAAAACGACAAAAGATTCCATTCATACAATTTAGTAAAGATTTACCAATGGGTAAAATTTAATTTTAAAAATTATAGAATGATATAAATAATATTTTGAAATACATATTTATTAAACATGGACGTGGATGATAAACAACCCTAGTAAATACTTACAAATAAATAACCTCGGATAAAAACGAGATTTGAAAATTTGTCCCTTACCTTAGGTCTGATATGTTTCGTATGTATCCAAACCTCATGTATAATGATTTAAATAATGTTAATGATTTATTACAAAATCATAATCATTTTTATTATAACATTTATGATCATATTTTCATCCGTTTTTTAGTAACATTTCATTGTTACTCGTTATTCGGGTATTAACTGCTTTATGTTCTTATACATGTTTTGTTAGATAAGTTCTTATTCCTATTTTTAGGTAATATTTATATCATTTAAATAATGATATTAGTATAATATATATCATATTTATTAATTCAATTCATTTATATAATTATTATTTTAATTAATATTATGTAGAATGAATCACATCGCATCGTGGAGACGGTAAGTCGTACGTATGCACGAGTGATAATATCATTCCCATAATTGTTGAATGGTATTGAAGTGGATGGTGTATAATATTTTAGAATTAGTATAATGTTATAATAATCATATATAGTTATTATTTCCACCATTATACCCATCCAAGTAAGGTGGTAGTGAAAAGAAGATTACACCACGATGTGGAGACAGTAAGCCGTAAGTACGCACACACAGTGATTTCATTTTTCATAGGATGGATAAAATGTGAGATAGGGTTGTTTAATATTTATAATAAAATATAATTATATGAGTGATAATTATGTTATTACTTTATAATGAAACAATTAATGAATATTAAGTAGAAGAATAAATAAATTTGAAAGAATCGGTAGAAGAGATTAACTCTTCCTCGATGTTCCTTCTTTAAATTTCCTCTTAGGGCACTAGAGTTGGTCTTTGAAGAAGACCAGAACCTATAAAATGAAAATAGGTAAGTTGGTAAGGAAAAATGGAAGGGGGTTTCTGATATTTAAGGCTCAAAATTAAGTGAAGTGGTGAGGGAGAAGGTTCCCTTTTATAATTGAGGTGAGAGACACTTTTGGAAACCTCAAAAATATTAATTTATAATAAAATCAAAACCCACTTAAAATCATCCAAAATGTCCCAATTTCTAAGATGATATGAGATAGGGTTGTAATATAATCAACCAATAATTTTTAGACAAGTTTTTATGTCAATTTAATCATTATAATTTTAAATTAATACTTAGTTATTCTATTTAATTTTAATTGTGGTAATAACATTCTAAATATTTAATGGTTATAAATATTTACTTATATGGTTTTAATTGACAATAAATGGATATTTTATGACATTTTAAACCTTATAATTATAAATTTTTAATTTTTATTTTTATTTTTTTAAATAATTTAATAAATTGTTATTTTTATAAAATGTCAATAGTGCCAATTTTGACACTATTCATTTATTTGACTTTAAATAAAATTCACATAGAAGATAAATTCAAACCAAAATATTTAATACACTCCTAACATGTCATAGTCACCTAAAAAATTTGCGGATTACTTTAATTAGTTCATATGATATTTCGTTTAATATTTTTAAAACCATTTATTTGATATTTCTATTAATAAAATTATTTCTACATCACTATTGTGTCATCATTAATGGTAATTATTTAATCTCTAAAAATTATAAATAAATTCCTATGATGTAGGTAATTTTTTTAGATTTATAGATACTATCTATATTTGATATTATATTCTAGTTATACATATATTAAAATTAATATACTTATATAAAATGAGATTGTGACATTTTGTCACATTTATTAGTTTTTATTACATTCATGTCGTATTCATAGGTAAGTGGCCATAAAGTTATTCCATTTAGAAAAATAGATTATAAGGGTAGAATTTAGTCATCCAATAGGATTTTAAAGGCTTTAAGGTAATTTTATAATATTATTTTTACCCTTAATTACTCGATTTACCTTTAACCATGGTCATAAAAATAATTACCAAAGTTACTATTCATAAAACCCAAAAATAAAAGTAGCATATTAACATAATTTGGACCTAATTATTCCAAATATAGAATCCATTTTTCCAAATTCAAAATACAAAAGTTGCAGTAATTAATTTAAAATTAATCTCTTTGTTGAAATGAGAAATCACGTTTTAAAAGTTAAAACATTGCAAAAGATTGAAATGTTTTTACCTATGAATTCAATGTAAAATTAATACTAATGAAATAAATTATATTGAATGATAAAAATATATTATATTTATACTTTAAAACCATTAAATATAATAATTTAACCATATAAATTATCTCGATGAAAAAGTGTGTTTTAATTAAAATTTAGCGTATTTTTACTATTTATCAAAAAAATGAAAGTTATCAAAAAAATATTAGAAATTTATCCGAAGTAATTTTTTATATCCCGATTAAAAATAACATGTTTATGTTGTCATATAAAAATTATTAATGTGTCAAAATTTTAATTTAAAATGGGTTTTTCATTCAAAGGTGTAAAATCAATCTTTAAAAAAATAAGTTTTTATACATCAAATAGGGTTTTATTCATACCCTATGACTAAAATATCCATTGGATGAATATAAAAAATATTTTATTAAGTATATAATACATATACATCTCATTAATTTTATTACCAAAAGTAATTCACTCTAAAATAAAAATATATAATTGATTTATATTTTTCATAAATAATTGATTGCTAATGAATTCATAATGCATTTTCATAAGTTAGTTATAATTATTCCCACTAACCTAAAAAATAGGTTATAATGATAATTTTATATTAATGGCATCTATCAGTTCGTTTAAACTCATAATTGCGTGCAAATTAAGCTACTGAAGAATAAAAATTATTTAAAGAAAATATTTCATAAAAACATATGGGGTATTACATTCTATCCCCTTAAACTGAATTTCTCCCTCATAATTATTCACTTGGAAACAAACAGATGAGGATACCTCTCCATCATCATATCATCAAGTTCCCATGTAGCTTCTTCAAATTAGTGGTTCCTCCATAAAACTTTAACCAAGTGAGTGGTCTTGTTTTGTATAATTTTTTCACTACGATCCATAATCTATATTGGCTGTTCTTCATAAGAAATATCTTTCTCTAGCAGTATGACTTTTGAGCATAGTACATGTGAAGGATCAGGTATGTACTTTCTCAATAGAGATACGTGGAACACATCATGAACTTGAGAGATATTTGGTGGAAGCGCCAATCAGTAAGCTACCTTCCCAACACGATCCATAATTTCAAAAGGACCGATATACCTAGGGATAAACTTTCCCTTATTTCCAAATCTAATTACTCACTTCTAGGGAGATATTAATAGGAACACCTTATCACCCACTTCAAACTCTAGGTCTTTTCTTTGGTTGTATGCATAATTTTTTTGTCAACTCTAAGATTCTCTTATGTGTTGTTGAATAGATCTGAAATTTTCTATCATTTAATCAACAATAATAGGTCCTAATAGCTTTCTTTCCCCAACTTAATCCCACCAAGTTGGAGTTCTTCACTTATTTCCATAGAGGGATTCATAAGGATCCATCTGAATACTGGAGTGAAAGCTATTATTTTTAGAAAATTCCACCAATGGTAGGTGTTAATCCCAACCACCTTTGAAATAAATAGAGCAAGATCTCAACATGTCTTCTAGAGTTTGAATTGTCCTCTCAGACTGACTGTATGTCTGAGGATGATAAGAAGTACTGAAACTTAACTCTATATCCATATCACACTGAAGATTTTTCCAGAACTTTGAGGTAAACTTAGGATCCCGATCAGATATAATGGAAAGTGGTACTCCATGAAATCTTACCACTTCCTTTACATATATCCTGACAAGATGATCAAGAGAGAAATCCCCTCTAATAGTAATGAAGTGTGCCAAATTCATAAGGTGATCAATTATAACCCATATAACATTATTTACTTTGGATGTTTTGGGAAGTTATATGAAAAATTCTATAGTGATGTTTTCCTATTTTCATTCTGGTATGGGTAATGGTTGTATCATCCCCTTAGACTTCTGTCTCTCAGCCTTAACTTGCTGACAAACCAAGCATAAAGAGACATATTCAGTGATATCTCTTTTCATGCCATATCACTAGAATTACTCTTTAATATCCTTATATATCTTTGTTCTTCTAGGGTGAATAGAGAATAAAGAACTATGAGCCTCGTCCAATGTCTCCTTTAATTCTGGCATGGGAGGAATACAAACCCGGTTCCTAAACCTTATTATTTCATCACAATCAAGGTTGAATTCATGAACATTTCTCACCTTCTTTTGTAGTTATACATCTTTCTTATATGCCTCCTTAATCTTCAATTGTATTGATGGTTGAAAATTCATTTGAGAAAGATAATATTACCCCATTCCTTTAAAATTTCAAGATCTATCTTTTTAAAGTCCATAAATATTGGATCTTTTGTGATCCTCATCATGGATAGTCTAACACGGTCTTATCTACTTAATGAATCTGCCACTTTGTTTTCTTTTTTAGGGTGGTAATGTATTGAGCAGTCATAATCTTTAATCAACTCCAACCATCTTCTTTGGAACATATTCATCTCCTTTTGTGTGAAAATACACTTTAAAATTTTACGATCAGTATAAATATCACACCTTTCACCATAAATATAATGCTCCCATATCTTTAATGAAAAAATTACCATATCTAACTCCAAATAATGAAGTGGGTAATTTTTCTCATGAATTTTCAACTGTTGTGAGGCATAAGCTATCACCATATCATTTTGCATTATAACACATCCCAACCCCTTCTTAGATGCATCATTGTAGATCACAAACCTTTATCCACTACAAGGCAGTGTGAGTGCAGGTACACTGGCTAACCTTCTTTTTAGATCTTTGAAATTATCTTCACATTCCTCCATCCAAACAAACTTAACTTTTTTCTGATTCAACTTGGTGAGTGGATTAGATAATCGTAAAAAATCTTTCACAAAACGTCGATAATATCTAGCCAAACCAAGAAAACTTCAGATCTTAGTTACTGTTGTTGGTCTCGACTATCTTTCAATAACCTCTATTTTCACTGGATCTAAAGATATCCCCTCTCTTGAGATTATGTGACCCAAAAATGAAATTTTCTTAATCCAAAATTCACACTTGGTAAATTTGGAATAAAGATTCTCCTTTCTCAGGGTCTTCAGTACAATTCTCAATTGATTTTCATATTATTCCTTTCTATTTGAATATACAATAATATCATCTATAAAGACTACCACAAACTGATCAATATAGTCTCTAAAAACTCTATTCATTATATCCATGAAGATAGTTGGGGAATTAGTAAGACCAAAATGCATCACTATAAATTCATAGTGTCCATACCTTATACAGAATGTCATCTTTGGTATATCCCTATTTTGACCCTTAATTAATGATATCCTGAATGAAGACCAATCTTGGAAAAGTATTGAGCTTTGCATAGTTGGTCAAATAATTCATAAATGCATGGAAGCTGATGTTTATTCTTGATAGTGATCTTGTTAATTTCTTGATAATCAATGCAGAGTCTCATTGATCCATATTTCTTCTTAACAAATAGAACAGGTGCTCCCCAAGGTGACACATTAGGATGTATGAATCCTTTATCAAGATTCTCTTGGATTTCCTTCTTCAATTCCTCCAACTCAATTGGGGCCATTCTATAAGGTGTCTTTGAAATAGGCATATCACCCGATATGAGTTCTATTGAAAACTCAACTTCACGATTTGGTGGAAGACCTAGAAATTCCTCCAGAAAGATATCATCAAACTCCTATACAATGGGTGTATTCTTAATTGGGAGTTTCTCCCAAACCATTTGAGATAAATAACCTTTATTTATTGGAATCAATACCCATAAGATGGAAGAAATATCTACCAGAAGTTTATACTCATCCTTGCATTGATAGATGATCATAGATTGATCTGGAATATGAAATGTGACTTCCCTTCCTTGGAAATTGATATGAGATCCATATAGAGAAAACCAATACATTCCAAGAATCACATCAAATACCATTATAGAAAGGATCACAAGATTTGTAGGAAGAACTTTCCCACAAACTTCAATCAGATAAGAATTATAAACTTTTGATGTGACTGTTGTGCCATTAGGAGTTGTCACAGCTAACTCAACATCCAATTTTTGAGGTAATATTTTGATACCCTTAGAAAATTCTTCATAAATAAAAGAGTGGGTGGATCCAGAATCAAATAAAACATTTGATACTTTAGAGTGGATGGTAAGTGTACCTTTCACCACTTCATTATTGTACTCTACATCACCGATAATGATTACATGTGACTTTACTTTGTCTTTGGTCTTAAGAGTTTGTTGATGCCGATCATCATAAATCACCCTTGGATTAGGACATTGATTGGAATAATGCCTCATTTCCTTGAACTTGTAATATTGAAGTGCAGGAGGTGCATTCTGTATAGCCTTTTCTTTGTTCGTATCATTGTACATCTTTTTCCCATAACTTTAGCATTCAATTGTCTGATGGTCTTCTTTTACACACTTAAAGCATTTACTAGTCCCTCTAAGACAATTCCCTCCATGTTTCTTTCCACAATTTGTACATAAGGGAAAACTCATCTTCTTTTCAGTGTGGTCTTTAGATTTTCCTTTGAATTCCATTTTTCTCTTCTTATCAAACCCATATGACTGGTGGGTTACTCCAATATCCATATTAACCTTGAGAGCACATAAAATAATTTACTTGTATCTATTTAAGTCCCTTATGAATAATTCCATTTGGAGACTTGGTTTTAATCCACTAAATAATCAATCAATTTTACTCTCAAGTTGGATAATAATTCCAAAAGCGTACCTTGAAAGTCTTGTAAAATTTGTTTCATAGGTACTAACAAATTCATCATCCTTTTTATTAAGTTCAAGGAACTTATTCCTCATCTTTGTTCAAATAATATGAGGAAAGTACTTATTGAAAAATAAATTCTTGAACTCATCCCATTCCATGGACTAAATTTCATCTCTTTGCCTCCTATTCTTGATAAGATTCCACTATTGATTAGATTCACCTTCCAAATGATATACTGCTAAGATGACTTTATCATGTTTAGAAAATTGTAGAACTAAAAATATATTTTTAGTGGTACTGATCCATTTTTCAACCACTAATGGATCAAAAGACCCGCTGAATGAAGGTGGATGTTGCCTCATGAAGGATTCAACAGAATGTTGCTCCCTACTTTGCTTGTTTGGAAGTCCAGCATGATTCATATCTTGAGAAAGTTTTGTGGGCATAGATACAAGATTTTTCATTCTATCTCCCATAACATTTGGTTTCTCAGGGGGACAATAATTTCATTGTCTATCACATTCAACATTAACATGGTTCCTTCAGGTTCCAACCATTGACTAAAACTAAGAAGCATAGTGGGAGAAAAACTAATCATAACAGGAAAACCACATAATCAAGAATAAAATTTCAATTTAGGAAACTTTAAAATTTATCCTAGGTTATTCATGGTTATTTATAAAACACTAGGATTGTATCCTATACTTAGAAACATCCTTAGGGTTCTTACTAAGGCTTTCTCATCTTAGTTTCCTAAGGTTAACTATACCTTTCCTATGATACCAACTATAATGAACCATACTTTACATGCATTGATATTAATTCAGAATTGAAGTATATTCATTACAACATATAACAAAACCATGATAGGACCATATAGGTATAGTGTCTTTAGAAACCGTGAAACATAAACAACTGGTTCATAAAACATCTACATTGTATCCTGTTTATTTCATCATAACTAGACCCCTTTTTGGCATATCATACTTAATAACCTTATTCATGAACTGGGGAAAAGAAAAATATGGAAGGGTGAGCTCAAATGCTCAGTAAGGGTAAATAAAGTAAATATCAATCATATTATATTCACAAGAACTTAACATTTGAAAATCTTATCCTGCATATAAAAGATCATAATGTCATGGCATGATATAAATCATAAAAGTACAATGTAATCCCAATAATCATAACATAAGACATGAAATTTTGTTTCATACACACATAAGTATATAAAATAATTTCTTATTAGTCAATTCTCATTCCCAAGACCATCATAGCGGACAAAGTCCATTATTGAACCGAGTTCACTCCTCATTCCAGCTTTGTATTATTGAACAAGATTTACTTGTCATTCCAGTCATGTCTATCTCATGAGATATAAATATTTACCCAATGAATTGGAGGGAGATATAAGTCCCAACCATCTCATAATGAAACCATTATTACATTTTACACAAAAACATAAAAAAATTCACCATAGCATAACCCATGAAATAAAATGGGTTTCTTAAACATCATTCCATCATAATTGATATAAAATAAATGGATTTCCTAAATAACATTCCATCATAAAAATGATCAAATCATAGTAATAACAGGGATATAAATATAACCATATTTAAAGAGTGTCATCTTATATGTAAAATAATTTTGATAAAACACTTGAAATTAATTCCTGAGGAAAGTACCCTTTCTTCTTTAAAAATGTTTTCCCTACTCAAAATGCCACACAATTTTAGAATAAATAGTTTTATGTGAAAATAAACTTGTAATATTTTAGGTGAAGTTTAAAGTAAATAAGGTATTATAAAAGTGTAAAAATCCATTCATGTTGTATAAGTCAAAAAACATTCTTCTCATAATTTTTCTAGAAAAGTAAAAAAGTACCTCGTACCGAAAATGAAAAAAGATTCCATTCACACCATTTAATAAAAATTTACCAATGGTTAAAATTTAATTTTAAGAATTATAGAAGGATATAAATAATATTTTGAAATACATATTTAGTAAACATGGACGTGGATGATAAATAACCCCCAATAAATACTTACGAAAAAACAATCTCAGATAAAAACAAGATTTGAAAATTTATCCCTTGCCTTAGGTTCGATATGCTATGTATGTATCTGAACCTCCTATATAATGATTTAAATAATGTTACTAATTTATTCTAGAATCATAACCATTTTTATGATAACATTTATGATCATATTTTCATCCGTTTATTAGTAACATTTCATTGTAACTTGTTATTCGGGTATTAATAGCTTTATGTTCTTATGCATGTTTTGTCAGATAAGTTCTTATTCATATTTTTAGGTTATAGTTATATCATTTAAATAATGGTATTAGTATAATATATATCATATTTATTCATTCAATTAATTTATATAATCATGATTTTAATGAATATTATGTAGAACGAATCACGTCGCACCGTGGAGATGGTAAGCCGTACGTACGCATGAGCGATGATATCTTTCCCATAATTGTTTAATGGTATTGAAGTGGATGGTGTATAATATCTCAGAATTAGTATCATGTTATAATAATCATATATAGTTATTATTTTCACCATTATACCCATCCACGTAAGGCGGTGGTGAAAAAAAAATTACACCACGACGTGGAGACGGTAAGCCGTACGTACGCATGCGTGATAATTTCATTTTTCATAGGATGGATAGGAGGTGAAATAAGGTTGTTTCATATTTATAATAACATATCAGTATATAAGTGATACTGATGTTATTAATTTATAATAAAACAACTAATGAAGAGGAATTATAAGAAGAAATAAATTTGAAAGAATCGGTAGAAGAGATCACCTCTTCCTCGACGTGCCTCCTTTAAATTTCCTCTTAGGGCACTAGAGTTGGTCTTTGAAGAAAACTAGAACATCTAAAATAAAAATAGGGAAGTAGATAAGGAAAATTTGTAGGTGGTTTATGAGATTTAAGGCTCAAAATGAAGTGAAGAGGTGAGGGAGGAGGTGCCTGTTTATAATTGAGGTGAGGGGCACTTTTGGAAACCTAAAAAATATTAATTTATAATAAAATAAAAACCCACTTAAAATCATCCAAAATGTACCAATATAGAAGATGAGATGAGATAGGTTTGTAATCTCATAAACCAATAAATTTTAGACAAGTGTTTATGTCAATTTAAGAATTATCATTTTAAATTAACACTTAATTATTCTATTTAATTTTAATTGTGGTAATAACATTATAAATATTTAATGGTCATAAATATTTACTTATATGGTTTTAATTGACCATAAATGGATATTTTATAACATTTTAGACCTTATAATAATCAATTTTTAATTTTTAAATATTTTTATGATTTTTAAATAATTTAATAAAAATTTATTTTTATAAAATGTGAATAGTGTCAATTTTGACACTATTCCTTTATTTGACTTAAAATAAAATTCACACATAAGACAGATTCAAACCAAAATATTTAATAAAATTATAACATGTCATTTTAAACAATAAAATTCATGGAGTCCTTTAATTAGTTCATATGATATTTCTTTTAATATTTTTAAAACCATTTATTTGATATTTCTATTAATAAAATAATTTATGCATCACTATTATGTCATCATTAATGGTAATTATTTAATATATAAAAATTATAAATAAATTCCTATGATTTAGGTAATTATTTTATATTTCCAGAGACTATCTATAGTCGATATTATCATATAAAATGATATTGTGACATTTTGTCACATTCATTAGTTTTTATTAAATTCATGACATATTAATAGGTAAGTGGCCATAAAGTGATTACATTTTTAAAAATAGATGATAAGGGTAAAATTTAGTCATCTAATTAAATTTTTACAGGTGTTAAGGTAATTTTATAAAATTATTTTTACCCTTAATTACCTGATTTACCTTTAACCATGGTAATAAAAATAGTTACCAAAGTTACTATTCATAAAGCCCAAAAATAAAAGTATCATATTAACATAATTTGGACCTAATGATTCCAAATATGGAATCCATTTTTCAAAATTCAAAACACATAATTTTCAGTAATTAATTTAAAATTAATATCATTGTTGAAATGAGAAAATGAGTTTTAAAAGTTAAAACATTGCAAAAGATTGAAATGTTTTTACCTATGATTTCAATGTAAAATTAATGCTAATGACATAAATTATATTGAATTATAAAAATATATTCTATTTATACTTCAAAACCATTCAATATTATAATTTTACCATATAAATTATCTCGAGGAAAAAAATTGTTTTTAATTAAAATTTAGCGTATTTTTACTATTCATTAAAGTATGAAAGTTATCAGAAAAATATCAGAAATTTATCCAAAGTAAATTTTTATATCTCACTTAAAAATAACATTTTTATGTTTTGATATAAAAATTATTAATGTGTCAAAATATTAATTTAAAATGGGTTCTCCATTCAAAGTTATAAAATTAACCTTTAAAAAAAAAGTTTTTATACATAAAATAGGGTTTTATTCATACCCTATGACTAAAATATCCATTGGATGAATATAAAAAATATTTTATTAAGTATATAACACATATATACCTCATCAATTTCATTACCAAAAGTAATTCACTCTAAAATACAAATATCTAACTGATTTATATTTTTCATAAATAATTGATAGCTAATTAATTCAGAATGCATTTTCATAAGTTATTTATAATTATTACTGATAACCTAAAGAATAGGTTATAATGGTAATTTTATATTAAGGGAATCTCTCAGTTCGTTTAAACTCATGATTGCATGTAAAGAAAGCTACTTAAGAATAAAAATTATTTAAAGAAAATATTTCATAAAAACATCTGGGGTGTTACAGGGATGTAGTGGATTAAGAAGTCATAATCTTTGATGAGATCTATCCATATTAACTGGTTCATATTAATATTTTTTTGTGTGAATATATATTTGAAACTCTTGTAATCAGTATATATCTCACACTTCTCTCTATAGAGATAATGACACCATATTTTCAATGCAAAGATCATAGTTGCCAACTCCAGATCATGCGTGAGATAGTTTTGCTCATAAATTTGCAGATGTCTTGAGGCATAGGCTATCACTTTATCATTTTGCATCATCACACATCTTAAGACCTTCTTTGAATCATCATTTTACACCACAAAGAGCTCTCCACTTGTTGGGAGTGTGAGTAATGGCGCATTGATTAACATCTTTTTTAACTCTTTAAAGCAGTCTTCACATTCCTGAGTCTAGAAAAAATTTATTCCCTTCCATGTCAGCTTGGTAATTGGGTTTAAAAATCATGAAAAGTTCTTCAAAAATCATCATTAATACCCGACTAGACCCAGAAAGCTGCGGATCTCTGTTACATATGTTTTCCTGGGCCACTCTTTCATTTCCTTTGTCTTGGAAGGGTCCACATATATCCCTTTTCTTGTGATAACATGCCCCAAGAATGACACTTCCTCCATCCAGAAATCACATTTTCTATACTTTTCATATATATTCTCCCTTTATAAAGTCTTTAAAATAATATTCAAATACTTCTCATGTTCCTCCTTTCTCTTAGAGTATATCAGAATATCATCGATAAAGACTACCACAAATTTTTCAATGAAATATCTAAAGACTCTATTCATTAAATCCATGAAAATTGTTGGAGCATTAGTGAGTCCTAAGGGAATCACTATTAACTCATAGTGTCCATACCTCATTTGGATGACAGTCTTGGGAATATCTTCCTTCCTCACCTTTAATTGGTGATATCCCAACCAAAGGTCCACCTTAGATAAATAACTAGACCCATGAAGTTAATCGAAAAAATATTATATCTATGGCAGGGGATACTTGTTATTTATCATGATTTTATTGATCTCACGATAATCAATGTAGAGACACATTGATCCATCATTCTTTATGACAAAGAGAACTGACGCACCCCACGGTGAAGCACTCAGGTGTATAAAACCCTTCTCTAGATTCTCTTATAACTACTTCTTCAACTCTTCTAGCTCTACAGTGGACATTCTATAAGGTGTCTTTGATATAGGTATAGATACAGGAATAAGTTCAATTGATAAATCAACCTCTTGATCAATAGGAATACCAGACAACTCTTCATGGAATACATCAGTGTAATCCCTCATGATGGGCATGTCTTCAAGCATGATTCTATCCTTTATCTCAATCATTTTATCTAGACATGATTGATCATAAGGAATTAATATACATACTTGAGACAATTATTCTAAAGGATAATCATCTTTCTCCTTACACTTGTAAAGAATTGGAGGATGATTTGGGATGTCAAGAGTGATATCCCTTTCCTGACAGTTGATGTTGGATTTGTATAAAGATATTCAATTCAAACCCAAGATAGAATAAAAATACACTAAAGGAAGTATGGAGAGATTTTTTGGGAGGTTTAGTCCACAAAAATTAACTAGGGAGGAGTTATAGACCATAGATGCAATAATTTCCCCATTCGCTATTCTCACAGTAACTTATCCTCCAAATTTTGAGATGGTGTTTTAATAGTTCTACTAAACTGGAGAGATATGAAAGAATGCATAGAACCAGAATCAAATAGTATGTTCTCTATTCTTGAATGAATAACTAGTGCACCTGTCACCACATTGTTTTCTAGATCCACCTTAGCAATAGTGATAGTATAAGCTCCTCCTTGTTGCCTTGGAGGTTGTTGTTGATTTCCTCTGACAACCCTTGGCTTAGGGAAATTGTTTTCATAATTCCCATGTTCCTTGCAGTTGTAACACTACACCATTGGATGAAAATTTATCTGAACCTTAATTTCTTCTTCCACATTAGTGGGATTATTCATATCCCATTGACATTTTTTATCCATATGTCCAAACTTTTAACATTTGAAGCAATTCATGGTTCCCTTTAGATAATTCCCAGGATGCTTCTTCCCACAATTTTTACACATGGGATGATTGGTCTTCTTTCCATCATGGAATTTATTTGTGGGACCGCTCACATTAGATTACATTTTCCTCTTCTTGTCACCAAGTCCATAATACCACTAAGAGTCTCCAATATCCATTTAAACCTTGAGGGCACAGTAAACAATCTTATCATAACTGTCAAAGTCTCAAATCACCAACGCTTTTCATAGACTTGGATTTAGTCTGCTAAAGAAGCGATCCACCTTGATTTTAGTGTTCAAGACAAAGATAGAGGTGTACCATGAAAGACTTGTAAATTTTTCTTTATATTCCCCAATGGACTCATCTTCCTTCTGTTTGAGTTTTAGTAACTCTCTTTCCATCTTGATATAGAGGGTTCGGGGAAAATATTTATTGAAAAACATTCTCTTGAATTCCTCCCATTCCATGGAAAAAATTTCCTCTTGGGGCTTCATATTCTTGATCAGTTTCCACCACTAATCAACTTCCCCATCAAAACGATAGACCGATAGTATGACTTTATCTTTTTATAAGCATTGGAGGAAAAAGAATATATTTTCAATAGAGTTGATCCACTATTCCGTGAGGAGGGGATTATAAGATCCACTAAACATGGGAGGCCTTTTCCACATGAAGGTTTCAATGAAAACTTGATATTTCCTTGGAGGAGGAGGGTGTTCCATGTGATTCAAGTTATTATTAATAACTTGAGCCAACTGAGCAAGTACAATCATAAAGTTTTGAGCACCTGTTCCCATCATATTAGACATATCATTAGGGAAATCTTTACATTACCTATCACATTGATTGTTAGTATGCGTTCTTCTATTTCCCTCCATTAACTAAGAAAAATAGTGTACAATTAGAGGGCTTGAATACTTATCTATTAAGTATAAAAATGAAACTTTGAACATAAGAGGACAAACTTGTAGATAATTATATCCTAACTTGTGATTCCCTATGTTTCAATATAGGTTATCCTTGATCTATTTATTGAATTATATTCTTATGAGATATTTTTTTTATTCCCTTAATAATGATTCATACCGAGATCATAAATTTACCAAAGCATATCCCCCAAGAGTGTCAAACCAAGAGTGCATCAAGGCCCGTTATCGTGCACCAGTTCCCGTTCGAGTTTAGCTCAAAGAAGTGTTTTTGGGTTTTACCTCTAGATACATCTGTTCCAGAGACACATCTATATGTTTGTATCTAGGTAGGGATGTATTTTTTGATAAAACAATTACTCTATACTGACCAAAATTTAGGGGTGTTTTCTTATACTTAGTATCATCCTTAAGGTTCTTACTAAAGTTATCTATTCCTAATCTCCAAAAATAACTAGACCATCCTCTGATACCAACTATAGAGACCCTATACTTTTACATATAACATTACATGATTTTAATTATAATTATACATTAGAGTACAAGCCAAGGATCGTAAAGTCTAGTTTCTTATAAGACTAGGTACATAAAATTGAAAACATGGAAATAAAAAAAACTTCTTTATTTAATATTCATAAAGATATCCTAACTTTCTTAAATCCATTACATCTTCATAGGGTGATGACTAGTGAATGATTTATTTTTCAAATTGTGATATGGTGGAAGTGTTTGTGTGGTTGGTTTGTTTCCAAAGGTAGGAAGGCTGTGCAACTAGACTTGACTACATTGAATGAGTTCCAGAGGAGGATCCAGAGCTGGCAGTTCATCTTTGCAGAGCTTTTCGGATTTGGACATTTGAGAGGGTATGGCGCCAGCCATCGGATCGGGCCTCTGCTTTGACACAGGACACTTGTTTGTTGAACAGTCTTGCAATGGTGGAAAGCTTCATCATGATCAAATTCTAGGTAGGGGAATCTTCATGTTGTCGTTATAGTTTTACTCTTTTTTTCCTTCGGGTGTGATTTTCCCTATGTCCATGAAGTCTTTTTGGGTTCTCCCCTTTTTCCCTTAAAAGGGGGATTTCTCATATAATAAAAAAAATTGAAGGCCTTCGGGCCATTGGATGGATTACATCTTCATTGGGTACCCTGGGGATCACATGAACAAAGGGATGATCTAAAAGCCCCGTAAGGGAATAACCATAAGAACAAATCATTAGAACATGGGATAGAAGAAATGACATGATGATATAAAAAGGCATGTAACATATGGAATCATAACATATAAGCATAGAATCACATAAAAATTGAATCATAGAAATGTGGAAGCAATATAAAACATGACTTTAGTATAATTCAAGGCTAGCCGAAAAGACTGTTTCACATGGTAGCACAAGCCAAGGCTAACCGCCAAGACCGTCACACATGGCAGCACAAGCCGAGGCTAACTGCCAAGACTGTCGCACATAATGTCTCACGAGACTCAAAATTACCCAATTCATTAGAGATATATCTAGGTTCACCCATATTAACTTTTCATGAATATATTTTCCACATAAATAATCACACACAATCAATCTTACATAAACATAAGGGTTACCCATGGAAAGAATTGGGTACCACAATCATGTCATAGAGCATAACAAATGGGTGTATCATAAAAGTGTCCATGAAATAAGGAACTAAAATATACATAGACATTCATAAGGTAAAATAGGTATGTATCATTTTAAGTGATGTAAAGTATAAGTGACAACATGTAAGAAAAGTATTTAAGAAATTTTAGCATTAATTTTTTTGTGCGGTTTTAAGGAAATACTATAGAGCCTTTAAAAAAGAAAAGGGAACAATACTTTATATAAAATAAGAGGTTAACAAGGAAGGTTTTCATAAAAAAAGACTAATTTTATAAAGACAAAGGTGTCTTAAAACATAATATAGAGTGCACTTGAAATTGGGTAAGAATTTGGGAAGTTCCCTCAAAACAGGTTTACTTATTGAGAAGTATTGAGGAGGGAATCACTTAAAAACATGTATATCCACAAAAGATAATGATGAAATGGTATTTATAAGTGAATATGGAACATGTACATAGAATTTAGAAGATTCACATAAAAATATAAGATAACTTCATTTTGGTAAAAGTAAGATAAGGCAACCCGAAGGAATAAAGGAGGTTCGGGTAGAATCCCTTATGGATTATCAGTATGGTATCAGGTGTACTTAATAGGTATTAATGATAGATAAATGGGTTTATATTCTTTTATAAATCATGAGGGAATTATGGATGAGTTGAAAAATTATACCCCATCATCAGGGATTACACATAAAAGGGAATAACATAGAGGACATTCTTGACTAAAAGTGAAATAGAGAGGATCCCTTACCTTAAGTCCGATGGTGGTCTTCACTTGATCTTAAAGATCTGAATAATAAAATTAGGTTCATTAATTAATAATTAAAGAACCTATTTTACATGTAAATGATTTATTATAACCTCTTTTAGTTCATTAATAACATTTTTTATTGGTTATGAGGTTTAATTTCATTGTTCAGGTTCGTTTGCTTCCTTAGTTTCAATGATCAGTTCACTTATATTCATGTTCGGACACACATGTATAATGAGAGTGGTTTTCCAGAATTGAATTTATATGAAATTATTGAACATATATAATATTAAATGGTTATAAAATTCATTTAGTAATTTTGAGTGAAGGTGAATCATTATATAAAACATTAATGATAAACGCTTGGATTAATTTGGTGATTTTGCTCATAATTAAAGTGTTTTGTATTATTATTTTACATCATGTGTGAAAAAATATTATAGAACAAAACATAAGATAAAATAAATAATTAATATTCTGGTTCCACCATAAAAATGGTTTCATTACCAGAATTGAATATGGTAATAAAAATTGATAACCTGTTGCCCTTGAATGTGATAAATTAACACATCTCAGACGGTGTTTTCATTTCTTTCATATAGAAGGAGGGGAAAGAAGATATGATAATGAATTATCCCATTAGAATAAAAAAATTAAAGTAAATTTATGTTAATGGAGTTGTAATACCATTTGGATGAAGAGAGTTTAGGAAAGAAAAGAGAACAAAGGCACATGAAGAGAAAATGAAAGAAAAGAAAAGAGGAGTTTACCTCTTGATTTAATCTTCCTTGAGAGCCTCTTAAGGGGAGAGGATTCAGTCTTTTGAGGAGAAAAATGGATGATATAAGTGTGTGAGGATATTGGGGAGATATTTCGGCAGAATTTAGAAAAGGTACATGGCTTGAGAGGAGTGAAGAGAAGAGGGGAGTGTTGGTGGTTTTTATAGTGGAGGGGAGGAGGGTTTTCTTAATATTTTAATCATTAGTTTATTATTTTTGTACAAGATAAGAAATAGTAATGATTATTGTGAAAAAAATAGTGGATAGTTCATTTGAGTTCGAGATAATGGCCTTACACCAGCCATACATTAGCTGATGACATCATAATTCATGTATTTAGCATTTGTCGTAAATTATCATATTTTACTATTCACAAAAAATTCAAGTATTTTAGAAAAATCCCAAAAATTAAACCTAACCATTTTTTGACACATAGAATCCAAAAATGAACTCAATTTTTAAAAAATAATATTCAAAATATAATTAATTTAATATTTAATTAAAATCATAATTTACTTGAAAAATACAGATTTTAAAACTATAACTAATTTTACAATGCTTTCAAAAATTACATAAGGTCTTATAAAATCATGTTAAAACAAAAAGAAATGAATTTATTAAGTTATTAACACCTTTTAGTAAAATATATTTTCTTTTAAATTAATTAATTAATTTTAATTAATTATTTATGACTTACAAAAATACCAATACGTTTACTATGGTCATATTATCACTTATAAGATGCCTAAATTTTATTTATACATTCAAGGGTGATGTTACTATTCTTTTGGATGATTTAATATTCATAAGGGTCATATTACTATTCATAAGGGTTGGTTACTATCCATAAGGGTAGGTTACTATTCACCAAAAAAAATAAGTTTGTCTTATCAGACTCCAAACATCTTACTAATCACAAAAGTGTATGTCATATTTTTGAAATTAAAGTCACAAAAGTGAAAATATTATGTTTAAAGGTCACATAATACTTATTAGTTCATTGTTTTGTGATTATATGAATTAATTATAAGAAGATAATTTCTGTTGATAAAACATTGGGTCATTACACCCTCTCAGTGTAATCTAGTTGATGTCAAGATATTGGTTATGCTCATCTATAATAAGAAGTACACCAAGATTCCATCAATATATGTGAATAGATCCTCCTGATCCATCAATCACATCAAACTAGGGTATAGTTTCCTATACCAACTCTAGACACCATGTATCCAGACAATGTGTGTCTGGGTCTATTCACGGGTCAACTATCTCATGTCATCCAACCCATTCCATATTATCCCTCATCACTGGGTGCTTCCTTTTTAATTTTACCCAAAGTTCTAGGTTTCCATGCCATAAGCTTAACTTCTTTGAAACCATCAGTCCTTGGATCACACCTGACCATTCACTATTGTTGAATCTTAAAAAGTTATTGTGTGTAATCGATATGGACTAACATATCATTTACAACAGGTGTACTATCTTATACCACCTAGTTTGGGACCCGACTCACATTCCCAAGAGTTGACTATTGATAAGGTCTAACTGAACATGCTACATGGAACGTCAGTTTCCATTAAGATGAAAGATCCCTTGGAACTCCTATTCAAAATCATTCATCTTACCCATTACATGATTTATCGAATGACCACTTGACTCATGGTGTTGTTTCTAAGAATAAAGTGCTAACCACACAACCACTAGTCAATGTTCTAGGCACACAAATAGTCTCGCCCAATGTAGACAGTTTTGATAGAAAGCACTCCAGGATCTTTCCAGAAAGGAAAATCCATTATCATGCCTATATTGTAAGACCCAAGAATGTTCCATGCACTGGTCTCAAGATGAGTGTAAAACAAAACCCATTACCTTAAATAGAAATTTAAATCATGCCCAACCACTCTCACAAATTTCCCTAGAGAAAATAGAATGATGACCCACCAGGGCTTGAGTAAAAAATGAGGGAATCTAGGTCCGTCTACCTAGCCCTAAGGTATATAACATGAGAATAATATCCCAATTGATGGATTTTATTTGATGACATATAATGTGACTATAAATCTCTTCAAAATAGGTACAACAGAAGGCAGATAAAAGACTATAGGCCTACACAGGTCAAACCGGTTAATATATTCACAATGACACTAACTAAAAAGCATCAGAATATAGGTATGTGATCATCAATTAGCATCATAATAGAGGATTTCACCCTAGAAGGTTATAATGAAAATTTAAGAAAAGTTCTAACACTCATTGGGAATCTAATCTATATACAGTAATACTCCATAGAGGTTCAACTTACCAGAAAACCACCCATCTACATAGGGTGTCCTTTAATTATGTAGAATCCTGCTTGAGAAAACTAGTGCATGAATGGTACCTCACATCAAAAAATTGAAAGTAAGAATTTATCAATACTTTATGGTCATAGGTCTCTTCCATAACTGGTTTAGCCCCTTACTTAAACAAGGCATCAACCCTAAAACAAGGTCACACCTAAAAAGATCACCAGGCCTTACTACCTAACCTCTAGGTCCAACACAACCTAGGAAGAAGTCATCAAAGCTTCAAAACAACACTCACATTACTGTTCAAGGAAACATTTAAGACTAACCCGACACGAGGGTCCTTAAACCTCTAAAAGATTCAATTTTTAGGCATTTAAACAATGTTCATTCATTTCAATATTTAAAACAGTTCATATATTATGGATATGAAGTACTGATTTTAAATAAAATTGTACTTAGTACTTTATCTAGCTATCACCATGCAACATAATAGGGAAATTGTCTCATAATTATCATTTAAACATTTATTCATCCATAAGGTTCTCAAAACTGAGTTTGGATAAAGAAAATATAAATTCCAAGATATAGAGAAAAACACTCTTTAGGTTGTAATTGACATTTTAATTAACTAACACCCCATAACAGAAAATCTCACAAGCAGATAAAAAGGATTTTATTAATTAAAAAGGGGACTATTCAAGTAAGATTCCACCATATGTTTATATATATCACTATATAACCAGCTACGTACACTTTAAATAACCATCCCATTAGCATGACTACACCCCCATGGGGTTGAGTAACAAGGAAAGTAAAGAATATAGGTGACCTAATATGGTCTCTTCAAGCTAATCTGGGTTCAGTTAAGTTCAACCCATAACAGTAAAATTATTAAAATCTCAAAAACACCCTTACTAGGTTTATCTCATAAGAAACATGCCCCAAATTAACTACTTGGGTCAAGTTGTGTATTTATAAATTTAGTCACATGGGCATTCCTACCCAAGTGATATAGGTACTAGACTCATAAGTAATAATTCACCCTTCATTTACAAGAAATCATTTTCTATAAAAATTATAATCCATCATATATATATATATCATGGTTAGGTTAGATGAATTTCCATTCCTAAATTATAAATCTAATTTCCTTTATAAGTTGTAATTAACATTCATGTAACTGACCCCAAATTTTTATCTTCAGTCCCAAAATATAACAAGTTAAAATGTAATGGTCCAATTATAAGTGTCACTATTATCCAATTTATAAATTCCCACACACTTTATAAATTTAACAATTAGATCCAATTTAATTACAATTATTTATGTTTCATCCCATGCAATTAATGGTCCATGGCTCACACATATCATAATAAGTTAGTTAAATATAATTCCACCATCAATATATATGGTAAAATTCCATTTAGGTTGATGTATACACTTTATTTAACCAAGAATATATCATAATTACTACAAGGCATGCTATCGCAAAGAAGATAATATAGTTAAGTATTATAAACATCACCCAAGCATGTTACACAAATATGCATGCTAATAAATCACAAAATCATGTTATATAGGTGATCTTGTTAAGTAATCACCTAAATAGGTATACAAATCATCATGCATCGATAAATATATAATGAAACCTACATGATATGGAATATACATGACACATGAAGCTCTATGTTCCTATAATGATGCATGTAATACACTTCCTTACCATACCGGGACAAGGGTAAAGTTTATAAATCTTAAACCAATAACCAACATAAGTACAAAAATCACCCAAGGTGAAATAATAATCAAATATAATGTAGAACAATAGTCCCATCCCTGGAAACTTGATCTTTCCCCCATGCTTGGGTTGGCCAGACCCATACATGATCTATTTACCAAGTGTTGATACATTCCTAATATCCTATCTACCAACCCTAAATAGTAATACAAAAGAAAAATAACCTTTGATACCACTTTGTAATGTCCCGCCCTGAGAGACTAAAATGGTGCCCCAAGTCAGTCGATCACATGGCCTCAAGAGTGTCTCCCCTTATTCCAAAGGCTACCGAATATTAGTGAGGGTATGAAGGTAGTACATTAGGGAGACTATACCCTCCGGATCAATAATAATTAGAGTAGAATCATAAATACTGAAAGGCAATAGAAGATAAATAATAAATGATAATCAATAATAAACAAAAAATAGATCCAAAACCAAATAATCCAACCATGCATGAACATGATATGATGTACAAATCAGAATACATGCATCATATAATACATAAAAATAGAGATAGACTAATAAATAAATAAGAAACTCAACAACTATCTTCAATAGCATCATGAGAACTAGCTCAGTCCTCTTCCCCCATACACCATCCTAGGCCATAATGATAACAACAAACAAGCATAAAGCAGAAACCATGGTACTGAACCTATAATAAGATGATATCTATTCAGGTACTAAATGAAAACCCAAACAGGGTGTGAGGTATACTCAGTAGGCCACCACCAATGGTGTCTAAAGCAATCTAGTTCGTGTATATAAAATAAAGCAGTGTACAGGTATATCAAAAGTAAGATAGTGCAATAAATAATAAAATGTAACCAAGTCAGCTCAGGTTCCTCAAGGACACCTAGACAACCACACCTGCTTTGTAATAAGAAAAAATTTCTCTGAAATGAAGTCACTTGGTGCATATATATATATATATATCTTCAATTTATATGTAGGAACGTATATGGACATATATATTGATATGTCTATATATATTAACTTTATATATAGGAATATATAAAACCATATATATAGATATGCAGTGTTATCCAGGACCTGAGGCATAAATTAGGTATCCATGTGTAGTCACAAGAGTGTCATAGGGTAGTAAAGGATTCCATATATGAGTATCATGATCATATGAGGGATGCCATTCCTAAGTATCATAATCATAAGGGATTCCATACCCAAGTATCATAATCATAAGGGATTCCATACTTGGGTATCACAATCATATGAGATCCATTATTGAGTGTTATAATCATAAGGGATGTCATGACTGAGTTTCACAATAGCAATGAGGAGGATCATTCCCAACATCTTATTTGAGGGGGCGTGAAACTTCATGTCCAACAACCCAAGTGGTGTGAATCTCCATTTACAACATCCTCGACCAAGGGGGTTTGAAACTATATGTACACAACCCTAATTGAGGTCCCTCTATAATAATCCAATAATATGTAGTCTCACTTTCCCAATTATCCCTTAGCCAAGGCATTTTGTAAAAAGGAACTCAGAATAGCTTACAACACAATGTACATTTATTATTATAATTCATTTAAGAATTAATGTAGTCCATGTGGTTATCCTTGACATAATATCAAATAGGAACAAGGAATACAATCCATGCCATCATCAAATCTACTAATCTAAAAATAACCATTTCATTTATAAACAACAGGACATGGGGAGAACCCATAGAATAATATAAGACACACACATTTAAAGTATCTCATTTATTTTAATTGGTAAGACAACAAACCTAAAATGTGGTTTTATTAGAAAATAGAAGTTTGGATATCACATCAATTCATTCAATCCAATTCAATTATTATGATTGAATAACTCACATACATCAAGAATAAAGTAATCTACCATGAATAAAGAGGTTTATCAAAACCATTTAATCTATTAAGGTGTCTATTAACATGCCAAGGTGATATGATTGAACCTACCTATGGGGTGGTTTGGTTTGAGGTTGAAAACCGCCAACCATATGTATAAGGGTGACATAACACATATAAATAAGGTCCTCATATTTAATTTTATGCATTTAATTTTTTAGGAGAAATGTGTGGAAAGTCTGACATGCGATACAATGACAATATTATATAAACTAGTGAGACTTTTAGAGAAAATCAATAAACCACCTACCACATGCTCAGGATGTCCCACTCATCCAATATTGAGCTTTGATTCAATCCAAAATGAGAGAAAATAAAATAAATCATTAAATGACATGAAAATAGGGAAAAATATCTCACACAGTATTATCATTCCATATGGAGAGAGAAAATCAAATAAAAAGAAAGAGAAATTGAGAGCTTATTGATATGGATCCAATCCAACCGACAATAATCAATTCCAAGATCTGATGAAGGAGATACATGTGAGCCTAGAGGAGAGCCCAAGGGAGGAGTCAAGCATCTTGGTCATGGGGGAAATGAGGGAAAAAGTGGTAGAAGAAAAGAAATAAGGTTGGAGGGGAAAATGGTCATTTCAACCCTCTTTAATGAGGTTCACAGTTAGTCTACATGTTTTGGATTACTGTGCACCAACTGTGAAACTCATACTATCTAAGAGACATACCCCACATGGTTTGGAAACACAGTTTGGGATAACTATGAACCAATCATTTGGTGTTGCTAGTTAAGTGACACTAACCATGCGGCTAGGCGCATAATTTGGAAAACCATGCACAACCTGTGTGACCACCTCTTCAATTTATTGCAAAAATTCTTCATGGACATATGCCCCAACTTTCACAATTTAACAAACCACGTGACACCCATTATAGGGATGTAATTTTTTTCATGAGGGGCCACATGGTTTAAAAAAACAGTGCACCTAGTCCGTTTCTCCCAGAAAGTGAGTTTTCAAAGCCCGAAACTCCTAAAATTCATCCAAAATTCTGGGACACCTATTGGACCTTAAACTTCATAAAAAAAATCTTCTAAGTGTTCCAATTCTCAGATTTACATTCTGAATCAAAATTTAAGATTCGGACCATGGACCAAAAACATGGGACCTTACATCATGGATTCCATTTGATATACTTGATGCCTAGAAGATGCCAAGGAGCATGTTACTTGAGGCCTAGTGGATATTGAGTTGCACAGTCTATTGATTCCAAGTGTATGATGATGCCATGACTCACTTGATTCCCAGTGGATGCCAAGTTGTATGTACAAATAGTGTTGAGAAAAATGATTACTAGTGGAATCTAGGGAACATGTTAATTGGGGACTAGTGGATGCCATGTTGTATGTACAAATAGTTTTTAGAAACATTATTACCAGTGGAATCTAGGGAACATGTTACTCAGGGCCTAGTGGATGCTGAGTAGCATGATAATTTGATGCTAGTGGATGCTGAGAACATGAATCACTTGATGCTAAAAGGATGTTAGGTATTATGTTTTCTCGCCTTATGGACAGTTCATAATTATTTTTTATACCCTGATGTTCCTTCCAACATGGATCCATAACAGGCATGGATGAGGCTTGTGATGGCTTGGTCAGTATACAGGTATTTGGTTTTGGATTATTGTACTACTTGTATTTTTAATATCTATTTATGACAGACACTTGTTTACTTGATAACACTTGTTAAGGACACATTGGTGGTGTTATACTGAGTCTTGTACTCAAACCTTACTCAGGATTTTCAGTGTGCTTGTAGATTTTATGACTAGAAATCTAGAAAAGGGAAAGGTCAATGTGATGGATGACTAAGGAGAGGAGTATGAAGCTATTAGTAGACTAGGAAAAATTCAAGGGGACTACTATTTCATTTATTTATTGATCTATACTTATTAATCTAGTTTGAATTTCCACTTTGGGAGCCTATTTATTTGTATGAAATTCATTCCATTTTTTTAGATTTTAAAATGCACTCAGATTATATATTCATTATATCGTTTATTATAATTTATGTCATGACATGATACTGAGGGTATAGTCTCCCCACTAACAGAGTCAGACCCTCACTACTAGTCGAAAACCTCTTGTGTATGAGGAGGTGCGCATGAGGTCATGTGACCATCTAGCTTAGACCTAATGGTTTGGTTTGGGGTGTTACAAAATGGTATCAGAGCACTAGTTTCACTATCTTGTTTCTTTTCCTTAACTTGATTTGGGATAAGGTAAATAAGAGATATAATAGTTGAGACTCAGGTAGAGGAACAATGACAGTTCCTAACCAACACTGTATGGTGGACCTATGAGTCTCTATAAAGTGGGGGGAATTATTTTTTGTTGTTACTATTTATGAAATTCATCTTGGGTGATGCACATGATATTGATAGGTAATTTATGAGATTTCAGGTGCGTTCATGCATCATGAATAGGCACTTAAGTTCACATGCCATGTGTAATCCTATTGTTGTACTTCATATTAGTTATTTAATTAAATTCCTTGAATTTTAAAATCTATTTAGGATAGATTCTATGTTGTGTGATATCACTACCACACATTTCACAATATTAGGTGATAGCCTTTATCAGTTCTAGACAAAAAGCGCTGATAAAGTGGGGCCTTTTATCAGCGCTCGCAAAAAACGTCGATAAAGTTCACTTTTATTAGTTCTAGAAAAAGTGCTGATAAATGGGCATCCATTGTAAGCATTTTTTTCTAATTCTGATAAAATTCGACCCTTCATCAGTGCTTTTTTTAGTGCTAATAAAATTCACACCTTTATCAATGCTTTTTTTTATCACTGATAAAGGTCGTAGTGATTAATTTAATTTATATATAAATATTTATATATTTTTCAATAATATTTATATCACAATAAGTTTATATATGTAAGAATAATATATAAATATAATTTATATTACTTTTAATAAAAAAACGAATCTAATTTTCATAATTTTATATATAAAAAATTATCAAATTTATATTATTCAAAATGTTTAATAGTTTATTTATATACATTAATTAAAAAATGTTTATATAATTAAAATAAATATAATATATTAATATTTTATTTAAATAATTATATAATATATAAATGAATATATTTATTTAAATATATATTTATATTGATATCAAATAATTTAACATATACGTATACAGATAACTATATGTGTGTATGTTTATGTGTGTATGTATATGTGTGTGTGTGCACATATGTTTGTCTATCATGTGTATAGGTATGTGGGTGCGTATATCTTTTTATTGATTTAATATTATTTATTCTTTTTCAATATCTCTCAATTTTTAATATTTTCTATAATTTATTCATTTTTAATATTTAATCATTTTTAATATATAATTATTTTAATTTATTAATCATGAACATATGTGTGTGTATTTAATTTAATTTAATTTGATTTGATTTGATTTAATTTAATTATTAATATTTTTGTATAGTCAATATAATTCTTTTTTTTATAATTTTGTTATTTATACAATTAATATCATCTATTTATTCATTTTTAGGTGTTTGTAATTCACATAAATGTTATGAATTCACTTTTTAATTTTTTTTGCAATTTATTTAATTTTATTTATTCATATTTATTCATTTTTTGGAATTTATTCATTTTTAATATTTATTTACACATAATTATTTACTAATTTTTAATATTCTTAATATTTGTCTAATTTATATGATAAATATTTATTAAATTTCATTTATTAAGCTATAATACTTTTCAAATGTTTGAAATTTATATAATTATTTTTTTTAAAATCAATTTTTAATATTTTCTTCATTTTTGTATGTGTTTACAATTAATTAATGTAATTAATCTTACAAATAATACATAATTATTTACTAAGTTTTAATATTGTTAATATTTTTTCTAATTTATATGATCAATATTCCTTCAATTTTATTTATTAAGTTGTGATATTTTTAAAATGTTTGAAATCTATATAATTGTTTTATTTAAATTATTTTTTTAATATTTTCTTCAAATTTTGTACATACTCGTTTACAATTTATGTAACTAATCTTATGGATTCATTTTTTATACATGTTTACTATGTTTTAATATTTTCACTATGTATCATTTTAATATATGTTCATTTTTATTTTTTAAAATAATTTATATAATTAATAAAACCTATCCTTTTTTTAATATTTATGAAGTATATTCATGTTTAATTATTCAATTTCACTCACTTTTAACATTCATTTAATATTATATATGTAGGTTCCAAGAGCATCAGAAACATGGGATGGGTCGTGCCCAACTTTTCTTTTTGTCATGATCGATGATCAATCCAAGATCTACACGATGATAAATGATGTGATTAATGAAATTGAATCAAAGAAAACAAATAATGAAAATTATGCCGGAACCAGAGGGTGGATCATCACATATTATTTATAATTGTTTTTATTAATTAAATAATTACCTTGTTGTAATTCTTTCTTCATTAATTGATCTTTAAACAGACCTGTGTTGCACCATCGTTGCATCATAGGAATCAAGAGCATATTCCCTCTAGTAGTGATCCACACATGTTTCACAAATCTCTAAATATCATCATAGGAATATCTAAGTGCTAACATGAAATATCCTATCCCCCACGTTGTCCACCTTTAATCATTGTGAGAACTGCTTCTAAATCATTCTCCTTGACCTCTCTTGACTTGAGAGTGAGAGTTTGAGGAAGATCACTCTCAATTCTTAGTGTTCTTGGAGAAGGGGGCTCTCTAGGTCTTGATAGGATTCTCCAATTTTGTTGTGCACAACCAAAACAAATGAATTGTCTCTATAAGAAAATAATATAATTGGGTTTATATATTGTTAGGTTTAAAATAAAATAATTACACAATTTACCTTTATAATTTATTTAATTCATGCTAAACCCCATGTCAAATAATAATAATAATATTATTATTTCTTGACACGCACTTAACTTGAGAATTAAATTAAATATTATTTAATAAAATAACATTCAATATTTATTATTTCTCACCAGACCATTAAACTCGATCTTCCATTCCTCTACAATATTTATCTAGCCTTGAATAATGACTATTTATTTATTAAATAAATACCATTGTATTATTTTATAATAAATAAATAAATATTATATTCACTAAAAAAAATATTTATTAAATATTCTAATCAAATTATATTCTATCAAATAACTGGTGAAAAAATATATGAAATCAAGTAAACATGAATAATTATTAAACCACACATGAGAATAATATTTATTCAACATGTTAAATAATAAATAATAATATATTATTTAACTGATATTTTGGATACACTTAGTGTTTGACCCTCTAGGCCTCTTTCTTAGTGGAATTTGGTGAAGCAGCCTAAAGTCCAAGGTTAGCATCTAGAAGCATGCTAAGAAACCCATAGACAAAGAAGTTAATGCTACAACAACATAATACCTCATATAGATTCTCACTGTGAAATATAATCCTTTTATCATGATATCTCAAATCAAGCAAGTTGCATGTTGGTTTCATCAACGTATGTGCTTGATGTCTCTTTCTTTGACTTCCCAAAAATTGAACTTGCCTATAGTACACCATGACCATTGATTTATTTAGGCCATATTGTTTCATCAAATGTACTGAGATATAAACTTCCATTAAAGAACATAAGTGAAAAATAATTTTTCGCATTATTCATTAATGTAATATTACTTGTGACACACCCAACATATCCTACCTCATCGCGAACATATTTCACCATGATTTTCATCAATACATCAAAGTACGTGACTCATAATAGTCATTAATAATAATATTAAATTCTAAGGATCAATACACACGTCCGTAGCTAGGAACATCCGATGACAAATATAAATGTGGATTTCTTACTGGTGGGTCTCATTATCATAATATTATATTGGATATTACTAAGGGCGTACACCATGAGAAAGTGGCTCAAAGTTTTATGAGTATCCACCCCTGATAGCTGGTATCATTTGTGTCCATCAAATGATATCATCCAGCTATAGAACATATATTTAAGAATAGTGTCGTAGTGCTTCTAGGTTCTCATCATAGCGGGGAGCTATTATGACCTTTTAATGTGAAAGTTACTTTTAGGACATTATCACATACTATGTTATGTATAAGAACAATCATGATGTGATAATAAGTTTATTAATATTCAAAACTATGAATAAAAATTATCATAAAGTACACAAAAGTTGGTTCTAAGGCACCAAATCCAACAGACTCCCACTTGCACTAGATCCAACTACTAACAACCTTAAGTTCGCTAGGTCTCACATGATACCCATTGTAACGAACCCGGCGGGCCTGAAGCCCAACCAAACTCGGCCACGCCCAAGCCCAGCCCTCTGGCAGATAGCAGACCCCCACCCTCAGGCAGATAACAGGCCCCCACCTCAGACCGGCCCAGATAACACGTGGCAAGAACTATCCCCTGCCTGGTGGGGATTTAATTCGCCTCCCCCGCAACTCGAACCCGTGACCACAGGCTTAAAGGCCAACCAGGAAGCGTTACGAGTACCACTGAGCCATTGGCCCAGTGGTACTCGTAACGCTTCCCGGTTGGCCTTTAAGCCTATGGTCACGGGTTCGAGTTGCGGGGGAGGCGAATTAAATCCCCGCCAGGCAGGGGACAGTTCCTGCCACGTGTTATCTGGGCCGGTCTGAGGTGGGGGCCTGTTATCTGCCTGAGGGTGGGGGTCTGCTATCTGCCAGAGGGCTGGGCTCGGGCGTGGCCGAGTTTGGTTGGGCTTCAGGCCCTCCGGGTTTGTTACACCCATGCTTCTACTAAGATGGGTCTTTACTCAAGGGGTTTGCCCTGTTCTCTTTTGTGGGTACTTTGTTTACTGCAACTTCACCCCTCAGATAAAAATCCCCCAGGAAGTGATACTTCTGGAGTATATTCTTTGTTCATTGGTGTGACCTTGTCTCTTTTGCAAGATCCACCGCTGTAGTATTATCAAAATAAAATGTGATAGGGTATTTACTGTTATGTACAACATCAATCTCCTAGAAAAAGTTTTGCATCCAAATGGCTTCCTTGGCTTCATCATAAGCCACTATATACTTGAACTCCACTGTAGAATCAATAATAACTGGATGCTTTGAACACTTCCAACTCACAGCTCCTCCATTGAGACAAAAAACATATCCTGAATATGACTTTATATCATTTGGATATATCTGAAAACTAGAATTAGTATAACCCCTAATGACCAGCTCCTCATATCCTTCATACACCAGGAATACATCCTTAGTTCTTCTCAGATACTTAAGGATATCCTTAACAACAAACCAATACTATTCTCCTAGATTTTCTTGATATATTCCTACCATGATCAATGCATAGGCAACATCAAGTCTAGTACATAACATGGAATACTTGATTGATCCTATCACTAAATTATATGAGATATTTATTATTTTATCTTTCTCATATTGTGCCTGAGGAAACATTTTCATAGAAAGATATAAACCATCTGAAACTGGAACAAATCCTTTCTTGGATTGTTCCATACTAAATTTCTTTAGTATCTGGTCAACATATATACTTTGAATTATTCCCAAAAGCATCTTGCATCTATCATGAATGATCTTGATCCCTAGAATATAGGCTTATTTACCTAAGTCCTTCATGGAGAAACACTTGTTTAACCAGTCTTTAACAAACTGTAAGACTGTTATGTCATTTCCAATAAGTAATATGTCATCAAAATATACTACTAGGATAAATACTGCATTTCCACTTAACCTTTTGTAAACACATGGCTCACATTAATTCTTAATTAAACCAAATTATTTTATGGATTTATCGAATCTAATGTTCCATGAACTGGATGTTTACTTCAATCCATAAATGGATCTCCATAACTTGTAAATCCTTTTTTAATCACCTGTAGTCACAAAACATTTTGGTTGTTTCATATATACATCTTCCTTAAGGTTCCCATAACGAATGCAGTTTTGATATCCATCTTCCAAATCTCATAGTCATGGTAAGCTGTTATAGAAAGTATAATTCTAATGGATTTAAACATGGAAACTGGTGAAAAGGTTTCATCGTAGTCAATTCATTGACATTTTTTAAAACCTTTATCCACTATCCTTACTTTATAGGTATTTAATTTACCTTTCATGTATAGTTTCCTCTTGAATACCCATTTACATCCAACAGGATTTACATCAATGAGTGTATTGAACAGAACCCAAAATTGGTTCTGATACATGGAATCAATTTTAGAATTCATGGATTCTCACCATCTTATAGCTTCTGAACTCTCTAATTCCTCTTTTTACGAGAAAGGTTCATTATTGTAAACCAATAGCGATTAACCATATTTAGTGACAATAAAATAATATATATAGGAAGTAATTTTGTTTCAGGAACTACTTCTTCCACGAGGACCTATGTAACCCGTTCCTGCTCTAACTCTTGTGTATCTTGAGCATCAACTTCATCGAAGTAAATCTTTCTCCCACTATACTTTTTTAGGATGTGCTCCCTCTCAATAAAGAAGACTTGTAGGGTGAAAATAAATTTTATTGTATGAGGGGTTGTATAGGCAGTATCCCTTTGTTTCCTTGGGATATCCTATAAAGATACACTTTGTGACCTGAGGTGCTTGTTTTTTTCCGATAAGGCCTTAAAAAATTCCCCACAACCCCATACACATGTATGTGATGAAACAGGTTTATTTCTACTCCATAAATCAAAGTTAATTCCATTTTCCACTTTAGTTGGAACTTGGTTTAATGTGTATGTCACAGTTTGTAATTCATATCCCTAAAAAGATAATGGAAGATCCGCATGACTCATCATCGACCTTACTATATCTAACAAGGTACGGTTCATCGTTTCATTAACACCATTCCATTGTGGTGTGTAAGGTGGAGTGAGTTGATATAGAATCCCAAAATCCCATAAAAATTTGATGAACTCTTGGTTAAGATATTCACCATCTCGATCCGATCGAATCTTTTTTATCTTCTTTCAAAGTTGATTATCTACTTAATTATTGAATTCCTTGAATTTATCAAAGGAATCAGACTTATACCTCTTCAAATATAAATATCCATATATAATAAATTCATCAGTAAAAGTTATGAAGTAATAATATCCACCTCTAGCTTCTACTGAAAATATTCCGCACACATCAGTGTGTACCAATCCTAAAAGCTCTGTGTACCTTTCACCCTATCCACCAAATGGTGTTTTGGTCATTTTTCTTTGTAAAAAATCATTAAATATTTCAAGTGATTTTCATTCAGAAGAGTCTAAATTACCTTCTTGATAGAGATTTATCAAACTCTTCTTGTTTACATAACCAATATGGTGATGCCAAAGTTGGGTATTATATGAGTCGTGTGAACATGATTCATTATCAATTTCCAATACTTGGTTTTCATAATTCAATACATAAATACTGTTATTTAAATGTGTCATACCATAACATATGTTTTCTTTATAAAATAAACAACTTTTATTTCCAAACTTGAAAATAAACCCATCTACATCATGGAATGATACAAAAATTATGTTCTTGGTAACCCTAGGAACATAATAAAAATCTTTTAAAACCAAAATAATTCATGTTGGAAATGAAAGGCGGTAGTCACTAATGTCTAGAGTATCCATCCTTACACCATTAATAGCTCTCAGATCCACCTCTCCTATATCTATCTTTTTTAATATACTTGGTTCCTATATTTGGATACATATGTGAGCACTAAAAGTTGTATCTAATACCCAATGTGTATATATTTAAAGATTACACTCATTAACAAATTAACCACTAGCTTAACCTTGACTCTAGGTGTAGTTCCTCTTCCAGTGTCCCAGATTTCCACATCCAAAATATACAACCTCCTTTTTCTTACCCTGTATCTAGATCTTTATCTTCTTGGAAGGATTGTGCTCAGGAAATTTAGACTTGTTATGAGTCTTGGGACCCTTTAACTTGTTATTCCTTTTCTTATTCACCATAAGTACTACAGGTTTATCATTCCCCATGTCTTTATCCACTTAGAAAATCAAATTAAGAAGTTTCCAAAGACTCTTATCATTATTGCTTATATTGTAATTAATAATAAATCTAGAGAAGATCTTGGGTAGTGATGAAAGTATGAGATCTATATGAAAATCATCTAGGAATTTAATCCCTAAGATATATAAGCATTCAATGTAGCCAATAAGATTTAATACATGAGGCCCAACTAAGGAAGACTCTCCAAGATTAGTTGTAAACAAAGCAATGGAGATATCATACCGCTATTGTCTCACCTTCTCTTGATAGAGATACCAAAGGTGAGACATCATGTTATATGTATCCATGTCCTCATATTGCTTCAAAATCTCAATGAACATGGATGATAGCATGAAACATTGAACATCCATGAAATCATTCAAATGTTTCTCATAGAGAGATAACTCTTTATCACTTGCCTCATTACTAGACAAATCGAGAATATGTTCTTCCAGCAAATACAAATTTCTTTCATGGTGAAGGATAACACATAAGTGTCTTGGACACTTTTGGAAATTTGTGCTGGCGAGAAGGTTATCCTTCTCAAGTATGGATCACAATTATATGTTTGTGGTCATTTTGTTATTTTTTTAAAAATAAGATGAGAAAATATTTTAGTACTTTATCTATTAAATTTAGATAAATAAATAAATATTATATTTATTAATATCTCACTATTTTATTGAAGCCTAATAGAACTCACCATTAGCTTTAGAATATACTGTTTCTTGGACATTCAAGTGGAAAGGATCTATATTATTCTTATCATTACCCAAATTTGGTTGGTCAAACAACTTTAATGGTTTTAGTTAGGCATTCTAAACGCCAACTGCATTAACTCATAGTTCATTATTCAATTGAGTGGACTCCCCAATCTTGAAATCCTTAAATTGGATTTCCTTAACCCTTGCCTCTCAGTTACACCAAGTCCTTATTTGTTAGTCAACCCTTGATGTGAAATAAGTTAAGTCAACCCAAAACTTTAAGTTAGAATCCCCTGATAATTGAAAGCACCCCAACTTTGGCTAGTCAATCACTTGGAACTATGGTTTGATTTTAACTGAAGTAGTGGAAGGCTATACCATCTTAATATATATAATTGAGGGATTTATCCTTTTATGAATAAATTTACAATTATTATCTTTATTACATGATTGTTAATATTAATTGGATTTACTTAAGTGATTAACCATGTCTTAGATAATATTTACACATAATCTAATTTATTTTAGTTCTATCTTACATGCTCATTAATTTCATTAATTCATTTGATTGTGATAAAACATCCATAACGAAATAACCATAAAACTTGAAAGAAATAAAATATAAAATCTATATGATCATGATATTTTACTAATGGTTAGTTTATATAGTGGTTGATAAACTAATCATTGTCCTAGAGGAAAAAACACCTTGAACCAATTAAGGTTTGTGTTATAGATTTCCACATGTCCACCTATGTATGTCTCTTGGATTGGTTTCACCTCGACTCCAAACATGAACCACCTCTATTAGCTGGGAGATCCATCCATTACATATGATTTTACTCACACGAAGGTGAGGGAAACAAGGGGTTTACATAAAAGAAACCACGGGAACGTATTCCCTCACATAATAAGTGGAGAGAAGGCATGCATGCCAAAAATTTAATTTAATAATAAATTAAATTAAACCAATCACATATAAAGTTCTGGTCTATGATCATGATCATCCAAATGTATACAAAAAATTACACATTTAATAAAATTATCATTCAATTCTTAATCATTCTTATTTAAGATAAATCATTCTCGAATCAATTAATTATCTTATTTAATTAATCAATTATTTTATCTTAATTATCATTCGAATTTATTTGATATTATCATCCATCATAATTTTAAAAAGATTAAATAAATTTATTTAAAATTAATTGTGTACATAAATGTACCTTGGAGGAAACACGACGAATACCCATCCAAATCTACCCAACATGTATTATACTTGTACATAGTTTGTTCTTTGTGACATATAGAATACGGTTCTTATCACGTACTTTCATGATATATAATATCAACTTAATGATTACATGAATTACATGATTTTTTGTGATGCGTCATGATTTAATTCACGTAAAGTAACAATTTTAATACGAATCATACATGATATGAAGATCTGAACATTACACAGATATTAATTAAACACATATATATTAATACCTATCACATGGCTCATCCTATCAACTTGATGATCACATGAAAGCATATGTCGTTAAGGTTTACATAGTACAATAAATAAATTTTAAATATGCATAATTTGGTAAAAGTACACGAAATATACATTGAGCTACATGGTGTGTACGTCTCTCACCATCTATCCAAGGAACACACCTTGGGGCTTGGTGTGTAAACTGTACCTTATAAAATTGGATTACATGACATGTATAATCGACTACACGGCATGTGGTATATGAGTTACACAGTCACCAGTTATGTAGGATGTGTATGGAAATACATGGCCCATTTGTGACTCAAAGGGATTGCACGCCATGTATATGGGATATAGGACATGTAATCCGACTGATCGTGTGCTAGGCTAGCCTGATCAACACATGGTGTAAGAAATAAATTCACCGCATGTCATCAATGCACACAGTTTGAATTAATTTATGAATTAATTCATGATGCATTGAACACAAGTACATGATGTGTAACTCCAGTTACATGGCATGTACTCATATGTTACCCAACCAAAATACTTTGCACCCACGGATGAGATCTTCGATTTTATTTTGTTCATAAAATTAATCGTATTGATAAGATATATGAGAAATGAAGGAGGAAGAAGAAGATATCATAATTCAGACTAAAATAATGATTAAACTTGAGTTGAAAACTAAATCAAAAATGCATAAATCAATCAGTTATCTTTAAATAATTATAAATAATTATGTGAATGCTCTGATACCACTTGTAGGTTCTGGGTGCAGTAGAAGCATGTAATGGGTTGTGCCCAAAATTGTTTTTTTTCATGATCGATGATCAATTTGGGATCTACACGATGATAAACACTAAGATAAAAGGAATTGAATCAAATAAAAACAAAAATGGGAATTATACTAGAATCAAAGGGAGGATCATCACATATTATTTATAATTAATTTATTTAATTAAAGAATTAACTTATTGGAATTCTTTGTTCGTTGATGGATCTGTCAACAAATTTGTGTTGAACCATCATTACATTGTATGAATCAATAAAATATTCCCTCTAGCGGTGATCTACACATGTTCCTCAAATATCTGAACATTATTGTAGGAATATCTAGGTGCTAGCATGACATATCCTATCACTTGTGTCATCTGCCTTTGATCACTGTAAGAATAAATTCCAAAACATTCTTCTTAATCTCTATTGACTTGAGAGTGGGAGGTGGAAGAAGATATCTCTCCATTCTTAGGTGCATTCTTAGAGAAGGTATCTCTCTAAGTCTTGATAGTATTCTCCAAATTTGTTGTGCACAACCAAAACAAATGAATTGTATCTATAAGAAAATAACATAATTGGGTTTATATATAAATAGGGTTAAAATAAAATAATTACACAATTTCCATTATTATTTATTTAATCCATATAAAACCCCATGTAAAATAATAATAATATTATTATTTCTCAACATGCGCTTAACTTGTGAATTAAATTAAATATTATTTAATCAAATAATATTAAATATTTATTATTTCTCACCAAACCATTAAAACCATTCCTCCATTCCTCCACAATATTTATTGAGCCTTGAATAATGAATATTTATTTATTAAATAAATATCACTATATTATTCACCAATAAATAAATAAATATTATATTCACTAAATAACAAATAAATATTTATTAAATATTCCACTCACATTATATTCTCTCAAATAACTGGTGATGAAAGATATGAAATCAAGTAAACATGAATAGTTATTAAGCCACACATAGGAATAATATTTATTAATAAAAAACAATATATTATTTAATAGAGATTCTGGATACACTTAGTGTGTGATCCTTTAGGCCACTTTCTCAGTGGAATTAGGCGAAGCAACCTAAAGTCCAAGGTTAGCGTCTAGAAACACGCCAAGACACCCATAGAGAAAGAAGTTAATTCCACAATGATATAATACCTCACACAAATGCTTACTGTGTAATATAATACCTTTATCATGATATCTCAAATCAAGAAGTTTGCAAGCTGGTGCCATCAACCTTTGTGCTTGATGTATCTTTCTTTGAATTGTCAAAAATTGAACTTGCCTATAGTAAACCATGGACATGGATTTATTTAGGATATATAATTTACATAAAAGGTCCTAATATATACAATTTTGTTAAAGAATAGAAGGGAAAAATCCTTTCTCACATTATTCATTAATGAAATATTACTTGTGAGATACCCAACGTATCCTACCTCACTGCGAACATATGTCATCACAGTTTTCATCAATACATAAAAGTACGCAACTCATAATACTCATTAATAATGATCTTAACTCTTAAGGATAATTACACACATCTGTAGATAGGAACATCCAATGACACATATAAATGTGGATTTCAAACTGGTGGGTCTCATTCTCATAATATCCTACTGGATATTATCAAGGGTGTACACCATGAGAAGGCACCTCAAAGTCCTATGAGTCTCTACCCCTAATATCCTGTATCATTTGTGTCTATAAAATGATATCATCCAGACATAGAACATATATTTAAGAATAGTGTTATATCACTTTCAGGTTCTCATCATAGCGAGGAACTACTATGACCTTTTAGTGTGACAACTACTTTTAGGACATTATCACATACTATGTTACGCAGAAGAACAATCATAATGTGATAAGAATTTTATTAATATTCAAAACTATGAATATAGGTTATCATAAAGTATATAGAATTTGGTTCTAGGGCACCTAATCCAACAATATATTCATTAATAATGTTAAATATTTTTTACTTTTTTTATAATATTCATATTTAATATATATTCATTTTTTGTATTTTATTTTAAGAATATTTTATCGATGCTTATAAAAGTGCTGATAAATATAAATTTTATCAATGATAAAATAATAAGAATTGATAAAACGTATATTTATGAGTGTTATAATTATAGTTCTAATAAAGATAGGTTTTATCAATGCTTTTTAGCACTAATAAAGTTAGGTTTTATCAGGGCTAATTTTTTAACATAGTTAAAACTAATCTTTATCAATGATTTTTGGAAAGAGATGATAAAACATTTTCAGGTTTTATAAATTATAACCCTAATAAAACTTTATTCCTTATGCCATTCAAGATCCCGTGGAAGTTGAATTCTATCACTGCTCTTCCTTGAACTTATCATATGAATCGATCCTCTAAAAAGATAAGGTAAGTGATTATTTCTTATCCTCTTTAATTGATCTTATATCACTCGATCTACATTCTCATCTCCTTCAATCCATTTAAAATTTCCTTTAATTATGATTCTTGAAATTTCCCTCACCTTCAAAATGGATTTATTTTTTTAGCTGGGTCATAGCTTGAAAGAGAATATCATAGTGTGATCCAAAATCCACAAGAAATTTTCTTCCACTATATTTCTCATTTAGAAACGGTGATTTGGAGAGAAAAGAAATGAAATAGAGTGGTTCAAACTCATCTCCTCTATTTAGAGAGGTTATGTTGGATGAAGATAAATCCTTCAGGTAGAAACTAGAAGAAATTGGTTTCTCCCTAATTGAAGATTTCAAATCACCTTAAAATCAAGGTGATTTGGAAGGAAACAAATAAAACAATGCTACTATTTTCAAATTTTCTATATTACCCATGTCAATATTTTATTTTTTTATCATATACTCTTATCATGAATCCAATTTAGTGATAGGGTTCTTGGTAAGGTCTTATTTTTGAGTCTTGTCAAATTATTTCCTGTCAGTTTTTAGGATTTTTAGTGTATTTATCCATCTTTCCGAACCATTGTAAATAATTATAACATTTTTTTTTTAAATTTAGTGTAATTTATAAATAATTTTAATTATATATATGTAAATAATTTGCGTGTAATTGTTTTAAATTTTTTATGTTAATAATTTTGACGGATATTGAAATTTAAATGTTTAAAAATTAATTTATACTAATGATTATGTATAAATTTAAACTATATATTTTAAAATAAATAAATTTATGGATTATGTAAATTATTTTAATGAATATGAAAAATCAATTTTGTTTAGTTTTTTTAATTTAAAATCTGTATCAGTATATTTGTCTTAGTTTAAAGTTTATCTATTTTTTTGTCTTGAAATTATAACAATATATTAAAATAAAAATTATTAATTTTTAATTTTTTAGTTAAAAATGTATTATTTAAGTAGATAAATTCACCAATTTTTTCATTCATAGTTCTTCAGTTATGTAAATTCTCACTTTTAGTAGTTGTTTCCCCCTATCGATAACATTGAGGATTCCTTCCACTTTAATTTCAACCTCAACTCAAATTAGTAAGTGAGTATTTTTTTAGTGTGTTCTTGGTATTTGCCCCACTTTCATTCATTTCGACTACCATTATATTTCTTTAAGTCATCAGTATTTTGATATTTTTTTCTAGTTAACTTTATTGGTTTATCCTATTAAGACAAACCCATAGTTTTGTTTAGAACCTGATCCTAGTTATAGGGGCTCCCATAAATCTCTTTAAAGCTCTACTCAGACTACCTTTTACTTCTTAAATTAGAATAATTACTAGCATTTTGAACATCTATATCTACTTATATCTTGTTTAAACCTTTCTCCCACTTTCCAATTTGGAATTTCTCCAGAGTTGATTCTATTTTTTAGTTCCACCGAGGTTGAGTTTTGTTTTCAGGTTATCCCAGGTAGTTGGGATTATACTATAATCATTAGTTTGAGATAAGGATTTCTGCTGATCCTACTAGGGAACTTCTTTAACGTGTGTTAAAGTTGAATATTCCTTTCGGACCCAATAAGAATGTTCATTTTTAGGCTTTATCCTAGCCATTTGAATTGTTTAAATTTGAAGCATTTGTGAAACCCCAATTAGATTGTTCTTTAGTTTTTCAAGTAGCTTGAGAACCCTAACCTAAGACTTTTGATTCATTGAATTTAAATTCAAGTGTATCTTAAAATGTTGGGTTCTCAAGACCATGTGATTAGGCCCTATTGATGTTTTCATCACCTGAAAAAAGATAAAATTTGGCTCCTAAGAATCCTATCACCGAAACACTACTTGGACCACTACGTACCAAGTGAAGAAATGAATTAATATCAACTCCTCCCTTATATTTTACTCTCACCTAAAAAAGTTATTGAAACCATCTTTGATATCTATGTTTTTAATATATGAAAATTTAATTATATTCTTTGTAACTTTATAGATATCACACATTTCTTTCCTTTAATTATTTACACCACTACAAAACAATATCAATACGTATCATTTGACTCTTATTATCTTATAACAATGGATTCATGTATCTTAAATGATTCTTTAATAATGGACGTTTATGGGTTCCAAGCTCATAATTTATTTATATTTATTTATTTTGTTAAATATTAATATTACCAAATAAAATAGGATGAATATGAATTGAAAATGGCTGGATGAAAGTTGTATAAAAAAATATTATGAGTATGGGGCGAAAGAGTTCATCAAGTTTTCAAAATATCATGCATATGACCCTTTTAAAATCCCTTTTCATGCTTAAATTGTTGTTATTAAAGACTAATTATTCCATAGAAGTTATAAGAGCACTTTATATATCTCATAATAGATCAAATTTATAAATATTAGACTAAACATTGGAAAACTAAATGTATCTAGTTACTGGGATAACACTACATTTTATGTATCATTTGATATGATTAAAAGTGTTAATAATGATGAAGGCCATATCAGGGATATGATTATAGGTGTGAATGATGATGAGGATCATATTGAGGAAATGATAATGAAAGTTTAAGATGAACTTCATGATTGTCCAAAATCGTTTTAGAAGTTAAAGAGTTATGAAAAGACACCATTGTATGATGGTTGTACTAAATATACAACATTTTCATCCATAATAAAGCTATATAATTTAAAATCTGTCAATGGATTGAGTGATTCCAGCTTTACCATACTACTTTCTCTCTTGAATGATATTCCCTAGAAGATAATGAGATTCTTTTTCTAACATATGATGCTAAAAGAATTCTATGTTTAATGGGTATGATCTTTAAAAGAATACATAAATGCCCAAATGGATGTATACTGTTTCTCAAAGACCATAGTCCACTTAAAAAATTCGTAAAGTGTGGTGCGTCTCAATACAAGAAAGATGAATCAGGTCCTTTGAAATTTTTATAGTACTTTATAATCATTCAAAGGTTTAGGAACCTATATGGAAGTGAGTAGATTGTAAGGAAATTGACATGGAATGCAGATACAAGAAATAAATATGGGAAACTTCATCACTCGATAGAATTTCCTTAGTGAAAGAAAATTGATCATGAGTATCCTAAATTTGGAACGAGCCAAGAAACATTTGTCTTGTTCTATCTATAGATGGAGTGAATCCTTTTTGTTTTCAAAGTAGCACTCATAGTACATTGTTGTTTATGTTAGTAACTTATAAATTTTCACCATGGTTATGCATGAAATAAAAATACATTATGTTATCTCATCTTATATCAAGACCAAAATAACTGGGTAATGATATTGATGTTTATTTTGCTTCATTGATTGAAGATTTGAAATTAATGTGAGATTTAGGTGTCACGTTGTATGATTCTTATAGAAATTAATATTTCAAATTGAGATCCATGTTTTACATGATGATAAATGACTTTCCTAATTATGGGATTTTTTTAGGAAATAACATTAAAATAACTCAAGGGTGTCCCATTTGTGAACAAGGTATACACTCAATTAGGTAGAAACATCCATCAAAGACTATGTTTCTAGGACATCACATATTTCTACCTCAATGACATAAGTGCCAATCCTAAATGAAATCATTTGGTGAGATCTAAAAATAAGGCACAACACCATATCCAATAACAGGTGATCAACCATTTGATAAAGTAAAAGATATGGACACTTCTTTTGGTAAATCTTTTTATAAAAACCTTACAAAAGTGGGTTAGAAAAAGTGATCGTTTTTTTGAATTACCATACTAGAATTGTTTGTACATCATAGATTTTCTTGATGTCTGTATATGAAAGAAATGAATGTGATAGTGTCACTGGAATGTTACTAAATACACCTGAAAAAAAGGATGGAATTAATTATAGGTTGGACATTATTTACATGGGGATACAGGAAGAGTTGGCTCTAGTGAAGGGTGAAAAATGAACTTTTCTCCCTCTAGCTACTTACACTCTTTCCAAAAAAGAGAGATATCAATTTTTTAACTTCACGAACAATGTAAAGGTTCTAGAGGGGTATTGATAAAATAAAAATAATATCACATCAATGACTGATTTAAACTTAAAGGGTTTGAAATCACATTACTATCATGTTTTTATGCAAGATCTAATGCTTGTAGATTTACCTTGATTTTTTCCTAAGAATGTCCTTCACACATTAACCATGTCCCGTTTCCTTTTAAAAGATATATTTAGTAGAGTTATAGACTTGGAGAAATTTCCAACTATGTAAAAGGAACTTACTATCATATTATGTGAATGGGATATGTTCTTCCCGCCATCATTATTTGATATGATGGTTCACTTGATGGTTCAATTGGTTATAGATATTTTACTATGTGGTTTTATAAATTATTGATGGACCTTCCCCATTTAATAATGTATGAATATTTTTAAAGAGTGTGTAAAAAATCAAAGTCATCCATAAGGTTTTATTTCAGAGTGATATGTTGTTGTAGAAGTTGTTGAATTTTGTATTGACTACCTTTATAATGTAGAAAGTATTGGTCTACCAAAATCTAATCACATCAGGTGGTTTATAGATGAAGGAATTTTTGGAATAGTTGTTTTTATAGTTACTATTATAGAATGGGAACTAGCTCACCTTTACATTTTGCATAAAATTTTAGAAGTTGTGACATATATTGAAACCCAAAAATTAATTCTTTGTAATTTGAATATCTCAAGGGTTAAAATATGGATATCAAATCCACATAATTAATAATTTATAGGATGGTTTTGAGACTATATTTTTAAGGAGTCAACTATAAATTTGATTTCATTTTCATAACAACTTTGATGGCTAGCTAGAGTACCAATTGTGCATGTATTATCTTATAATGGTTATGTAATTAAGGGTTATACGTCCTATAAAAATAAGCATGAAAAACACAATACCATGAATAATATTGGAGTTACACTTGTAGATGAAGCGATGCATGTATCCGGTACCAAGGAAAAAAATCTAATTTATGAGAATATGTCATATTTTACATCATCAAAAAATATAGGAGTTGGATTATACAACATTCCAAGTGTTTATTTTTCAATGAAAGTGTGTTTATAATAGGAGTGTAGTTAAATAGATTAATTGAGATTCATGAAAGTGTATTTAAGTAAGGAAGGGTATAAATAAGAACCATTTATAATGACATTATAAGCAGTATAGTTATTTTATATTATATACCCTGCAAATCAAAAGTGTTCGATTGTTCTATTATCGACCAAAACCACTGAAGGGTCATATGTAAATTCAGCTAAAGATGTCCCTTTCATTAGTAAGTCACAATCATTTCATGAATTTACCAATGTAAATGGGGTCTTGTATGTCATAGGAGACTATAATTTTGGGGTTTAGATACTTGATAGAGGGGTCAAATCTATTTAACCTTAAAAAATAGCTTTCAATAACCAAGTTATATATTTTTTGTAATATGCATTGCATTACCTCATATTGTTATCTTTTCACCAATAAATTTACATAATCTAAATTAAATATTAAACCAATTATATAAAGAATGAATTTTACACATGCCGATGCTCCTAATGTAGAGGAACAAAAAGTTTCCAAACACGACAATGCTCCTAATATAGAGGAACAACAAACTTTCACACATGTAAATGCTATCAATCCATAGGAATAACATATTGATGATGTTGAAGCTAAGGAAATGGCAGGTGGTGAACAACCTATGTCCTAGAAAAAATAGAAGCTTTGTAGCATAATGGTGTTAAAAAAAATTATTAAAGTGGGAAACAAAGGCATCAAATTTGAGGTTGGATAGAATTCATGTGGCTAACCTTTTAACCCCAACAAGGTCATGTTCAGTAGTTACATTGATATCACCACTTAAATTCACATAGTGGTTGATGTATATTCATGGAACAATGTTGTGACCTTGCTTAAGGCACTAATTTTGGATGATATTAGGGTAATATTATGATATGATTTATTTATTTTACTGAAAAAAATAATGAAACGTTGATTTACTCTTCATTATCCCTTACAGAGTGAATTTATAGTAGATGATCTCTAAATAAAACTTGTATTAATGCTCACTATAAAGGATTATAGAGGTTTTAAGATAATTCTTATGAAGTTTCATCTCAAAGATACTAAAGGGAAAATAAACTCGCACCCACCACATATGTATGCACACTTGATAAACCGAAAAATGTGGAATGTGTTTATTGATAATCATAAGGAGAAATCTTATTTAGGTATATTGTTAATGGTAATACATTTCTTGAAAATACATATATTAATCATTTTGATTAATAATTTTTAATTTATGAAAAAGAAACTGAGTGCTGAAAATAAGCAATGTGCAATAAAACCAATGCAACCCTACCATAAATTAAAGATGTGGTATGATTCAATTGAAAAAATAATATGTATTCTAAATATATAGTAATAATTTTATGTCACATGAAATAAAAACATAATTATGTTCCTTTTTTATATGCATATTGATGAATAAAAATCCAAATCCACTTACATCCCATGCTATGTGCCATAGAATAGGCTCATGTAAATAAATATGAGATACTAATATACGGAAACACACAAAAATTATGGTAATCATGTGTAAATATGACATAATAATTTTTTTACTTTAAATAGGTATTACATAATAATGATTAATTATTTTCCTATATTTTTTATCCAACTTAAACATAAGAATAATCATCATCTATACCTGATGAATGAATACTATCAGTAGACTTGAAGCAGTTATAATAGTATGTCCATGTTAGAGGTGTGAGTTTTGGGGTTTTAAATTGAAAATATTTTTAGAAAATAAATGAACAGGGGGATAAAGATAAGAAAATGGAAGAGAAATAATAATTATTAGCTTCTATATAATAAAAAATTAATTATAAGTCTTAATTGTTAGAAAATGTTATGGAAAGGAATCAAAGATAATAAACAACACAATAAAAACCACTACATGAAGATCCCCCACCCCACTAGCTTTAAGGTGATCCATTAACCTAAAAAGGTTTCCTTATAAGAGGTAATCAATTTTATCATAACTATTTCTATGAAATGTGAATCAGGAAGACATTGATACCTTTCATATACTTATATTCTATAGGGTGAAAATGATTTTGATTTATAACTACCAGCACCCACCCATCACCTTGTTGGGAGGAGAATATTATAAAATATCTAAGAGTATATTCAACACAACAAACAACTTACAATAGATCATTTGAGCATGGGGATTCATGTAGCTCACAAGCTAAGCACTAAGCTGCTCATTCCACTTGATGATCTGGGTGTTCATACGATCGATATTACAATTGGGACTTTCATATAATGGCAATTTTATCTTGTAAAAACACATGTATAAAATAAGGTATTACTTTTAAATTTATTTTTTCATGATTTTTTTTAACAATTAATGAAAAAAGTCCTAAACCGATGAATGTTATTATAGATGGAGAAAAGGAAGGGGTGAAATGGAAGGTTGAATCAAAAAAATATAAAGGATCAACTAACCAATCAAAAAGATCTTTATAAAGTAACATTACCCCACCCGTTCAACTTCCTCATTACTAACATTAAAGGATCATAAAGTTACAACGTTAAAAAAGGGTGATATGACCATACTTGATTTTGAAGAACAAATGTATGGAGAGGCCATTACAGAATATCTTGGTCTTGAGAATGTAAATGAAATCCTAAATCATAAATGAATATGAGTCTCAGTTGTAAATATATACATGAGGTGTGTTTTCATAATTTGTTTGTATAGTAGCCATTCTATTATGTTAATTATGACTAAATACTATTCATATTTTTTATAGGTGTATATATCAATTCTATTTGAAGGGAAAACCCTGTGAATAGAAATTTGGGCTCATTAGTCCTCACATCACTTATACAAAACTATTCTCATTGAAACCAAAGCAATATGAAGTAATAGTGAACAAAATTTACACAATGTTTGATATAAAAATTAAAAATGTTAGACTCTTCTTAATACCCATAATGTAGGGGTAAAACTCTACAATTTAATGATATTAAATATATTTTCATTACTTTAATTACTTATTCCTTTTTTAGGCAGCATTGGTTAGTCATTATAATCAATTTAGACGCTGTAAAGATTTATTTTCTAGATTCAATGCATTACTAACAAATAAACCAACCACACGTGATGATTTTTATCAATTATTAATACACTACATGAAATATTTTACAAATAAACTTTAAGTTATGCATTTTAAATTATGTTTTAATGAAAATTATGTTATGATAGGGTGGTGTTTAAACATCATCAACATCATGGAACAAGGATAGTCCATAAGTACAATAATCCCATTGACTTATACATGTGGATAAGTATTAGGGTATATATAATAATATTTCACCATCAAAACATATATAAAAAATACTTATTTTCGTAAATGTTTTTATAGTGCCTAAAACAAACTAATGGAAAAAATCGTGGTTATTATATTTTAAAATTTATGAATGATATATTTTTCTATAAACAAACAAGCATCCCCAAAGAGGTACTTTTGACGATAATTATAATTTCATTTAAAATATGTATTAATACTTTATTTATTTATATTTTTACAGTATAAGGACTATTGATAATCCTCTGATTGAAAAGAGGAAATATTTTTTTTTTAGAAATGAATGGGAAGAATACATGGTTTCAGAATGTATATAGACATAACGAAGAGGTGAATTCCTACTACTTATGTAGTTAATTTTCTCATCATTTTATCTACTATTTATTAGTTAATTTCATTATAATTTTTATTTAATACTTATTTTATTATTTTTTACAAAGATCATGAAGAAGGATGACGCACTCATGATTCACTAATGTACTATGATTATGCACTCAACAAGGATGATGCACTTTTCTTTTTTATTATTCAATGCATTCAACATTATGGGTTATAAAAAAAATATTGATAGATAACCCTAAATTTTGAATTCATTATAAAATAAAAAGTCATGGTGTGATGTATGGGAATCAACCACACCTCAATCTGATACATGATATGTCCAGTATGACTCAAATTTTAGGTTTTTAGAATAAAATTTATATTTTAGTTCAAAACACACGTTACATACTCAGAATCAATAAAACACATTTATATTGTTTTGATACTTTAGGAAAATGATTCATAAGTCATTTGTGACATGTAGGAATTAGTTGTACATCGATCAAATACATGGTGTGCATGGTATGAATTGAAGTGTATGTTTTTAGTTTAAAATTTTCACATTAGTTCAAAATACATGTCACATGTTCAAAACTGAGAAAACAAATTTTTATTGTTTTTATACTTTAGGAAAATGATCCATGAGTCATTTATGAAATATAGGAATAAAATTCACCTCAATCAGATATATGGTGTTCCTGGTATGACTCAAAGTGTATGTTATCAGTATAAAATTAATATTTTAGTTTAAAATGTGTGTCACTCACTGAAAACTAATAAGACACACTTTAATTGTCTTGAAACTTTATTAAAATGACTCTTAAGTCACTTTTATGTGTAGGAATTAGTCTCATGTCAAATTGACACATGATGTGACCGATATGACTCAAAGTGCATGTTTTCAGTTTAAATTGACATTTTAGTAAAAAAGACACATGACCTAATCAAAACCAATAAAACACATTCAAATTATATTTAATAATTATTAAAATTATCCTTAATTCATTTTTGATGTGTATGAACCAACTACACATCAATCTGATGCATGATGCAACTGGTATGACTCCAAGTGTGTCTTTTTATTTAAAATTGAAATTTTAGTTCAAAACACACATCACATACTCAAAAATGATAAAAAACATTTGTATTGTTTTTAAACTTTAGAATAAATAACCTTAAGTTATTTTTACATTTAGAAATCAACCACATGTCAATTCAATGCATAATATGATCGGTATGACTCAAAGTGTCTATTAACAGTTTAAAATTGAAATTTTAGTTCAAAACATGTGCCACTCACTAAAAACCAAGAAAAAACACTCAAATTGTTTTGATACTTTAGAATAATGATTCACAATTAATTATGAAATTTAGGAATCAGCATCACATAAAACCTACACACGATGTGATCAGTATGACTCAAAGTACGTATTTGCTTTTTAAATTAACATTTTAGTAAAAAAAATATGCATTATACTCAAAAGAAATAAAATAAATTAATATTTTTTTGATACTTTAGGAAAAATATCCTTAATTCATTTTTTATTTGTATGAATCTACCACATGTCAATATGACACACAGTGTGACTGATATGACTCCAAGTGCGTCTTTTTATTTTAAATTGATATTTTAGTTCAAAACACACACCACATACTCAAAACTGATAAAACACATATGTATTGTTTTAATACCTTAGGATAATGATCCATAAGTCATTTGTGACATTTAGGAATCAAATTCACCTCAATTTGATACACGATGTGCCCAATATGACTCAAACTATGCGTTTTGAGTTAAAAAATGACATTTTAGTTCAAAATGTGTGTCACTCACTGAAAACAAAGAAAAAGTTCTTGTATTGTCTTGATAATTTAGTAAAATTATTCATAATTTATTTTTAATGTGTAAGAATTATTCTCATATAAAACCAATACAAAATGTGGCTAGTATGACTCAAAGTGCATGTTTTCACTATAAATTTACATTTTAGTGAAAAATACACATGACAAACTGAAAACCAAGAAAATATATTCATATTTTTTTTGATACATTAGGAAAGTGATCCTTAAGTAATTTGTGACATGTAGGAATAAAATGCATGTTAATCCGATGTACCGTGTGACCAATATGACTCCAAGTGAGCCTTTTTATTCAAAATTGACATTTTACCTCAAAACACACATCACATACACAAAACTAATTAAAAACATTTATATTATTTTTATACTTTAGGAAAATGATCCATAAGTCATTTGTGACATGTAAGAATCAGCCACACCTCAATCCGATACACAGTGTGCCCGATATAACTCAAACTGTGTGTTTTGAGTTTAAAAATAACATTTTAGTTCAAAACACACATGACATACTCAAAACCAAGGAAACATATTCATATTGTTTTGATACTTTAGAAAAAAAAATCCATAATCCATTCATGATGTGTAGGAATTATCCGAACCTCAATATGATACATGGTGTAACCGGTATGACTCAAATTGTGTGGTTTTAGTTTAAAAATGATATTTTATTAATGTATTGTTTTATATTTATGTTTACTTTATTTCTTTATTGTATTACCAAGATAATTGTTTTCTTATACATGTAGATTCTTTTTCTCGATTTGGGGTGGTTTTTTCAGCAACTAATACCAAGATTAGGCTTTTTTGAAAGGGGGTCTGGTGCCAAAGATAATGAAACCATTTATGTTTTTGAATGTTTGTGATAAATTTTACTTTCTAATATAATTGTATAAAACAATGTTTGAAATGACTATAATATAGTTTTTTATTATATTTGTGATGTAATTTTTATTTCAATAAAATTATGAATTTTCCATATACCTATATTTGTTGATGTAGTGTGCTATAATTTAAATATAAAATTACAACAATATGGACTTTATCAGTTCTAGAAAATCACTGATAAATGGATCAATACTTTTCTTGTGCTAATAAAAGGGACTCCCTTTTAACATCATTTATAATGACAATGATTTTTTTCATGCTTGTAAAGACTTTTTCTAGCACTGAATATAGCACGATCTGTAGTAGTGTATATGTTTATTGTCATGCTATTGTAATATATCTTTAATGAAATCAATTATTTGAACTGGGTATGCTGCTATGTTAATACATACATTATGACCATGACTAACATGCATAGATGAGACATTAGTTATTGTTAGGAGGGATATACCATGGGTTGAGGGTAGAATCCTAGGAGAATCCTATGTGATCCCATAGACTGGATAAGGTATGTTTATATTCATAATATTATCTTTGTTTAAGAGATGCCTCCTCAAATATGTGAGAGATAGAGTCTGATGTTTGAGATTAGTGTCTTGTGTTGTTCGAACAAGACCTCTAGAGATACCTCTCAGGGGCGAGAAGTCATTAGAGGGGGAGAATTATAATAATCTCAATTTTAACTGATCTTTTATCCCTAGTTTTTTTTTATAAATTACAAGTATTTTTATGCGAAACTTTAATTTTTTTAATAATTTTATGTTTTTATGGATTTACATAAAGGTAAAAGCCCTATTAATGTAACCGATATATTTTTTACTTGCAACACTTCGAAATATTTTAAGAAATATTTTCAGAGTTAGGTGTAGAGTTAGTGTGAGATTTTGGGGCCCGTAGAGTCTCAGTGTTGATATAATAAAAAAATTAAATATATTATATCACATGCACTCAGTTTTTATGAAATAATAGAATATATCCTGAACAGAGTCTTAGATGAGAAATCTAAGACTTCCATTAAATCCAGAATATAGGTTTTACCCTATGCCCAATATAACCTTTGTGTGTGTCGTGTGTTTGATTAAATTTCATACCCATGTTAGTTTTAAATTTTCAGTTTAAGATATTTTATTAAGAAGGTAGAATATATGTTTACAAAGAAATTTATCAAATAATATGGATTTGTTTGAATTGATAAAATTATTCAGTATATGAATATTTTTTTGGGAAGTTAATAATAATAATAATAATTATTATTATTATTATTTTTGTCTTAGAAAAAATTAAAATATACATGTGTAACTAATAATTTTGTTAAGGTGGAAATTTTGGTTGGGTGAATATTTATCATTGGTCAAGGTAATAATGGTGATATTATTACTTGTACTAAATAAATGCAACTGTGTGTGGCTAATAAAAATTTAATTACTATTATCATAATTTAATGAAAGTTATTGCTGAAATGTTAATGGTGGTAATAATGGGGGATATTTAATAATAATAATAATAATAATAATTATAATAATAATAATTATTAAATCAGGAAATCATATTTGTGTTTGATAAATTAAAATGTGAATATATATGGTTTAAATATATATGTGTGTGTATATATATGCGAGTGTATATATATACATATATAATATGTGTGTATATATATATGGGTTAAAGACACACACACACACACACACACATATACGTGTGTGTGTGTGTGTGTATGGGGGTGTGTGTGTGTGTATAATGTGTATATATATGGGTTACATACATATACATATATATATATATATCTGTGTGTGTGTGTGTGTGTGTGTGTGCGCGCACGCGCGCGCATGTGTGTAGGTGTATAAATTTATATACAGGTGTGTGTGAATATATATAATTCATATATATATATATATATGGATGACTTTTTATATATATTTAATGAATGGTTAAATGGATTTAAGAGGAAGAAAAAAAATAAATTTAAGTGGGGATAATGCGCAGTACATATTACGTTTGAAAAAAAATTATTTAAATACATGAAGGGGGTGAACTGTGTATAAGAAGAGAAATAAACAAATAATAATTTAATAATGAAACATGAGGGAACTACACATGAATTTAGGGAGGAATTTAGAGTTCCACGAGTGTAAGAAAGGAGGAGAGAGGAAATATTAATTGATTAATTGAGAAAAAAATGTATAAAGGGGGAAATGGGGAGGCACCCAAGCCTTTTATAAGCTCATGCCTCCCTCCCTCTCTCCCTCTATCTCTCCTTCTCTATTATTATTATTTTTATCTTCAAACTTCTCTCTTTGATATCTTCTCCGATGCTAATCGGATTAACACACCATCAGTGTCGTTGGATTTGTCTTAGTGATTAGAAATTAAATCCTAATTTTTTTGAAGGTGATGATGTATTTTATTCAGATTTAATTTAATCCATTTTAACATTTTAATTATTGAATATGGTGATAATTGCAATAAAATATTTGATCACTAGGTAATGTCTCTTAGTGGCTAGTTCATGATTATTTTTTATACCCTGAGTTTCCTTCCAACATGGATTCATAGTAGGTATGGTTGAGGCTCATGGTGTCTTGATTAGCACACAAGTTCCTGGTTTTGGATTGTTGTGTTGCTTTCATTTTTATTGTCTATTTATGGAGGACACTTATTTACTTGATCACACTTGTTAAGGACACAATGGTGGTGTCCTATTGAGTCTTTTACTCACACACTACTTAGGTATTTAGGTATTCTTGTAGATTTCATGACTAGAGATCCGGTGAAGGGAAAGTTTCATGTGGTAGACAAATGAGAAGAAGATTATGGAGCTTCTAGTGGATCGATACAAACTTTGGAGGACTGTTGTGTCATTTATTTATTTATCTTCACTTATTACTCTAGTTTGTCTTACTACTTAGGGATCCTGTTTATTTTTATGACATGCATTCTATTTTTTTAGATTTTTTCATGAAATCAGATTATATATTTATCATATTGTTTATTATTATTTGTGTCATGACATGATATCGATGATACAGTCTCCCCACTGACAGAGTTAGAACCTCACTGTTAGTTAGAAACCTCTTATGTACGAGAAGGAATAGATGAGGTCATGTGACCCTCCAGTTTAGACCTGGTGATTCGGTTTGGGGTGTTAAAAATCTCATTGATACTTAGTGGAAAACTTCATAAATATATTTGAATCCATTCAAACTCTTTTGGATATGTTTTCTTTAAGATCTCTTCATTTTGGAACAAACAAATTGTCCAAAATTTTATCCTTATCTAAGGGCCTAATCATGTGACCCTGCATGCCTTAGCATCATTTAAAACAAATATAAAATCTATATTTCATATACATAAGAAAAAAGAGGTTTCTATCAAAGCATCAATTCTATTCAAGATACTAAGGGGTATGATGTAATCTCCATCAAAAATATTAATATCTCTATATGAACATGTCCACCATAATAATTATCATATGAATCATATTTATACCTAAATAATCCCTTTTTTAAGACATAGAGTGACCACTATATGTGGAATATGTCAATCTAGCATAGTCAAACTCATCAATTATTGATTCTCTGAAATAAACTGACCAAGTTGATGAATACATCACATGTCATTCATATAATGAATGAGTACATCACATGCCCCACATACCAATAGTTGGGAACATCATATGTAAATCAACTAATCATCTCCATGCATTTACTTAGTCTAATTAAATCAAGGTCAAACTATTTTTACTTGTCATACAAGTGGGAAAATCCCATATTGGTTTCAGTCCAATCAATGACATGATTAGTGAAATAACTAGACACCCCCTGATTAGCTAAATTCATATTTTGACCTGTGTAGGCAGGATATCAAAGTATGAAAGTTCTCATTCTAGGTATCTCACCAACCTTAGTCATGAAGGATTGATAATAAGTAAACACCCCTAAGTATATTGATGACCATATGACATTCCATGAGATATAATTTAGTGATCCAGTTAGAGTAATAAGTCTCTACTTATTACCACATGAATCTATTCTTAATATATCTTATGAAACCATTTATAATGAGTAAAATAATTTATTTAATCAAATCTTTACATATCCTCATATCCCATTATACTCCATGATGATCATTGGTTAGGGAAAACTCAAAGTTTTTTACTTTGAGGGGATGTATCTTTCAACCATCCATGTTAAATATATTACAAAAAATGAATGAATGATAAACATAGATTTACTTTATAGTTTTATCATGATACATTATACAATAGTTAAATCAACCTCTCAAGTATCATATACCAAAATATTCTACATGACCCACATAATTCTATCGTGATAACAATTTTGTCAATTCAATACATATATATGTAATTATTATCACATCTCTATGTGACTATCTCATAAATATATCTCACTAAACTCTTGGGTGAGTGAAATATATTTTGAATAATATTGAGACTTAGGAATCATATTTATAATGTTAAAATCTTATAACATATTCAAACTCCTTAAATTTATAAAATCTATATGTTATAATCTTAACTTTTATTGTCTACTTAGAATTATTTCTAAATACATCATCACTATTCTTTGAACCATTTTCATCAAACCCTTTCACTGAAATATTTTTCTAAATAATGAAACTATTTACATTATTAATTTACCAGCACATCCTAAAGACCTTTTAGGATAAAGTTATATCCACTTTTTTCTGATAACCAAAATGTAACTATTTACATTTATTTTCCTATCATATCCTAATTACATTTTAAGACAAAAATTGTAATTTAATTTGTAATTTTATTGGTATAATCCTTCAATAAATAGTGATATTTACTTATTCATGATAACTAAATACAACTCTTTATATTTTTCTTTATCGTCACATATCCTAAACTCTTTAGGATATTATGTAAAAAATAATTATAATATTAGACCGTTATAATCCTTTATTTGTTAAATTTCAACTCCACTAAGTTTAAAAATACTCCCAATAGCCTCTTAGATATTATAATATCTTCAAAATATCTTGGTAAGATTCAATATATAATAATTCATGTTATAGAAAAAACTTATTTCATTTGAGCAGAAATATTTTTCAAATAAATTATTATTTCCATTCATAAAATTATTTTATGTGTTTGGAGTATTTTATTGAAAATAATATTATATTAATTAAAATATACACCAATAATGGGAGGGATTCATATCACATCATATTTTAACAAATCACTAGATAAACACTTTTATCCATTTATATTTTTCAAAAAATATTATAGAATTTGGAGTAATGGAATACCCATAAACATAATCTCATTTATTAAAAACTACTAATTATTTTAAAATTTTAAATGGGAAAAATTCACATCCAAAATAGAACATTCATCTAAACTTGAATCCATCCACTTTATCACTGAAATTTCTACTTACTCCATTACTTCAAGCTCTAATCTTCATTATTTATTCTTGTTTATGAATCCTATATATTTACAACATTTTTAAAATATATAGTTGGTATCAAATAACCTTTAGAACCTAAGAATTGAAATCTATAAAATTCATATATAGAGTAAACCCACCAACTAGATTTTTTTGTCCTTTTAGGTATTCAGGAAAATTCCTTCTCCAATGGTTAATCTGGCCACAATGATAGCATTTCCCTTGATTCTTTTTCTAATTCATCGGTGGTTTGAACTCTTCACAAACACTTTTCTTGTTGAAAAATTTCCTTTAATCTTCTATATCATAAATATGGTACTAAATAAAAGAACACACATGTTCCATTATTATATCCTAAATATATTTATAACATTAGGAAAGGGTTTATATAATTCATTCATATTTTAGTTAACAATGAATTTTCAGAATCTTTTACACAATGAATATAGAAAAAAATATATCATAGGATCAAGTTTTATAGGTGAACCCAACATTTCTAAATCATTTACATACCCAATAATATTGAGAACCTGATTAGAAACCAAAGTTCCTTCCACTATTTGACTTTGAATAAGAGCCTTTGATACATCATACCATTCATGTCTTGACTGTTCTTGATAGAGTCTCTTTAGGTTTTCTATCATGTTTTAAGAACACATAGACTCATTTTATTTTTTTAAATTAGAGTCCATGGTAACAAGAATTAGTGTAAAAACCTTCAGTGAGTCCTTTAAATGTTTATCATAGGCATCTAACTCCTTTTATGGAATATTTTACCTTGTTGGTTTGTTTGGAAGTGGATCTTTAAACACATATAATTTTTCTTCTTTCTTGAGAAAAATTCTCAAGTTTCTATACCAATAAAGAAGTTACTTATATTCAAATTTTCTTTATACAATATGAATATGAGGGTTGATATGTTTGATGATGCCATTATCTAAAACAAAAGTTTTATCAAATTAGTATCATGTTTTATATCATTTCATTAAGTACTTTTAATGATAGTGATCCTAATAAAATTTATGACCTCATACACCATATCCATTTACTAATCAAATATCCATATTTTATTAAGTAATGAGTCCACTTTAGAGCTTCTCTCACCACTTAGTTATTTAGGAATGGGAATAATCTTGATCAAAATAGTTGTAAATATTGGATAGTTGATTAGATAAACCTATATCCAAATCTATCATATGAATATATTCAAATTTATTCCTCCAGTAACCCAATCCTATTAGGGTATTTTGGCTAGTTTAATGAAAATAAAAAGCTAATAATATGCTAAAAAAGGAAAATCAAGGGGCACCCAACTTTAGAATGACCCACCCAAAAAGATAATAAAGAGTTACTCATAACTTTTATATCTTACATAGGATAATACATGGGCACCTAGGTTTAGAATGAATTACTCAGTTGGATGATCGAGGCCTTAAAAAGTTTCACTTTGGAAGGAATCTCACACCTAATATTTAAGAATTTTTCTTTTTTTAAGTCTCACCAATTTAATATACATCATATACATATTAAATTCATAACTATTACATCTCATGTAATATTTATCTTCTCATTTTTTATTCCTTTTGTGTATACATGATTCTAGTGATTAAGTTTTTTTAATCCCTATTCCATCCACCAAATTAATGTTTTCACACCACATTAATGTGCAACTCTTTACATATACCATAGTTTGTGTTACTCACCCAAAAATAGAAGGCAAAAATATTTATATATATCTGAATTCATCATATGTATAAGGTGCATGAAATCTTCATGTAAAGGTTTAGAACTATATAATATTGATAATCTCCACATGAGTAAGCCTGAAGTGGTAGATATTCAACCCATCATCTTTTTAGAACAAGGCATAAGTCTTTAGGTCAGTGTATAGTATGACCCTAAGTCCCTATACTTAGGGAGAATTTACTCAAAATAGAATCCAATTCATGAAAATTATAAAACCTAATATGTATAAACAATTCCCAATAACTAAATTCAAACTAATAACTTTAATTACAAACTATGGTCAAGGTAGATGAATACTAAATTTTATGGAGTCGTACTTAGCATGAAATGAAAGACTATCTCCTATAAAAAAATTATCATATAAATAAATCATACACAATATTCAGAATATAAATTTTTTTATATACATGAATAATGTAAGGAATAACTTCTAAATAAATTAACATTTCAAATATTTAAATATGAGAAAAATTTATGAACCTTTTCATAGAAAAGATCTTATTATAAACATTTTATAATTAATCTAAACATCGTGGTTATTTCATAATTTTAGATATAAACACCTTTATATCCACTTTTAATATGAAATATTTCATATTATACATTATTTTTCATTTCAATATATATATATATATATATATGAAATTTCATGAATTAATTTATAATTAATTTTCTACCATGTAAAACTTTTTACATAATTTATATATCATTTTCATAATATTATTTAAACATTTAATCATAATAAACATAAATTTTTTTTGAAGTGGTCTAAATAATATTCTTAAATAAGGTCCTTTTAATTTGAACAATTTCAAATTAATTATGAACTATTCATAATTAAAAATATAAACACCTTTATATTTAATCCTTATTTATGTGATTTATAAAATATTTAAAAATAATTTTAAATTTATAATTTCTAAATAAAAAATATATTTAAAGATTAAAAATCATTCCATATAATTTTGGTAAAATGTATTTTAAATATTAATCTTTAATATTTGGAGTATTTTTAATAATACATGTTTAATAAAAATTTATATATAATTAATTATAAAATATTTTAAATTTATTAATTTATAAATTATTTATAAATTAAAATATTCCCAAAATACCTTTAATTATGATTTATAAACCTTTTTTAAACTATAAGAAAACTTATTTTTTTTAAGTTTCACTTTACCATTATACATGAGAGGTAATATACATGAAGGTAATAACTTTTACCTTTGAATAGACCATTTTTATAAAGGTAATATAATATTTTCCTACTAAATAAAGGTAACATAGAGGTTACCTATACATAGGTCAATTGTGTAATGATACATAGATGTTTCCTTTACGTATTCCTATTTTCATGAAGATAAAACCCAATTACCTTTACATAACTTTATTTGTGAAGGTATTACCTTTACATAGATCTTATGGGTCAAGGTAAGTGTTAGTTACCTTTATGTAAACCCATATATATAAAGGAAATTTTGCATAAAATTCACATAGTACTGTCTATGTAAAGGTATAATATGGTTACCTTTACATGTGCTTCATGGGAGTCTATGTAAGGGTATGAATGATGCTCTATTTCCCCCACAACTCACAAAAGATAGTATTATCTTATAATGATAGTGCATATTTACCTTCTAATATTGTTTAAAATTAACAAGATTATATTTTATGGAGAAAAATATATTATATCAATGTTATCATATAACATAATATCAAATAAAGCCGAACCATTTACATTGCATACATAATATTTTTTCATAAACAATTAAATATTCATGTTGATATGATGATGAACCTCACTATAATACCACTATTAAGATTTTCATAGATCATCATATGATACTTTGGTAGTGGAATAACAACCAAATAATAATAATATATCCCCAAATAGAATAAACATGCATAATATATGAAAAATATACAAAAACAAAGCATAGTTGGTTATTGACTACAATTGATTTATTCTTCCTTAATGCAATGAGAATTCTTTAGGAAGGTCAAAAATATCAGTTGATCTATGACTAATTACTTTAAGGGGGAACACCGATCACATATCCCGATATTTATCAAAGGATACTTGAAACTCTTGAAGGGGTGATATATATTTCTCAAGAGAGATGAATGATTCTTCAGTAAAAATAATCTTATATAAATCTTTATATGAAATTGATGAACACAATATCCTTCGAATAAACACACTCAAAAACCACATACTAATAAGGAGAGCAATTTTTTCTTATATAGGAAAGGTCCCAACATTCCTCCATTAATGAGTAATGTGTCTTTCATTAAAAGTATCATTAAATGATACCCTTATTTATAAAACATTCAAAAATATTTATAAAAATACTTTAATCTATTCTTAATGAATTCAAGGAAATGTAAACCATGATGGGAGAGATACCAATATTATACTAGAATAAAATGTAGTCTGGCTATATTTTTGGGTTGTACTATATGCAACCAAGACACACATATATATGTATATCACACATATATGCATCATATTCATAAGAACATACACACATCATATACATTTATAATAATTCACTATATATATATTATATAATATGTGTATCATATACATATATTTAATGTACATGCATCATATTCATGAATATTTTACTACACAACCAAAAAATATATGTGTAATCAAATCAAATATACTAAACCAAAAGTTTACTGATCATTATATATTTATTATATGTCATGATATTTAATTCACCCAAGATAAATCATGATGAGAAAAATTATTGAACATATGAATGATCATCCATATATCAATTAAAGGGTTCTTACACCTAATTATTTCTCATGCATTTCTTGTTCGCATGAAAAATTAATTATAAAGATATTACCATCGAAAGTTGAGACTAAATCCCCTATGTTATTATAAATAATTTATGGTGATATATTTGGTAAAATTCATCCTCCATGTGGACCATTTTTATATTTTATTCTATTTATTAATGTATTTACTAGATGGAATCATGCGTATTTATTATCAACTCAAAACCCATTTTTTCAAAATTTATTTCCAAAATAATAAGTCCAAGAGAACAATTCTCATATTATTCAATTAAGTATATTAAATTTAATAATGCTGGAATATATTCATAACTTTCTCTGTATTATTATTACATACCTATTAGAATAATTTATGAACATCTTGTTTCTCATGTTCACACTCAAAATTATCTAGATAAATCATTTTTAAAGTGATTGTAACTTAATGTTAGACCACTTCTTATAAAAACTCAATTACTTAGTTCAACATGGGGAAATAAAATTTTGTCTAAAATAGTATTGATTCACATAATACCATAAATTTATTATGACTATTTATCTTTGTAACTATCTTGTGATCATGAATAAAATATTTCACATTTAAGTTCATTTGTTTATATTGTATATGTGTGAATAACATCCCCATAACATGCTAAATATTGTGCACTAAAACACAAACCATGATGTGGTTAGTGTCTTCTCATGTTATTTTGTACCATGTAATGGTGCTAATGTGGAATGATATATGATATCATTCGGCCATTTCTCCCATATTGATTATCATGTTTATTTCATATTATTAGCACGTCATATGATGGTGCATAGATAAAACATTGATTATTAAAGTATTTTAACAATAAAATTAATAAATGAGGTGAATTCCAAATGGTTTGAACATTTAATAACATATAAAACGTTATAACACTAAGATTATCCTCCATTTAATAAATGAGGCCTAGAAAATAGAGATTTATGGAACTCATTTATGATATCAGACTTCATTATTTGTTGTCTAAAACAAACTCTCTATTTATATTCTCTCTATTTACCTCTTTGGTGGAGGTTCTAACACACAATTATAGAGAATAGGTCCTACCAAATAATTTAGTTATCCTGGTGGCTAGTGGATACCATAATGGGTAATAATTTGTTAGTTTATGTGGAGGTAAATTGTTCAAAATCACTTCTAATAATGATCAAAATTATAGATTGTGAGGCACGCTTATTTTATGATTTTCTTATTTTATCTTGTTGATTACACTCCTAATCGATATTGGAATGGGTTTTTTGTTTTCTTTAACTATATATGGGAATATATATATATCATGAAACTCATTAGTGGTATCAAATTTATTGCTAGTGATGAATCAATAGGATGAAAATCAGAATTGAAAACTATTTTTAGGTTTTTTCTAGGACCATGATCATGATTATAAAACTTTATCATGTCATTTGAAATTATTCCTTAAAACACCATGTCCTACGAAAAACCACACCATGGTCATTAATATTTATAATTAAAACAACATATTATAAAGAAAAATGAATGTGGTTGTTCTAAACATAAAATAAGGTATCATTTTTTGATGTCATCACAACATGGTTAGATAATAATTATATCATAGTTAGATAATAATTATATCATATTTAGATCCACCATGGGGACCAACTATGCCATGGTGAATGTTAAAATTTTATGGTACTTGGTGATACTATAGATTCAAAATTTCATGTCATAATATTTCATGTTAAGGATCCTTCAAAATTTCTACTTTATAAAACAATTTGGACAATGCCACCACACTGTGGTTGCAAGCCATGTTATTCAAAAAAAAAATTTAAAAACAATTTTTTTCTCAAATACCATCATCATTATTAGCTATAATGGAATGAACAAAATCCAAACAATTTTAGAATATATCAAAAGTGGTTTTTATTATTATGATTGTCTAAAATTGTTATATCTCATGTTAAATAATTAAATTGTTCATTTATTTATGAAATCCCTATTTATATATTTATGTATGTAAAATGGTTATATGATATGAATATTATATATGATTTAATTTATATGATAAATTGATTCTTATAAATTATCATACTATGCATTACATTCCAGGTATGAAAATATAAAATTTAATTTTATTCTACCTTGACTTTAGTTTTTTATGAAGTTATGAGCTTCAATTTAGAGGATGAATATACTTTATATAAATTAGGTGTTAGAGTTAAAATGAAATTGAAAATTTTCTTCAGTAAATAACCATAGATAAATGGAATTTAGGTAGGATTTATCACTTATCTAAATTCTTATTCCCTATTTAAAAAATGGAGTCTGGTTACTTATCGCTCCGTGTTTACTCCTATAGGGATTTTATTTTCATATAATTATAAACATTTACAAGAAAGGGTTTTATATACCATATTCATGGGATGTGTTTGGATATGTGTAGATATATTTGGATTATATTTTTAGTTTAGTAACACAAACTATTATTTTTGTAAAGATATATATATTAATGTGGTATGAACATATTAAATTGGTGAAAGGAATAGGAATTACAAAACTAAATCACTAGAAATATACAAACATATAGGGATTACATGAGATGAAAATATTTCACGTGATGGAATAATTACGTATGATATTTATATGATTCACATGAAAATGGAAAGACTTATAAAACACTTAGAAATACTAAGTGTAAAATTCATTACCAAGAAAAAACATATCAAGTCCCCGATCATCTAATTGGGTAGGTGATGTAAAAGTTGGGTTCTCATGGATTATATTTTGTGAGGCATGCTAGGTATAGAAGACATTAATAGGATCAGGTTTCCAAATTAAATTTAAATATTTGGGTTATAATTATCCAAGTTACACTAACAGGATTAGGTTCCTAGAGAAATAGAGTTAGTACAATTCATGTGATGAATTGGGCAAGGAGTTGTTCACATAACTATCCAAGTTCCATATGTGATATTATTGGCATGATGACCTATCAAAATAACTAAATATTGGGATAATTGAAAAATTGACCCAATATTTAGTGAAATATATATCTTGACCCATTAAATGGATATGATGTATGAGGTCATCATTTTTAAAGGGTGTACTTTCATTAAAAGGATTTGATGAAAATATATAAAACATGACACTCACCCATAGATATATCATTATTATAGATTATGTAATGAATAATGATTATCATTTTGAGATATATTATAGATATGATTTATAAATTAATTATAGATTAGAATTTATGGTTAATAAGAGTTCTCAAAGAGAATAATTCTAAGCATATGGATGTGAATGTTATAGAAATCATTTTATCTAATTATAACTCAAGATTATTCGATACTAGGTGTGAATCACACATTTTTTCTGATAATAATAGACTTAAAAATAAGAGATAATTGATGAAAAGTAAAGTAAATCCATGTGTTAACAATGGGGAAAGTGTTACTGTATTAAAGTTCAATTCTTATGATCTAATCAACCAAGTGGATTAATTGTGGAATTAGAAAATGGTTACTATGTTATGAATATAATTATAGAAATTTTATTTCTATATATTTCTTGGACATATGATATTTTCATTCATTATTAAGAATATGAATTTTTATATATATGAATATAATGTTTTACAGCATGAGGAATATGGTGAATGGTTTATATATTATAGATATGGATAATCCTTTCTATAAAATTTAATATAAGAAGGTAAAGGTTGATTATAACACCATTTATCTTTGAAATTATTTTGTTGGATATATAAATTAGAAACACATACAAATATTACATAGATATAGATTGTTGGACTCACTTGATAATGAATTGTTTGATAATTTTGAATCTTTTTTTTGGAAAAAATTACCAAATCATATTTTAGTGTAAAAGGTGAGTGGGCTAGTGAACTATTGGATCTTATACATTGTGATTTATGTGAACTAATGAGAACTCAAGAAAGTGGTGGGTATAGGTACTTCATAAAATTTATTTATGAATTCAGTCAGTATGGTTATGTGTATATTATGAGTTATAAGTTTTAAACCTTTAAAATTTCAAGGTATTAAAAAATAAATCACACAAATCAACTAGTAATAAGTATTAAGATTCTGTAATAAAATTGGGATGGTAAAATACTTGATCCAGTAATTAACTGACCATCTGAGAGATTTTATAATTTCTTCAAAACTCACCCCTTATAGGATACCATAGTGGAATTTTATTCCTAATATGAGGAATCATACCCTTTTGGAAATGATTTATTCTATGATGAGTCATTGTGACCTTACTATATCATTGGGTATATTATCTATAAACTATTTCATTCCTACTTAATCACATTCCATCTAAAATAGTCATAAATTCACCATATGAAATATGGACCATGAGGGATAAAAATTTGTCTTTTAAGAGAATATAGGGTTTTAAATCATAGAAATAATATATGTTACCTAATCATATTAAACCCAATTCAGAAGAATGTTTATTTGTTGGTTATCCCAATGAAACTTAGGGATATTATTTCCATAATCCTACCAAGCATGAAGTGTTTATAGTCATAACTAGTATATTCCTTGAGAAGGAATATATAAATCAAGGAGAAAATGATAAGAAAGTTGAATTTTGGGAAGTTTAAAATGAACAAACATGAATTGTTCCTGAAATGGAAAGTGAGATTGTTTCATAAGTGGTTGCGAAAAAAACTGACTTAGGTTACACAAGAACATCGAAGGCCTAGTAGGATTCATCAACAGCCTGTGAGATATGGATTTATTATAGAAAATGATAATTAAGTAATCTTAATATTTTATGAACCTACTACATATTAATAAGAAACTGAGAGTTTATAATTTTATAAATGGTTTGAATACATGAAATCTTAGATGAAGTTTATATATGTAATGAAATGACCCAGATATCCCAAAAAACCTGATCTAGTTCACCATAAGGCCTCACGTAAACCTACCAATCACTAGAGGATAACATAAAAATTAAGGGATAAATAAAAAAGTGTTGGAGGCAATTTACCCTTTCAATAACAAATCAAGATATAAATAAATAAATAGAGATTATAGCTAAAGTTCTGGCATGAACATTGAGGAAAACAGACCTAGGAGACCAAAAAAGGTATTCACTAATGAATCACATATTCATTGAGTTAATTTGTTAATAAATTATTCCATGACTATATAAACATTCATAAACATAAATCCATGGTCTAAAGCATCCATAAAATCTATAAAAATTATGAAACTAGAAAAAAACTTCTTTACACATATAAATAAATCCAAACATGGTATAAAGGGAAAAAATAAGTCTCATATGAGTATACTATCATATATAATACCTAGGATATTCTGACCATGTTCATTCCATGCATCCACCAAAAAATCAAAAAGGATCCATCTTGACTTTACACCCCATGTGTGATGTCCACCCATGCTCGGATGCACTTATCCATCATGTGAAGATGATTTTCCTTTACCTAGGACATTTAGAATCATGATACACACACATTTTGATGGAATAAATATAGAGTGTGAGTATAATTTACCTTGTGGAAGTCACCACCCAACCTTATCCAGTCTATCATAATGCTAATCGTATAAAGCATGAATAAAAATTAGGATGGTATAAAAAAATCAGAGGAAATATATTATATAATATGTTCAATAAATAAATTTAGATATGATTATTTTTTAATAAAGTAAACATATATCATTCTTTAACAAAAAACTAGTAATTTTTAGTGTCATTAAACAAACCAACTTCAATCTATTCTCAAAATCCAAGTAGTTTACTTGTATGCCTTATGGGAAAAGGACATTGAGGATGTATGGAAGAACCCATACTTTATAAGAGTAAGTGTATATATATATATATATGTGTGTGTGTGTGTGTCATCATCCTACCTAGGAGACCTATATCTATTTATAGAGAGAAACTACATGCGATCATCAGTTTTAACCACACCTATGGTTCCACTCATATTCTCATAGGAAGGAACATATACAGATACACAACCCTCTTCTATATGAGGAATATATTCTATTATATAGGAAAAAATCACACACACATATATATATAGAAAATCCCCTATTTTCATCCAATACACAAGTATCAAGCTAGAACCTGAAAAATAAGGTTCAACACCTACATGTTCAATACATAACAATACAAATCCATACATGTTTAATATTATAAAATGAAATTCATAAGCACGGTAAACATATTTTCATAACATATTAGAAACATAACATATAGTTTCCAGAACTAGATCCTACATAATAAGCATCAAAGAAACATGCTCAGGAATTTAATATAACCACTACCCTATGGAAATAATTTTAAAATAAATATCCTATAAACATGTCGTAAATAAATGTTAAAAAATAAAATAAACTCATGTTATGTTTTACTCATAACTAGAATATAAGGGAATAATCCAAGAGGCACATTTAATGCATAAAGCTTCAAGAAAAAAGGGTAACTAATTCTATTTTGTATTATAAGATTTTTTTAATTAGATTTGTTTTTAATGAAAAATATTATCTACTCATCCCTTACTCCAACTCATTCCATTTAAATAGAAACAATATAACAATATGAGAAATAGAATAGGTCACCCACCTTAGCTTGTGTAGATGCGAAGAACTAAGACTGAAAGGATAGATATGCCACCCCAACCAATTTAAAATCCCAGTTTAGACCAAAAATAGATTTAAATCACTTATTTAAATAAAAAACATAAATATAACATTATTGGGAATATCATTAACTAAATATCATCAAGTATAACCTCACAATACCACCTGGTGTAAGAAAAATCGAATGGGGTTTGTAAATCTAAACCTAAGAAGAAGGTGAGGTTGAAGGACATGAAATTACTATAATAATAATATAAAACAAGGTGATAATGGAAAATCTACCTTAAGTTATACAATGACAGACTCCTATGTTCACTTAGTGATGAATCTGGATGAATAAACACACTTAGGTTAAAGGGGTTTGAGAAGTACCCAAGGGAGAAATCTCATTTTGAGTTTTATACTCAAATGGAGGATAAAATATTGAATTAAGGGTTTAAGGATTAAATTTTTTATTTGAAAAGTTGTAATCACCATTAAAAATAAAAATAAGTCTATAGGATATTGAGTACCCAGTAAAGTCCATCGATTAACCAATAGGGCTAATAGAATCCCTACACCCCACCTGGGTCTACTAGGTACCCGATACCAGTCGACCTGGTACCTAGTGACATTGCAACACCTTGGGTAAAATTTTATTCCTCCCCTTTTCTCAAAAATTACTCAAAAACCTAAATAACTTATCTTTATACCAAAAAATAGATTTCAAGTTCAAAATTAAAGGATGAACTAATCTGAAAGGATTTTCATCTTTGCAACCTCCCCACTACTAGGCTTCTTTTCCCTAGAAAACTTCCGGTATTTTCCCAAGGGAATAAGTTTGACTATTAGATCTTTATTTCAGATTAACACTCCCAAGACTCACATGATTTTATATCTTTGGTCAATAATAATAATGAGTTTCTCTAAAAATTAACCATTCTCTTCCAACTCTATATCATCAAACCAAAAGACATGGGTAAGGTCAGGCATATGCTTCCTTAGTTGTGATATATGGAAAATATTATACACTGTACTAAAAAAATATAGTAAAGATAACTAGTAATACGCCTCTTTGTTATGATCCAAATTCTCTAAAGATTCTAGTAAATTGAGGGGAAATATTCTCTTACTTTCCCATACATTGATGAACCAATCAAGGGGATATTGAGAGAAATACATGATCACCAACCTAAAATTCCATGGTTCATCATCTATGGTTAGCATGAAAATTTTAGTGAATTTGCACAGTCATCAAGTTCTTATAGATAAATTTACCCCATTTAGTAGTCTCATGAACTATTCCAGGACCAATAAATGATGACTCCCCAATATCTACCCAACATTACAAATAATGACATGATATGATATATAGTGACTTAAATAGATCCATTTAACTAGATTCTTGATAGCTATTATTGTAGCCAAACTCTAAAAGTGGTAAATAATCCTCCCAAGAGCTACAAAAAAAAGGATTAAAGCTCATAGAATATCTTTGATAGTGTGAATAATCCTATCAAACTAACCATCCTCCCAAGGATGATAAGTTGTAATCAGTTTTACCTAATTCCCAAGAGATTATTGAAACCCTTTCCAAATTTGAGACATTAAACTTAGGTCCCAATCATATATGATGATAGTAAACACTTATTTGAGTTTAATAATCTCTATAATATATAGCTTTCCCAATTCACCAACATAGGATACCTCTCAAATAGGTAGAAAATTTATACCCTTGGTTAGGTGATCCATAATTTCTCATATTGCACCTTTTACCTTTAGGGAGAGTTGTAAGCTCGTTACAAAATACATGGTGATTTAATACCATTTATATTTAGGTATGGGAAGTGGTTTTAGATCTCATTATGGTTTTTGATGTTCTATCTTGACCCATTTATAAGTAATACATCAAGACACAAATCCTATGATTTCTCATTTCATGCTAGGATGCTAAAATTGCCTACACATATCCCAATACATCTCAGAAATTCCTAGGTGTAAAACCCAATGAGAGGAGTGATACTCCCTCAGAACCTTTTCAAAAATAATGATAGGAAATTCTAATCTTACATAGACATAAGGGAAAGAACCATAATCTTGAGACCATCCCTCCAGGATCTCCCCACCATTGAGTCTCTCTTGAATGATGATACCATCCTAGTCGATGATCTGAGAATGCATATCCCATTCCAAAACCAATTATTTGAGATCAATTAGGAATGAATATATATCATCACAATATTTGGTGATATCTATATTGAGATCAACCAACATAGACATAAGCCTTCATCCATCTTTAGCTTCCCATACCTTTTTAGCTTTAGATTTTCTAGTAAGATAATCAACTAAAACATTAACCATACTCAGAGCATAAAAAATATCAAAAATAAAAAATATTGTATATATCCAACCCATAAATTATATATTGGGTTAATATCTCTTCAATAGAATATATAATTAAGGATTTTATGGTTTTTATACCCCAAAAACCGCTCATTAAACAAGTAATTCCTCTAACATTTTAGAGCACGTACGATAATGTATAGATCTAATTCATGGTTTGGATAATTACTTTCATGTGGTCATAAATATCTATAACCTTATTCAACCATTTTATGCTCATTTAAAAACACACATCTAAGACCCACAAAAGATGCATCACTGTATACATAAAATCTTTTACCAAAATGTAGAAAAATATAGATAAGTATTATTATAAGACTCTTCTTCAGCTCTTCAAAATATATCTAACACCACTCTGACCAAAATAACTTCACTCTTTTCTTTATAAGAGTGGTCATAGGATCATATATATGGGAAAAGTTCCAAATTAATCAATGATAATACCCAAAAATCAATAAGAAACTTTGAACCTTGAAGATGTTCTTAGGTGCTTCACAAGACATTAATGCGTCCACCTTTTCATGATCAATTATGATTCCAAATTAAAACACCACATAGACAAAGAAATTAACTTAAAGAATCCAAAAATGAACATTTAGAGAGCTTTATGAAAAGCTTATGGTCTCTTAATGTTCCTAGAACCACATGAAGATAACTTTCATGCTCTTCCCAAGCTTATGATCACATAAGGATATAATCCATGAAGGCCACCATGAAAGAGCCGAATAATGGATGAAAGATCATGTTCATGAGATCCATGAAAACTATAGGTGTATTAGTCATTCCAAAAGGCATAAATAGATATTCAAAATTACCATACCTAATTTGAAAATATATCTTAACAATATATTCAGGTATCATTATAAGTTGATGGTACCCTAATCTTAAATAAATCTTTAAAAACCATTTAAACCCATTAAATTAGTTAAATAGATCATAGATTCATGGTAATGGGTATAGTTATTGATAGTTTTCTGATTTAACTTCTGATAGTAAACATATACTCCCATCTACTTAAGAAACCTAAAAAATCCTTAGAAAATACATCAGGTGATAATCCTACCATATGAGGTAATGCTTCCAATATATTTATTTCAACTAACCTGATAATTAACATTCCATATGAGTGGTAATATCCCCAAATTTTCTTGAACCCACCCAACTCTATTGTATTGATAATCCCATTCCTAAACAAGGGTGTATCTAGTTACATTAAGAGAATATAATGAGACCCACCTTGTATAGAAATCAATAAGGGATTTGATCTAAGTTTAAGATTCCATACCCATGATACTATAAAATATATTAATACCAAAAGTGGATAAGTCTCAATGATTTTTGAATGATACTACTACAAGAGGATGAGAGATACACATTTTACTACTCTCTAAACATTTACCCAATGGGGTATCAATACTCATGATGTTCTGAGATCATTCCAATTATAATCCCAAAAAAGACACTAATTTCTTAGAAATAAAATACTAAGAATCCTTAGTATGAAATAGAGAACAAATGAGGGTAGATAATATCAGAATAGTACCTCTCACCATCGAAGGACCTTCCTCAAAATCTATCATCAAACTCTCAACCAAAAAAACTCTTCTATAGCTATTAAGATGACTCTATGACTATAGTTTCTACCCCTCAAAAGGTGAAATAGACTAATAACTCTAATACACTTGCTTGTTTTCCCATCTAGATCATCCAAAAGGTTGTCAGTTTCCCATAAAATACTTCCCACCAGTTTGAAAATATGAGGCCCAACTCCATTGGGGTTACTAAATAATATTATTTGATGGTTTAGACCTAAAAAACCTTTCTATATTATTATACCTACCACAATGGTGTCACTACTTTATATTATAGGGATAATTGGGTCTAGTATATCCGACATGACCACACTAGAAGAATCAAATCTAAGATACCTTATAAATAGTAGGATGAACACTCCCACCTTGACTACCCTACCTAGATACCCCTACAATCACTTATTATCATTGTTTCTTCCAACCAATTAAAGAACCAACAACTTATATTCCCCTATGTGAACTAGTCTCAGCCAAAAAATCCTTCTTCACTACCTTAGAGAGGTACTAGAGATTAAACATCACCACTTGAGTTTGTGAAGATTCCATCAATCCTATAACGAACCATATGGATTTCAGTTTTTTATCCATGATCATATAAGGAGTAAAGTGTATTTGGTCAATAAACCTAGTGGTCTATTCCATCACCGATATTAAAACCTATTTGAGCTCCCAAAAATCCTAATATTTAACTTGGAGAAGAGTATCTAGGTATAACTACTTCAAAAGTAATTCCTAAAAATCCTTCTAGTCAAGTACTCAATCCTTATTTTCCTTGAACATTGCTTCCCACAATTATAACCATATCATTCTAGAATAAATGTATCTAGATTAAACCAAAACTTCCCTGAAGACTAGATACTCTCAAAGGTGCAGTGAATAAAATCAACACACTCCTCTGATTCCAGAGGAGAAATTTCACCATGAAGAGTAGGGGTTGATGAAACTGAAAATCCCACATAACATCCATAGATAAGGGTTCTCATCATGGTGCTATTTGGTCTGTCACTTGAAGGATCCGATCTAGACCCTCAAGAACTAAAGGATCAATGGGAGGCATAAAAGGCAGAGCATTTTAACTATCACCATCCTATAAATCACTAGGGGGTTGATGTAGTGACATAATCTACATTAATAAAGTGAATTACATAAAATTACCTTATAATAAATTAGAAAATTAGCATTTAACTATGCACAATACAAGGCATATCATGGCCCTATCCTCTCTCTCATGCATCCTTATTTATCAAAATTTTTCATGTTTTAAAACCATCTTTTAAAATAAAGGTTAAAAACCATACTTTGAAAGTAAACATATAAATTCTAGAAAAATTGATTCCATAGCTAACAAAATAAATTAAATGATTTATAATAACCTACCCATCATTAATAAATAAATAGGAAAACACCGTTTATTTATTAGTGAGGTTTCAGTTAGTATAAAAATTCAAATAATTCCAATAATAAAAGAAACATAAAAAGGAAAGCACATAATATGCCATTTCACACTACTTATTCCTACATATATATGTCAACTCATGATGTATGAGACTCATAGAGTGGAAATAATTCAAGGATAAAGTCAAAATCAAACCTAAAATAAAATTAGAATCTCAATATTCTACCATAATTATGCTCTCTAACATATTTATGAGTCACTTCCTAAGCCCCAAGAGGCATATCTCTTGACTACTCTCAATCCCATACCAAAGAGACCTAAATTTTATCTGATATCATTTTTTAATGATCTGACCTAGATACTCCAATATACCTGATCCACCTTACTAAAAATCCCTAGGCACACCTTTGGATCACTAGAGGTTGGCATAAATACTGAGGTATAAATGAAAAAAGTGTGGGATATTGTTTACCCTCATTGTGAATGAATCAACTGAAAAATAAATAAATGGATAGTCTAGAAAAAATTTCAACATGACCCCTGGGGACAATGAACTCAGGAGACCAAAACACATGTATTCACCCATGGAGCACCTGTTCATCGAGTTACCTGATCAATAAATTATTTCATAACTATATGCACATGCATACACATCAAGCCATGGTATAATTCATATATAAAGCTTGAAAAATTATAAAACTAAAAAAATAATTTACACATATAAAGAAAGACAAAAATGGACTAAAGGGAAAGAATGAAATTCCCATGCGAGTAAGTCCTCACAAAAAATTCCTAGGAAGACCCCATTGTGTTTTCTCTACACATATAACAAAAACTCTAAAAGGATCCATCCCAACTTCACACCCCATGTGTGATGTCTACCCTTTCTCTAGTGTAACCATCCCTTGTGTGAAGGTTCATTGACTATACATGGGTCACATAAAAACAAGGTCTATACACATTTAGATGGAACACATGTAGTGTGTGAGTGAAATGTATCTAGTGGAATTCACCACTTGACCTAAAATAATATTTTATAAATACAAGTGTATAAATCAAGAATAAAAAGTAAGTGGGTCTCGAGAAATCATACATAGTCTATCATATAAGATACTTTATAAATAAATTTATACATGCTTATTTTTAATTAACCATACACCATTCTTTAACAAAACACTAATAATGTTCATCAGTATCAACCAAACCAACTTCAATCCATTCTATAAATCCAATTAGTATACCTATATCCCACATGGGACATATCCATCAAGGATGTTTGGCCAAAACCACCCTCTATTGGTGGTAGTATACATATGTATATATATGTGTGTGTGTGTGTGTCTATAATCATCATCCTTGGGAGGTTAAACTCTCCTTATAGGGAGTAACCACATAGGCACATAAATTTTATACTCACCTAGGAGGCCACTCATCTTCACATAAGAAGGAACACACGCACACACACACACGTGCACATACACACATGTGCATACACACAAACATACAGTCAAACATATATACACACATACATATGTATGCACATACATACATTTGTACGTACCTATGTACGTACGTACCTACATACATACATGTATACATAAATATGTACATATATACATACATACATACATACATACATACATACATACATACATACATACATACATACATTAAAACATACATACATACATATATACGTACATATATACATAGGTACACACACACACACACACTTACCTATATACATACGTACGTACCTACATACATACATACGTACATACATACATACGTAGATACATACATACATACATAGGTACATATGTACATACATACATACGTACCTACAAACATAGGTACATACATACATATGTACATACATACATACATACATACCTACATATGTACGTACGTACGTATATACGTACATACATACATACATACATACATACATATAAGTAAACCTCATCTATAAAAAGCCTCTCTCTTCTTATAGAGAAACATATCATACATATATACACAAAATCCCCCATGTGTAACCAACACACATGTATTGAGCTAGAACTTACAAAATAAGGTTCAACACTTGCATGTGAAATACATAGAAATACAAAGTCGTGCATGCATAATATTATCAAAGTAAATTCATAATTAGGGTAAATGTAGTGTTATAAAATGTTATTAATATGTCATATGATTTTTAGAACTAGATCCTACACACGAATCATTAAAGAATCATGATCATGAATTGAATACAACCACTACCCTATGGAAATAATTTAAAAATAAAAAGCCTATAAACATCTACAGAATCAATTTAAAATAATAAAATAAACTCATATATTGTTTTAATAATAACTAATAATAAGGTAATAAGCAAGGAAACACATTTAAGTCAAAATTTTTCAAGAAACAACAAGGGATAAATAATTCTGTTTTGTCTTATAAGATTTTTTATTAGGTTTTTTTAATGAAAAACATTATCTAATAATACCCTAGTCCACCACATGACCCAAAAATATTTACACTATGATATTATAATATATAACAAAGAGTTAACACACTTTATACTATGCATATGTGAATCCCTAAGCACAGAAGGATAAATATTCCACCTATGACCAATTTAATAAAGCTAGGTTAGACTTAAGAGACATTTAAATCTATGACCTAACTTGACAATACCTATATGACATGAACATAATTGGACTCACCTCATGATCCATGATTACAAGATCCTGTTATAACCTGAAGAGAAAATGATCAGAGGAGGACCTTAGATCTGAACCTAAGAAGAAGGTGAGGTTAATAGATATATGAAACTGCCAAAATAATAGCATAAAATAAGATAATAAGGGAGATACAAACTTAGTTTAACCAGAGGAAGACTCTCACAGTCACTCAATGAATAATAATAATGAATAATCACACTTAGGTTGAATGAGATTGACAAGGAACCAAGGTAGAGCTCTCATTTTGAGTTATGAACATAAATGGAGGATTAAATAAAAAATTTGGGGTTTAATGGTTAAAGTTTTAAGGTGAAAAAATAATTTTCCCTTAATATTAAAAAAATATTACAATCTATTGAGAACCTGGTACATTTCCATGGGTACCCTATGGGGCTAAAAAAATCCTTATACCCCACCAAGGTCTATCGGGTACCCTGTACTAGTCCACCGGGTACCCAGGGTCACTGCAACACCATAGAAGAAATTTATTCATCATATTATCTTCCAAATGTATTTAATCCATTTATAACTTAGGTTTATACTATAAAAGTTGTTTTAAGTCCAAAATTCAAGAAGAAACTTACCCTAAAGGATGTGGGTATTTAAAATGTACACTAAAAAAGTTTAGAACTTTGTGGATGCACCTAAAGTGGTGAGCCTAATAGAGTGAAAGTGTATTTTTTGTAATAAAACTAACATGGATGGTAGATTTTATACCTATAAATCTTTTCTGGTAGCTAAATATTATAAGGAAATTATAATTAATGACTATAAAGGTTCCTTTTCTTATATTGTGATTATAAATTCCATTTTGATATTTCTTACTATAACAGCTTATTATGATTATGAGATATATCAAATGGATTTCAAAACAGAATTCTATAATATAAATTTAGTCGAGGATGTGTATATAATACAACCCAAAAGTTTTGAAGTTATAAATGAGTATACTAATGTTTTAAAGTTTCAATGTTCCATTTATGGACCAATTCAAGCTTCTCAGTGTTGGAACATCTATTTTGATGATGCAATCAAAGAGTTCGGTTTTTTCAAGAGCATAGATGATTCTTGTGTATAAAAATAGGCTATTGGGAGTATTGTGGTATTTCTGATAATATATGTGGATAACATACTAATATTTATAAATGATTTCATGACTTTAAATTTTGTAAATATATGGTTAGGAGAGTGTTTATCGATGAAATACATAAATAAATCAACCTATATTCTGGGTATGAAGATCTATAAATCTAGATCAAAGAAGATACTCAAAACATGTCAAAACACATACATCAATAAATTGATAAAGAGGATTGACATAGAGAACTCCAAGAATGGTTCTTTACCAGTGTTGCATGGACCGAATCTTAAGAATATTTAAAATCATTCTAAAGTGTTATAAAGGATAGATATAGTTTTTTAAACATCCACTATAGGATCTATCATGTATACTATGTTATGTACTCAAACCAATGTCACTTATGCTCTAATCATAATAGGAAGATACCAATCCAATCCCAATGAGAGTCTCTAGATTTATGTGAAAAACATTCTTAAGTATTTGAGAAGTAAGAATATGTTCTTGGTATTTGAAGGTGAGGATGAGATCATTTTATAGGGTTACATTGATGTTAGTTTCAAAACTAACAATAATGATATGAGATATCAATCTGGTTTTGAGTTTTTCCTCAATAGTGGAGAAATTAGATATAAGAGTTTTAAAAAACCCACTATGTATGACTCAAAAATAGAGGCAAAGTACATCACAACATCATATTTTATGAAGGAATATGTTTAGATCAAGAATCTATTTACTAAAATTAGAGAGTTTCTTATCATTAAAGGATAAATTAAGATTTATAGTGACAATAATGGATATATTACTCAGTTCAATGAACCATAATCTCACAAAATTTCCATAAACATCCTTAAAAAATACCATCTAATTTTAGAGATCGTTGAAAAAAGAGATGAAAATATTTTTTGGGTGATTAAAGATGAAAATATAGTTAATTATTTGAAAAAACAATTAATAAAACAAAATCATAATGGTGATATTGAATATATGGGTATTAGAAAAATGAGAGATTGGATTTCATGGTTATAAAATGTATCATGGTTTTATAATAATGGAAATCTCATTTTATCGTTAATTAATTTTTGTTGTATATATTACATGAACAATAGAATGATAAAATCCCCTCAAATTAAGACTTTAATTTTTCCTTAATCAATGATCATCACAGAATACTATGGGTTGTGATGATATGTTAATATTATTTTGAGTATAATATTGTATAAAATATGTATTAGAATAATAGTATAATAATTGGAGGCTTATTATATGAACTGACTTGTGAAAGTATATCACATGGAATTTCATATGGTCATTGATATAATTAAGGGGTGTATGATTAATATGAATCCTCATTACATGAGGTTAACAATATACTTATCATGTGTATCTTTATACTTTAATACCTTTCTTACACCAACCTTCAGGATGAGCTAATAAATGGGTGGTTGTGTATGTTATTGACCATTGTTGTCAATTGAGTTTAACCAAGATAAGATTTTCCTCCTATATAACAAGTATGAAATTTGGTCCCATGATCAAATTTGACCAAGAAAAATCATGAAAATGCTTAGGTGAGTGACACGTGATGTGCTCAATTAATTAAATGAATTACATGTTATTATTCATTCAAAATGGTTATCCAATTTAGGAGAATCATGAACTTTCAATATGGAATAAACTAGATTGACATGTTCCATGTATAGTGGTCACTCAATTTTTTAACAAATGGATTATATAATCATTAATATGATGTATAAAGATACAAATTGTGGCTAAAATTATCATATATATCTATGAGTGTGTTTGATTAAGATCATTCTAAACCCATTCATAGATTTAGTAGAAATATCATCTTTATAGAGTTTTCACTTTTCTTATAATTATGTGTTAGAGAATACATAATTATTATCAATTATATAAAGGTCTAAATGTTCACACATAAGTCCTTGGAATGAGGATTTATTTGGTAAAAAGTGTTTATCCAAAATTTAATAGATAATATAATACTCATGTCCAAATAAGTTTGGATGCATAAAGTTTGTAAGGCTTTAGTGAAAGCGAGATATTGTTAAATATTGTGAACTATAACATATACTATGATGTGGTCAAAGTCACCACATCATGGTTAGTGTCTTATTATAGTCTTTTGAACCATAAAATGATGCTCATGTAGAATGATATATGATATCATTCAACTATTTCTCCCATGTTTATTATCATATTTATTCCAAATTATGAACACATCATATGATAATTTAGAGATAAAATATTGATTATTAAACTATTTTAATAATCAGATTAATAAATAAGGTGGAATCCAAATGGTTTATCCATTTCATAAGGTTTTAAACATTAAAAATATAAGAGGCTCTTCATTTAATGAATGAGGCTTATAAAATATAGATTCATGGACCTCATTTGTGACATTAGAGTTTATTCTATATTGATTGAAACTATCTCTCTCTCTATATATATCTTTTCTCTATTTATATTCTAGGAGGACGTTCTAGCACATCATTGTGAAGAATAGGTATTACTAAAGCATTTGAAGACTCCAGTGTTTGGTGGATACCATAAAAGGCAATAACCCATTGGTTGTGGCCAAGAGAACTATATTAAACTCACCTCCAAAGAATATAAAAATCATGAAAATGGGGTATGTATGTTTTATGGTTTTCTTATTTCATCTTGTTAATTCCACTCTCAATTGAACTTGGAATGGTTTTTTTGTTTTCTTTTTCTATATATGGGTATAAATATGTCCCATGAAACTCATCAAAATTATAAAAAATTGAGACTATAATGAAGGTTTGATATTTATGTTGGATTTGAATATCCCTTGATTATAAATTATTTTAAATAAATGGAGCAATATGTATTTATATGAAGATTTTATATTTTATATTTTTATGAAAAAATGTTTCCAATATTAAATGGGTGAAATCAATCAACATCAAAATAAATATCATGGAAAATATAATCATTATTACATATTTATCTTTACAACAATGTGAGTGAATTGGAAGATTAAATGATCATCAATTTGAAAAAAAATTATCAAATCATTTGAATGATGCATTTAATGATTCAAAATGGGTAACACAATCATAAAAATCCACTATAAATGCACCATCTAGAATAGATACCCCAAAGAGAGAATATAATGGTGAAAAAAACAATTTGTTTAATCTATTCCTAAATATTGATATACCTCTTGGTTCAAAATATATGAATCATTAGCCTAGAAATAGAAATCAACCCATGTTGGTTAATAAAGAAAACGAATTTGAGGAAAATAAATTTTTTCTTAATCATGTTATTCCTTAAGAAATAAATCTTTCCTGAATTACATGATCATGAATGTAACATACTGACCAGAATATTAAATCATAACACCTGAACTGACACACCAAAGGTCCTAAAGAATGTTCCTAATCACCATTGGTTAGCAGAAGTTCCAAGGGTATCAAAAATTTAATTTAAAAATTATTTCACCCTCTCTGACACTGTAAAATAAATTCTTGGATTTATAATGGAAATATGACATGAGGTATCTATACATTAGACTTACCAGAAAAAGAAAATAACCCTCTTTGAATTTAATCAAAACTAAACAAGGTATAAACACAACAATATATTTCATAAAAATTAATAAAAATCTCATAAAACATACACAATATAAAAACTACCAAATATTAAATAACCATTAAATCATAATAAGTTTTTATATACATGATATCTAAAAATAAAATCATAGACAAAAAAAGGAGGTGGATGATCTATGAGGAACTATATCATGTTTATAAAAACAAAACCCAAAATAAATATTAAAAAAAAAATAATCTCTATCTTTTCATAACATGTGGCTACATCTCACATGTCACCAATTTCATAATACCACATGTATAAATTTGTGGTCAATCACTAAAAGAGAGGAATTCCTTCCCTTTACTTTTACCATGGAAAATAAGGTATATACACACATGCATACTTATATATTTTTGGAGTATAAAATCAGTAGGATGTATTTAAATTTTATAAAAATTTAATTTCATAATAAAAACCAAATATATTAGTTTTAAAATAATAAATAAAACACATTTATTTTGATAAGATAGATTAATAAAATCAAAATGAGGTTTTTATCCTTCTTTTTCATCAAATATGGTTTAAAAATCCATTACTATGTTTAACAAAAATGATTTATACCAAAACATTATTCACCTATATTTTTAAAAAAATTATAAATCATAAAATAAATGATAAATCATCCAAATATTACTCAATGGTAATGGGAGAAACCCCTAGGTCCTAAAGGAGAAAAATTTAGGAATTAACGCTTATTAAAATATCCCACTAATGTTTTATACAATCTTATGACAATATGAATTTTAAATATTAAGAATAATAATAGGCCTCCCGATATCTATAACATGATCATAAATAATGATACTAGTCTTTACATGATCATAACTAGTATAGCACTCATCAAAAAAATTCCCACTTAGACACCTAAGGTTTCCCATGAAGTTTCAAACCAATAGTTAAACATGTCAAGAAAAATATTTATAAAATCACTCATGAAATATCCTATATAGCCTCACATAGAAACAACCACTTTTTTACATCGATAAATAATAATTTTTTCCATATAAATACAATAAATATATAACTATATGGAGAATCATTAGGTGAAATAATAAATAAATTTTCTTTTATGTCATCACTAAATAAGGCTTAATATTTTAAAAAATAATTTAAAATCTTAAAAATCACCTTTATAAATTGATATTAAATCAAAACCACATTTATAAAATCCAAAAATGGTATAACACAAATGAAATTCACTTTGATTTAATCATGTTATAACAAAACATAATATAATAGAATTTAAATAATTAATATAAAATAAACCTTTGATAACACATTAATTTTATCAAATAAATGATAAATTTATAAAAATAAATCCAATATAGATAATTAATAGAAGAGATATTACAATAAAATTCAAGTTAAAATACCTAAGAACATAAGGTTTTGTTAAATAAGAGGAAAGGCATAGAATCATCTACCTTAGACCAATGCAAACAAAATGATCTTTTTAGAGACAAGTGTATAAGGGATAAATAAGGAATCCATATATGATATAGTAAAAAACACTATAATTTATAGAAGTTATAACCAATAAATTAACCCACCATGTCCATTAAGGGTGAGTAAAGGAAAGAATGTGAGAGAAAATGCTGAAATAATTATAAAATGAGCCCTGGACTTTTGATTTCACCAATGAATCAAAACTAATTAAACTAGTAAGAAGAAATGGAAGGAGGATTAGACATGGGTAACTCTCTTAGTTAATATAAAAACACCTCAGAAAGAGAATGAAATAGAAAATTACAAAATTAGATCTTTAAAATGAAAAATATACAAGTTTTAAAATGATACATGACCTGACTATATGGTCTTCTAGACCATGTACGGGACTATGAATTGCACTGGATTCCTCCTCCAGCCTTTCATAGTTAGAATTACTGATCTCCCTATTAGTTCATTTTAATCACAAATTCTAGTAAAATTTCTTGAATTTCTATTTCTTTACATGAGATTTGTAAAAACATAATATAATAAATAAAAATTAAAATAAATATGTACTGGTGAAAACATGGGTGTAACAATTATCCTCATCATATGACTTTTTTACTTTATAAAGTTATCTTTTTTATTGATTAGAAGATATATGAGGTCATTAATCCTTCATAATTGCTCCTCACTAATTATTTTATGACAATATTTCCCATATTTAAAAGCACTCAAATAATAATAATTGATTTAACTTTTAATAATTATTCTAATGGTCTATAATTTGAATAGGTTTCTCCACAAAAATGGAATCTTGTTACAAATTTATATCTATATAATCAATAAAACGTTAGGGGTCAAGTTCATAATTCTTCAACAAGGATATACAGAACATGTTATGAATATATTTAAATCAAGGAAGTAAATTTATTAGGTATTCCACTTTCCCAAGTTATTCCATGATATCAAAAGGGATAACATATATTGGCATACTATTACCTTGATTCCCTAATATTATATGTCCCATTAAAGTTGAAACATTAAATAACACCAAATCACCCACCATAAATTCCATTAGTCATCAAAAATGATCCACATATTATTTTTGGGGACTTTGATAAATAACCAATCTTTTTTGAATCAACCAGATCTTCTTAGTCATCTCTTTCACAAGAATAGATCCCACTAATAAGGATTCAATCACTTCATCACAACACAAAGAAGACTGAAAAATAGACATAGAGATCTTAAAAGGGAACCATATTAACTAAATACTGATAATTATTATCATATTAAACTCAATAAATGGAAAATTTATCTCTTTTGATTATTCTAAATCCAAAACACAAGAAAAAAGCATATATTCAAGAATTTGAGTAGCTATATTAATTTGAATTATAGTTTAAGGATGATATGTTATGATAAAATTCAAACTAGTGTATATATCACCTTAAATACTACTTTAAAACCAAGAAGTAAATCAAGGGTCTTATTTTTTGATTATAGCAGATAGAACTATTTATAGTTTCACAATCTCTTAAACATATAACTTCTAAATATCTTCAACTTTGAAACTATCTTTGATGGGAAGTAAATGAGATGATTTATTCAGTTGATCAAATAATAAACCATGTAATATTTTACCCATTAGGAGATTAAGGTAGTAAAATCACAAAGTCCATAGAAACTTCATCCAACTTCCACATAGAAATAATAAGGGGCTACAACAAACCAACAAAATTTTGATGCTCAACCTTCACTTGTTGACAAGTGAGGAAATAAGATAAAAAATAAATAATTCATTACCTAATCCTAGGTCACTGGTATTATAGTTTTAAATCATAATAAATCTTGGTATAACATAGATATACAACCCAATTAGAGTGATGATATAATTTTATCACCTTTTCCATAATAAAATAGAAATTATAAGCCTCTTATTGAAATATGTAATTCCATCAGCAAATTAAGACTATTCACTGATGGTCGCCCCACCATTTAAAACTCCCCTTATACATTGGAATTTAGAATTTAATATTTTATCATAAATATTATCAATAAAATAAGGAGTGACTTACACATTCAATAAAAACATATGATCCTCCTATTCTTTTACTTCTAAATGACACTTGGTGAAAAAACCCATCAACCTCCACTCATCCCAAGCCAATTTCACTGCCTTCATAGGTAATATAGAGGTTTAAATTTTATTAGTCCTCTAATTTGTTTTTTATTGGTGTTGTAGGTGGTTTAATAGAGTTTCAGAGTGAACTATATAATAAAAGAATAAGTTTTGGCCTTTGGATGAAACTACATTGTGGTCCTGATCTAACCACATTGTGGCTGGTATAGTATCCTCATGGTTTTCATTATAGTCATAGTGGTGTGGAAATTTTCTATTAAATAGTATATTGATTAAAGTTTGGTTATTTTGGAGGAGTATTATTTCATGATTAGAAACTATGATATGGTGATCCCCATTTTAGATGTTGTGATTTAAAAATAAACCCCTATTTGAAATATGGAGGAGGAAAACACCTATTTTTTATCATCACAAAGGAAAAATGTCATTTTTTAGTGAACAATATACCATGGTTGTTCTGTGTTTGAAAGGGGAGATTGGAGGAACATGTCATGGTCTATGGTATCTACATCTTGGTTTTGTTAAGGGTAGTTTTTATAAATTTAAATGGACAACATGATTTAAGTAGAAAGTATCATTTTAAATTCTATAGTTTTTGGATCACTATTTACCAAAAATAAACCACATTGTGTTTTAGTCTCACCACACCATGGTTTAGTTCCCTAATTATTTATTATAAATTTTTTTTACCTATTCACAAATTTATTTAACATGTTTTCTCTTGAACCCAAGGTGGCTATGGGTCTTTTTCTTAGTGACTTCGGACTACCTTGACTGGTCTCTCGAGTCCTTGGTTTTATGAAAATGAGTTCTCATGATGTAAGGGGATCCCCATAATCCTTTATTTTATAATTATTTTTATTTCATTATTCTCTAAGATCCATTATAATTTATGGTGTATTATTTTGATGAATAATTAATGAAGGATTAATAGAGGGTTGATGTTCTATAGGTTTGATGGAGGGTTATTTTGAGGTTGTGGGTGTTTGATATCAATTTCCTTCTCTTATCATTATTGTGTAGTTAAAAATTCATTCTAGGTAGGTGATTTGGATTATATATTATTGTTTACTATATTAATTAAGTTTAATAATGTTTTAACTTCATTTGTTAAAATATTTGGAATTAGCCCAAAAATTATAAATATTAGTAACATGATCAATAATGGAAGTATTATATGGTAATTGAACCATGAATATTGAAAAGGGGAAGTGGTTTCTAAAATTAACATGGCTAATGAATTTAATATAGTTAAAAATATTATTAACATGATCAATAATGTAATTTTAAATAGGAAACTACTCTGAGGATGATGTTTGGTTGTGGTGATAGTTGGTCAGTTGTGTGTCTAGAGGTGGTAGTGATTGTTGTTGGGTGTGGCAGTGAAAATATGGCTGTAAAAGTGTTGATGAGAAGTATACCCTAGATTGGGATAGTGTGTTATTATTACATCATATTATATATTTTTTCATTTCTTACACACCACAACATAATTTAGGAAACTTAACCAAACCCCATATGGATTATTGGGTTCTAAGTATACCCCTAATATCCAAGATGTGAGTGATATAGATAGCTAACTACTCCTAATTTATCTCCCTCTATCTTCCATACATGTAGTACGGTCATGTAGTTGGGATATAGATGGAGGTCATGATGTGGTGATGTGTATGTTTGGTATTGGTTATGCAGTTATGGTTATATGGAATGTTGGTATGGTATACGAATATGGTATGAAAATGAGTTATGAGTTTGTGATGTGTGGATATGAAAGGGATGTGAGTGTTATGACATATATCATTGATAAATTAGAGTGACTAGATCAATAATGAATCAAGTATGAGGTTATTTTCTTGATATATTCTTATGATTACTATATTACTCTACTTGTTTGATAATTTGGTGAGTAATCTTTGGTGATTTTTTGTTAGTGGTTGGACTCAAATAGGTAATGAGTCAATTTCACTATTTATTTATTGAGTATTTAGAATAAATATTCCTCATTTTCATGAGAGTTTCTAGGGAGGAACCTACTAAGTATACTTGTATTATCACTCTTACTTTTTTACACTTTTTTTATAGATTTTCAGGGTATGTATTTTGATCAGACTAAACATTACTAGCTCATAACTTGGAGTTAAGTTAGTGTTGGAGTTTCTGTGTTAGAAGTTATTTCCTTTTTGGTATTTACTTTAGAGACATCAATCTTGTTTATATATTACATCACATAATTTTTATATCATTTTCAAAATTTGGTTTGTTTTATTTTATTGAGTTTAGCATTGATTGGTGTTTTTTCTCTTGTTCTTGGGATTTTAGAGGGTAATTCCTTCCATATTTTTTGATGTATACCCTAATTTTTAGTTTATAAATTTTGGTCTATTAGAACCATGATTTAGGGGTCACTCTTATCTGAATTAACAATCTAGGTTGGGTTTCGATAGATATGGGTCATGAAATATTAGTATCATAGATTTGGTTGATAGTAAAGATTGATTTTGTAGTTGGTCACTAGTGAGGAATTACATTGGTTGGTAAGGAAACTACATTGTTTAATGTTAACATGTGATATAGGACATGGATACCAAATTGGATGGAGTTAAAGACCCATGTGATCCAATGGAAGGACCTTACTATTCATATTGGACATACTAAAATAGGGATATACTGATTGTAGGGTAAATAATTAGGTGTGGTACATGAATTATGCTTGTTTGTTCCTATGTTTGAATTGGGGAAGATATCTATAAAATTTAAAAAATTAATTATTATACCTTTAAATGAAATCTATATTCTAGGATGAATATTTTTTTTGTGTTTTTAGAGATGACTGGTGGAAGTAATCCTTATAGGATGTTCTGACTGATCATAGGTGGTCTGATCATGAGGAGAATGATTGTTGAAGGAAGGATTTGTGTGATTTTTAGTATTAGAGTCTAACAAGGTATGAGGGATATATATCTGATCAAGTGATGTAGAGTTGGTTAGATGATCTTGAGATTGATTTTGGTTTTATTCATATGAGGAAGGATCATTATATTCCTTTGGTTGTGATCTTGTTGAGAGGTTTAGGTTTTCAGTGGTGTATCCTTTATCTTGGTAATCTGGAAGAGTATAAGGTGACATGGGAGAATTTTTTAAGTCAGTTTAGAGTTGAGTATTATCCATGATATTGAAGGGGGAATAATGGTAAGATTTTATTACCCTTCGACAGGGGAGATATGTTATAATATTGGGTGACCTAAACCCAACTATGAAGTACTTTTGATTACCATATTGTTTATACAATTTGATATACATGTTGTTTCCTTACCATTTTAGTGTATAATTTTCTGAATCTACTACTAAAATAGTAATGTCCATAGATTAAATGTCGTATCAAAAGGTTATAGAATATCCCATGCTATAATTAGAACCATGATATACCATGAAATTAATCTTAAATAATGGTCCTATGGTCTAGATACATTGTATTGACTGGAAATAGTATATATTTGACTATTCGGTGCTGGGGGCTCATAATCATTGATATTTTTTCTCATGAAGTTTGCACTTGATGATCTATAATAGTGAGATCATAATGATAGACCCGCCAATAGGAACACTATATGTTTTGGGTGTCATTGGATGTTCCAATATATGGACATGTGTATTGGTCTCTTGAATTGAGATCATTACCAGTGTGTGTCATTTTATCATCTACTTTGATGAAAGGAAAAAACCATGATTATGAAATTGTGGTGAGGTAGCTTGTGTTGGATGTGTCATTGGTGGTATGACATTGGTTGAATGAAAAAAAGTATTTTTCACTTCCAGGTTGAGGAAATAATATATCTTAGGCCATGATGATTAGAATAGTAGTACCTTCATAAGACCATGGCCATAGAAGTCGAGGGTAAATCTATCTAGTTAGATCAACAAATAATAAATCAATAAAGGAAGATGAAATGGGTGTGCATCCTACTTTATGAGATATTAAATACAAAGAGATTATATTACACAGTGCGTCCTACTTTAGGTTCCAGGACAAGTTTCTAGATCCTGCTCTTGGTCTATGAATAGTATTCACTATTATCGAGATAAGGGCCTAGAGGGTCACACACAATAACATTTTCAATAATCTTCCATATTCAGTTGAATACGTATATGGGACATGGTGGGCCCCACCATTGGGGTTCAATATTTGTCCAAGGAGATACAATCACCAAAGTAATAAATAAATTCATATTATTCAAGTTAATAATAATTTTCATTGAATTTATTTATTAAATGTGTTTACAAGTTTTAAAGTAAATACAAGAAAATATTATTTTAATGAATATTGGTTTAAAACATTCATGGTTCATTTAATATTTTTGGGAATGATGAGTCAAGTTAATGGCTCAATTATTATCATGTAATATATTAATTATATTATTATAAATTGATAATAATATTTATGAATCAGTACAATAGTCATAATATATCATTTATAGTGTTAATTATTCAGGGGTCGGGGAGTCAATACTTGATAATCACATAACACCCTATAAATAGAGGAGAGGAGGGATTTTACATATACTATTAACAACATCTCTCTCTATCTCTCATTCTCTCTCCCATACTCTAGAGAGAGAGGCTCTAGATCCAAGAGTTTGGATCAAGCTCTCTCTCCCGCATCTAAAGCAAGGCGATGTGGTGATCATCAAAGATCAAAGGCGTCATCGGAACTCCACGCTAGCACCCATATTTTGACAATCGGCGATCTTTCATATTTTTGAAGCATGTGTGTATGATCTAGAGGAATTCAGATTCAGATTCTTTGAGCAATGATCACTAATGATGAGCAGACATTGAGCGCAACTTCAAATCTAAACTAGGTATTTTATGGTTTTAATTTTGTGCTTAATCTTATTCACGTGAGATCCTCAGCTCATACCGAGCAGTGATCCGCCGACGTTGACGAGTTCACATCGATTTTTCAGTGAATTTTTTTTAAATCACACTTTTGGGGATTCAAATACGTGTCTGATTGCTTCAATTGGTATCAGAGTGATGTGTGAAGAATTTAAGTCAAGAAAAAATTAAATTTCTATTAAATTTAATGAAGGGCGTTGTTACAGTCCCAACACTATAGACAGATTTTAAATCTGACCTTAGATGGCCAGGTTATGGACATTTGAAGTTTTAAATATGGATTGAAATCAATTTTTTTAGGTATAAATTTGAAGAGTGTATATATATAAATATATGTTGTTTCATACCTGAATGCTAGTGGCATGAAGAATTCCATTTAAACCAAATGTTCATTTTTTTTCTTCTAGTTAACAACTGGGGAAACACCTTCCAACACACAAAAAAATTATACAGGGGATGGTTGGGTATTGTTTTATTTTTAAAAGGAAAGAAAATCTTCATTTTGAATATTTTCTATGGGTGGTGGGTCCCCCATTTTTTCTAGTTTGACTTGAAATAATAAAATAAAATAAAATATTCACTTTGGAATATTTTTTTTAAACTAAGGACCCCACCTGGTTAGTCTCCCACCCGGGTCACCTCCATTAAGGACTGCCTCCTCATTGCATGAATCCCCTAGTCTCATCCACCATAGCTGAAAGCCCATTTGACCACCACCTCCGCGGCAGACCCTGTCTCTGGCTCCTATGACCAGAGTTCTCCCAAGTTGAACCCCACGCATGGCCCACCCTCTGACCTCTCAGACGATGCATCACCTCACCATTGTCACCCTCCTTAGCCTGCGACTGAGACTTCTATGAATGACCCTCCTCCCTTGAATGACCACCAGTGGACCCCTTTACCTCAGAACCCCACCGACACGCCTCTCTGTCGACCGAAATCCAGATCTGCCATAGCGTGACCTCCACCACCTGCGAGTTGCAACTTCCCACATCGAGGCCACCACCGCCTCTCTCGGGTCTGGTTACTCCCTTGAATCAGTGACCCTCCTCCTAGATCTAGACATCATGCCATCTAGAAGCCACGAGCCCTGGATACTAGAATCCCTCAAAGTCCACCACTCAGCCGCCGTCATGTCTAGGTGGGCTCCTCCCCTCACTAGTATAAAGAAGCTCGAGCTAGTCATCCTTCTCTTCTACGACGATCGTCTAGAGACCCTGATCTCCCATCAAGCCACACCTCCCACCAGACAAAGAATCTCAATACAACCTATCCCCTCACTGGAGCAAGTCCATCCCACCTGATTTGGCCACCCTCGGTCAAACCAGTATCAGATCCGGCCACTGCCCGATTCTCATACCGGATAGGTAACCCTTACCTAGCCCACTTTGCCTCGATACAAGCCTTGGGTAGGTGTTCCTGACCACGAATTGGTCCGGGTGGACCCATTTGGCCTAGAAAAACCCTACATGAGGTCATCAAAGTCTGGAATGGGCCCAACCTGGTTTGGACCGACCCACACATGCATTTATCGGGGTTTTTAAGGAAAAATTAATTTTAATATAATAAAAAATTAATTAATTTAGTTTCTGTTGTAAATTAAATTAATTAAATATTATTTTTTGGTTTAAAAGTTAATTAATTATGGTGTAAATTAATTTAATTTCGAAGTTAAATTAAATTAATTAATTAATTTAATTTTTGGTTTTAAAATTAAATTAATTAATGGGTCCAAACGACGAAAAATATTCAATTAAAATAAGAGTGAATTTTATTTCAATAAAAATGCCCTCAGAAATTATTTTAATTCAAGTTTAATTTTTTATTTATGCATTTAATTTAAATACATGAGTTAAATCATATTATACTGGTCATGATCCGTGGACCAACCAATGCATATTTGATGCATTTTCATTTATTTAATTAATTTATTGTAATGATTCTGTAATAATTAATTTTATTTTATGGAGATCTACAAGTTGTTTGAGTCATTATATGAATAAGGGTCTGCATGTGCAATTCATAGTTGTATTTTTACTCCCCATTTCCCCTCATCTATGAGCAAGTACTGTTGTATAATTACAAATATGAGGAGTGACGTGCATCATGCCGAGTGATGGAGACGTACCAAACAGGAGTTAGATGCATTGGATGGGAAGAGGCTGCAATTTGAGGCACAAGTGACGCTACTCAAGGTATATCCCCTAGGGTCTAGGTTGATCCATTATTCACTCAATGGATCAACCATTATAATTGGATCAGGATAACTTTTTCATTTTATTTTTTCATGGTTTATTATTTTGTGAATATGTAGTTTACACGCGATCACATAGAATAATAAACAAGCATGCAAGATAAAATGAACATGTGACATGATGATTATTTTCTATTGCATGGTCAGTTGTGAGTGAAATCACATAGTACATGATTAGAAGATAGAAAATTATTTCTTTCGTCACATTAAAAACACAAAAACCCTTAAATAAATATTAAGTCTTAATCACCTTCCATCATTCAAATTTGGACAAAACGGTGTGTTTGAGGTGCTCTTCATGCCAAAGATGAGGGTGCCTCTTACTACCGGGTAGTTTTTATGAGATTGGTGGGTTGAATTAACTAAAGTGGTAGTAAATATTATCCAAATATAACTTTCTATCATCTTAGATGAAATAATTGAGTGAATCAAGTTATGATTTTAGAAGCTGGGTCTTTACTCAACAGATTAAGGAACAACGAGTTAGTATTGTTGTCCAATCAAATGCTTACCTTTAACCCTCCAAGTAGTATCATAGATAAAGATTTTAGAATATAATGGTAGGTTCAGGGATCCTTTCCACTAGAATACTCAAGTTATAGAGTATTTTGATTCTATCAAAGAGGGTTATTAGAATTTAATAAAATAGTAGGAGATATTTAATGGTTTAATTAATTAATCAAAATGTCTAAATAGATAATCCAGATAAAAAAGTAATAATCTTCTTAAAAATTTAATTTTTTTAGAAAATGTAAAGTTATACCACAATAAATACTATGATAAATAATGGAAAAAGTAAATTCTCCCACTGGAATGAATTTCCTAGAGTAGTACTGACACTTGCACACAATACTATGATATTAGAAATTCAAGGTGCTGGTGTCCCTATACCTGTTAATCCACCTCAATAAGTGAGGGTAATAAATATGATTACAGGATACTCATGTGTAAATAATATGATAGTTATGTCATAATTATATCATCAACATCCGATGCTAGTTGCAGTCACTACATCAGGACATACATGATATAACATGTAGTCCAATCTACAAGAAGTTTGTAAGGAGAAAGAGAAGCACAAATATGAAAATGTAATGTTTACACTGGCTCTGTGTAATTTGAAAGGCAGATCATGATCATTCAATAAATCCTATTCTAATATAATTTTCACCCATTTACCCTAGTTTCATTTTAAGTTACAAAATAAACTAGTATTGAGTAAAAGATTCATTACCTATTTAGGTATGTATCACTAAGTAAATAAGAATATAAAAGACAATTTAATCTTTAATTATTATGGAAAACAAATTGAAAGGAAATGTGAAATGTCCAATGTTAAGTAACTCTAGAAGAACATTTACAACGTCCTTCAATGTAATGAGGTTTGTTAATAAACAAGATGTTATTTTCATTGAATAACATGAAATAATTTTATGGAAGTTTAATCGCAATAATCTAAATTAAAGAAGCAAGTTATCACTTCCTCTTAAGGAATATTCATCAATGTAAAGTTTTGGTCATACTTCTTGTGTATTAAGTAAAATATTCCTGTGTATTTAAATATAGTAACCAAGTAATTATAGAATCATTACTAGAAGCAAGGTTTATTCTCCAAGCAGCTGAGAAAGGGTGATTCCTAAGTCAGTGGTGAGAAGTACAATAATTCTATATTTCTAAGTTAATAGTTCTTGTAAAAGTATTATTAAGTATAACCAAAACACTTTATCTCATGTTCCCTTTGGAAACAAGGAGAAATTATTCCAGGTTTCGGAATGAATGTTGTTTTTGGTATCTCATACTCAACTAATAGTTCAGTAATACATGGATCATATGTAATGACTGATGAATATAAAATTTAAGACTCATATACCTAGTTTTGGAAAGATAATATTTGTCAAGAAAAACTAAAATATAACATTCAAGATATACCCAGTTTGGTATTTAGGCTCGGTAAAGATAAACACCTTTGGTATTATCGACATCTTTAGTTTGGAAAAATAAACCTTTAGAAATAAAGGTATGCCACAAAGTTTTCAGAATTAGTTCATCTAGTGAGCATGAACTATTCCAAGGGTAAGCTAGAGGTATATATACTTAATAATATTCCTTCAAGTAATTAAGGAATGGTAAAATGAAGTATATGCATGGTCAAAAAATATAAGTTACTTTGGGCTCGCATGCTGAAAATATATTGACCAAGCATTCATTGATTAATATAATGTATCATGGAGTAATTTCTAAACTTACATCACCTTATCTACATCACAATATTCATGTTAATAAGGAGGATCATTAATGAAGTCTTACATGTTAACATCGATCAACAAAATTTAGCATGGAACAATTCCTAAACACATATTTTATGCATCAGAGTCATGATGTAAGTAGTATCAATGTTGTAACTTACAGAAACTTCCATTATATTTCAAGATGTTATTCAAAAGTTAAAGTAGTATCCCTAACCATATGCCAACTATCATGAAAAATGGATATCATATAAGTTATAATATGATGAAAATCCATCATTTCATAATTCATAAGGACATGTGTTTGGATGAAAAGAGTGTAATGTACTAGTTTTACATGTATTATTTTTAAATATTATATGGATTATTTTTGATTTACCATGTATTTTTTTTAAATATTATATGGATTAATTTTGAAAATAGGTACCAATACAACATGTAATTCCGAGGCCTAGTGTGTCCAGAATAAATGTTTGAAAAAATATTAAAATATTATATAGAACGCACATGTATTTTTTCTAAAAAAGTGGAATAAATTCTAAATGGGTGCTCAGATGAAAAATTTGAGGGCACCATTGTGTTCAGAGTAGTAACTTTACCCTAGGAATGACCTAATATCGACTGGTGTAGGTCAGCTGTGAAAAGCAGTTTCAGACATTTTTAAAGAAATAAAAAAAATTTAAGATTTATTTTATTTATCTATTTCATCGACACAGTGATTATTATTCTTTTAAGTATGCCTTTAGGCTAGGATCTAGGGTTAGATTCATAACCATGGAAATTCCCTGGAGGCTCTATAGAGAAACCCTAGATAATTCTCTTGGTGGTGACGACAAATACTTGGATTGAAAATTGTTCTTGACAAATATCGCCAGCAAAAATTAATCTTCAACAGTGAACAATACAATTCCTAGATAGGATGAGTTATTTTAAATTGTCCTTCCCCATTTTTGAATTCAATGATGAACGCAGACTAAACAATGAACAAGTTGATCCACAGTTCAATTATTTCTTACAGGATGGGTTTAATTGCGAGATTATCAGGGTTTGATTATTTGAGAATTGATTTGGTTTGATTTTCTGATCATTCTTATAGGAACAAATCAAGGTTGGGATGAACAACGATCAAGGTTCATTCCTCAAATTTGTTCCTTGTTATTTTCTCTCCCCCATTTTCTACATCTGTTTTTTCGTTCTTCATCATGTTTATGAACAAATGATTATTGTGCCTTAGTTTCTTAGTGCAGTGATCTGAAATTGGAGATCCAACATTGGGACAACCCAACAGAGGTATGCTGGTGACGAGGATGGACAAATCAGACCGAATCAGAAGAAACTGTTCTTGAAGCGGTTTATATTGGAATAGATCAAAATGGTTTTATGAGCCAATTGAAGGATTGAAACACCTCAATTCGATGTTAGGGTGGTGAAAAAACCCTGGATATAAAGTTTCAAGGAAAACATACCATCAAAATGATATCCAGATCATTGGATGAGGTGCACATAGGAAGAACCCAACTTCATGGAAAAACCTGATGAACACAACATGTAACTTAAGGTTAAATGGTGTGTGGACCCCACTAAGTAAAAGCTAGGGTTTTAGGATATAGATAAATATCAAATAGTGTTCAACCCCTATCACACAACATGTAAACTCTCCCTAGAGCCTTGGTGTGTATCTCGGGAGATACACGGACATGGGGTGGAGTACACGGGTTGCTTACACGGCATGCACCCTACCACATGAATTGGCCTAGACCAAGTACACAGAATACCCCGTGTAATGGTACATGAGCAGAGTCACATGGGTTGACATTGTATAATGGCACATGGACAAAGCACACATATAGACTTCAAATGGAAGGACATGGTATGTGACTCCTTCTACACGATGTGTACCTATCTTTTACACGACATGTTCTAGTGACATGGTCCGTTGTACATGTGCATTACTCGGGGTTAAGGAACACAATGTGTGACCCTACTACATGTCATTTATCTTGTTTTCTACATGGATTTAATTTATTGTCCTTCGTATCTTGGACAAGTTTTGTTTGGGTTCATTCCCTTATCGATTCCCTGAAGGTAGGTACAAATCATTTCTTACTCACAGGACTATGATCCCTTCAGCAGGACTTCCAAGATAGAGTTTTTGGAATCCACTAAGAGGCCCTAAGCAGGATACTCTATTCATTCTTTGTTACCTAAGTAGAGTCTTTGGTATTGACGTGACCAACTTTTTAGGGCATTGATCCTCTACTTATCGGGTTAATCCAGATTGAGTTGTTGGTATCACCCCATGGCCATGGATGTGTTCCTTATTTGTTGTTTCATATCTCTCTTTATATCTTTCCACATATATCTCTTATAACATTTCCTGATGAATAGTACTTCTCGAATAGACATCACTGGTTCTATCAGTCTCAGGAGTTTGTTCTCTCGAATGAGTGTTTTGTGGAATCTTTGAGCTGGATCCCTAGTATTGGTATGTGGTAGTTGTGACTTACCTCTAGACTACATGTCTTTATTTGAGTATATCTAGATATTATTATATGTGATGTATACATATACTTGTGTAGATATGATTTTACTTTCCTTTGTTATATTTATTTGTGGTTTTGGGTGTCTTAATGAGTATTTTTACAGTCACCCCTACACGGGATTTTCCTGCACGTGACATGTCTTGTGTAGATGAGCGACCTTTTGACAGATTCCTAGGCGGACTAGGACTGGACAGTGCTTTGTGAGATCAGGCAGGCTGAGGTGTGTTCCTACAGCTACTGATAGTAGTCCTAGTACCTTTGCTTATAGGTTGGACTTATGGTTACAAACTTCTTTTAGTGGGATTGCATTTGGATCAATTTCACTTTACTTTCCTATCATACTCTTTTGGTTGGGATATAGTGGTATGCATGCATTGTTTTCTTAGTGATTTTTACATTTCATTATTTGGTGGGATTGGAGATGGTTGAATGCATATAGGTGTATATGAAATGCCTCCCATGCTAGTGATATGCCTACTTGGTGCTATTCACCAGCCCTTGGCCTATTGAAGGTGGGATTGGGGAGTCATGGAACATGTCCCACTAAGATACTCAATGGATATGATTAGAGATCAGTACTTTAGGGTTCATACCTTCGAGCAATGTTTGTGTAAAGACATTGAGCCAGAGTTATCCCTCTATGAATTCCTACTTATATTGGGGTGCTTAAGAGAGATTTGGTGGTTGAAAACTTCTTAGATGAGCAGATACAACCAGCGATAGTGAGTAGTGGACGAACAAGAGTAGAGACCTTGGAACCAGGGAGATGACGTTAGTCCCAGGGACTTGGAAGTGGGAGACATTTTAGGAGGAGGTCCCAGGATATAGGATCTATAGTTCAGGGCTCATAGGGTGGGCCCAGTCAGCCCAGTGAGAGGTGGTGTTATTCATGTGATGGAATGGGACATCTCACTCAATATTGTTTAAACCACCATGATACTAACCGAGAGGCTATAGATAAACTAATGAGGTAGAGAAAATGACAGGATCCGACATATCTATAGGGCGGTGGATGTGGCAGAGGAGCTGGGAGAGCAGGAGGAGGTGCCCAAAATTTTGACTTATTACCACCACCACCCCCAGGAGGTCCATGCCAGGCTTAGGAAGCTGGAGGACATGGGAGGGGATAGCTTCATATGGTCAAGTCATATAACCCAGGGGATCCAGGAATGATTCAAGGTATGATATGTTTGTTTTCTTACTTTAGTTTCAGTACTGATAAACATAGGTTCTAGTCATTCCTTTCTCACCACATATATTTTTTGAGACCTATAGATTCTTGTTGAACCATTGACTCGACCCTTATGCTTGGATACACTTACTGAAGAAGACACAATGATCACACACTTGCATCGATAGTGTGACCTAACCCTTGGAGGTGAGAGTTTTGGTTAGAACCTCTTAGTGGTTGCGTTTAGGCCTTAAGACATCATTCTTGGTATGGATTGGTTATCTACAACCCATTCCTAGATTGAAAATTTTAAGTGAAGTGTATGGTGTGTCCGCAATGATGGAACACAATTTCACTTTAATGGTGAAAGGGAAAACCATGCAGTGTAGGATGGACTCATGCATAGGAGGGTGCAACTAATTACTCATCATTTAGATATCCTGACCCTTGGTTCAATAGATGTTATGATCTTCCAGTTTCTAGCGGTGGTGGAAAAGTATGAGGCTGTATTTTCTAAATATGTTCTAGGATTACCTGCCCATTGGGAGATAGACTTATGCATTGATTTATACCCTGATAAAACACTGATATCTACACCATCATATTAGATGGCTCCCATAGATCTTTGTGAGATAAGGCTGCAGTTGGAGGACTTACAGAGTAATGGATTCATGAGACCTAGTGTTTCATCCTAGGTAGCCCCAGTTTTGTTTTCCAAAAAGGCATACAAGAGCTTGAGGTTGTGTGTGGACTACCGAAACTGGAACTAAGTGACCATGAAGAACAAGTATCCACTACTGAGGATTTATGACCTCTTTGATCAGTTTAGAGGGGCATGATGGTTCTCTAATGTTTAACTCAAATATGGCTATCACCAGTTGTGATTATGGGATAAGGATATAAGGAAGATGGATTTAAAATGTCGTTATTTTCAATATAAGTACTTGGTGATGCCCTTTGGTGTGAAAAAATCCCCAACAGTGTTCATGGGACTCATGAACTGGATCTTTCAGCCTTATTTAAACCAGTTTATAGTAGTCTTCATCGACGATATCCTTGTGTACTCAACATCTAAGGAGGAGTACATGAGACACTTAAGTATGGTTCTAGATGCACACCGAGAGCACCAAATTTATGAGAAACTCTTGAATTGCCAGTTTTGGATTTAGGCAGTCCACTTTATAGGACATGTTATCTCAACAGATGAAGTAGTAGTGGACCTGACCAAGGTCAAGGCAATGTTAGCATGGGTGCCAACTAAGAATGTGACATAGGTGCGGAGCTTCCTCGAGTTAGCAGGATATTATCGGAGATTCATAACTACTTTCTCTAGGATATCAGCACCTATAAAATATTTGAATCAAAAGGTACAACCTTTCGTGTGGATAGAGAAGTTCCAGTAGTATTTTCATAATTTAAGATGGAGTTTGACGAGCACTCTAATCTCGATATTGCCAAAGGAGGGTGTAGAGTACATAGTGTTCTGCAATGCATCAGGAACCAGGCTTGGTATTTTCCTATTGTAGAGGCAAGAGGTGATTGCCTATGGTTTATTCTACTTGAGACCACATGAGTAGAACTAAATGACCAATTATATTTTTTTAGAAGTGGTAGTATTTACATTGAATATGTGGAGACAATACCTGATGGGAGAGCGATTTATCATCTACTCTGATCACAAGATTCTAAAGTATATCTTCTCTCAAAAGGATCTAAACTTGTGACAGAGGCAATGGATAGAGTTCCTCTAGGAATATGTCTTTGAGATTTTCTATACTCTTGGGAAGGGGAATGTGGTGGAAGATTCTCTCAGCAGAAAATCTAGTTCGCAGTTGCTGAAGGAGGAATCAGAGAAGTTGGCCTCATTATATTTATTCTTTATAAATGGGGATAGAGTATCTTACCTCCAGTCGATGATTGTTACCCCTCCACTCTTACAGAGAGTTATGGAGGTGAAAATTTGGGATATCGACTATGAGACCCTATATGCTTAGATGTCTACAGGGAATGCTTCTGATGGATATTCAAAAGGTGGGGAGCACACCATTATTTTCAGAGGATGCACAATAGTACCAGTGATGTTGTGGGAGGAGGTTTTGAGGTAGTTTCATACATCCCCCTTTTCAGTACATCCAGGTGTGGAGAAGATGTAACAGGACCTCCAACATCAGTTTTGGTGGCCAGGGATGAAGAAAGGAGTAGCAGAGTTTGTTCTTGATGCCTTAATTATTAGAAAGTGAAGGATGAGCACTAGGTTTCAGAGGGTTTAGCTCAATCCCTTGAGGTGCCGGAATGGAAGTGGGATGATATATTAATGTACTTTGTGATAGGTTTACTGCATACATCTAGGGGACATGATTACATCTAGGTGATCATTGACCAAATAACTAAGTCATCCCAATTCCTAGATATTTGAGAGCAGAGTTCAGTAGAGATCTTGGGATGCCTCTACGTTCAGGAGATAGTTTTAATCCATGGAGTCCCATCGATGATTGTTTTATATCGTGATGCTCATTTTACATCTTGGTTGTGGAAGGGATTATAGGAGGCATTTGAGACCTATTTATTCTTGAGCAAAACATTTCACCCAAAGACAGACGACCAGATGGAGAAGAACATTTAGGTCTTTGAGGACATGTTGTGAGCTTGCATGTTGGACTTTGACTGTAGTTGGGTGGATCAACTACCACTAGTAGAGATTGAATATAATAAAATATACCATTCCACCATTGGTATGGTTCCATTCAAGGATTTTTACGAGCAACCCTATAGTTCACCACTTTATTGGAATCACCCAGGAGAGTCAACACTAATGGGCCAAGAGTTGGTATGAGCTACTATAGAGAAGTAGAAAATCATCTAGAAGTAGATGAAGACTACACAGAGCGGTCATAAGTCTTATGATGATAGAAGACAGAGGCCTTTAGAGTTTGAGGAAGGAGACCACGTGTTTCTATGGGTTTCACCTCGATGTTGATTACACAGATTTAGACAGAGCAACAAGTTATCTCTAAGGTTTATCAACCCTTTTCAGATACTGTATAGAGTTTTTGAGGTGAAGTACCACTTATATTTACCCCCACAATTGGACTAAGTACATGACATATTCCACATGTCATAGCTGAGGAGGTACGTGCATGACCCATCACACGTCATTGACTAGGGAAAGATGAACATCAAGGATGGAGTGAATTTTTCTAGTTACCCAGTGGAGATCAAGGATCGGCAGGAGAGGATCTTTCATGGGAGAGAAATCCCTTTGGTGTGTGTCTGGTGGAATCACGGGAATCTATAGGAGAGAACTGTAACGAACCGAATCCAGAGCCCCTCAACCGGTGCCCCATGTCCGGTTCACCACATGATCTCAAGAACATTTCCCCAAATGCCAGAGGCTGCCGACTAGCAGCGAGGGCCTTGGTAAGTTATTGGGGAAACTATGCCCTCATTTGGTAAGGTATACAAGGTATATGAAACAACAGTCAATAGCAGAAGCAGTAAACAACATACAACAACTGAAACTAAATAGCGAAAGAAATGTATAATATAATAATGATGTAGCATGGTACATTTATCTAAGGAAAGCAGTAAACACATCAACGTGCTGAAATACAACTGAGAACAAAGCACTAAAAGTAAACAGCAACTCCAACAGCATCGCAAGCCTGAGCTCGGTCCTATGCTCTCCAACTCCAACCAGCAATCATGTACCTGAAGTAGAAGGTACACAATCCCTATCCACACCTGCAACCATATAACTTATTTGGGCCAAAAAGCAGGACCCAAACAGGGTGTGAGACTAATCCAAGTAGGCAATCACCACAAGATCTGTGCCCTACTGTCAGTGAGCAATATAGAAAAAGTAAAGTAAATAAATGCAACAGAGAAATAGGAGTACTCTAAATTAAACAATCCTAAAAATATCCATTCACACTTATTTATTAATTTAATAAAATCATTTAATTATCAACCAAGGAATCTAGAAAACAACTCTATATTTCCAAGGCAAGCAAGTAACACAACAGGTATCTCAGCAGACTACCTAAACAACAAGCAGTACAAAACCCAAGCTTGTTCTTTGGCTTGGTGGACTCATAAAAAAAAACCAAACAATATTCATGGTGACTCTATGGGTGGATCACACTGGCATACCCCTCTAGTCAAGTAAACATACAAAGGCACAGACACTCTGGGAAGCTCTCACCGTCAATTCCCCTGCGGTCTTGCAATGATAGCTATAGACTCTATGAGGAAGCACTTACATCTAATTACCCCTATAGTCTCAATACATAACTAAGGACACTCTAAGGAAGCACAAAGTCCCATTACCATAGGTCTTGCGAACGATACTAATTTATAACAGACTCTCTAAGGAAGCCCTCAATCGTCAATTCCCTCTTTAGTCTACCACACCAGGTTCCCACAACCCTAAGTAGTGTAGTCGTGCATAATCGACTATTAACAGCCCAAAGTAAGCTCAAAAAACTACTTGGATAATAGCTACAATGCATCAAAAGCATATAAATAGTAGGAAATACATGCAATCAACTATATCAAGGAAAGCAAGCAATGCAACAAGGTATGCCTCACAGGCAACCTAAGCCAAACGACGGTAAATAGAAAAAATAGGGGGAACACCCATGGGGTGATCCTCAAACATGCTAACAAGAAATTATCAATCATCTAATAACCTCAAGCATATATGACATATAAGGCAGATAACAATACATGATCAAAACCCTAACCCGAGATACCCAATACATGGGTATCCGACACTTTTTCACCAAAAACTCAAAGACATTCAACGTAGGGAAACAAAACACCTACCTCGATCCTAGGAGATCGATATACTTGAACCTCGGCCTGTGAATCAACCTAGAATGGATAAGATCTGCAAAAACATCTAAAAAGTTCAACCTCAGATAACTCTCACAAGAGAAGGAATCAGGAAACGTGGCCAAAGAAGAACCAAGAACTCACCGCTGCGATTCTATTGCAACCAACGACGTTCGATTCGGATAACTGGTGATGGATTAGTGGCTCGGAGAAGATCCACGGTCGTACCCTCACTCTCGGTCGAAGATGCTGGAGGAGAAGACATATTCGGGGTTAAGTCGCGACCCTGGTCCATTTAATGAAATAAAAAGAAAAGTACACGACGTGTACTTCATGGGTACATGGAGTGTACTTTCCCTTTCTGTACACCACATTAAGTGGCCTCCACATCATCACTACACACCGTGTGTGTGGCCCGGACACGACCATCACACGGCCTCGCGTGGGAGAAAAGTACACGGCGTGTACTCATAAAGTACACGATGTGTACTTAGAAAATTTACAGATTTTCTTCTTTTTCTCAAAAATGACCAGAAATGAAAAAACATACCTAAAATGAAGATCTGGGTTCTTAAAAACTTCACCCCTTAAAGAAATTCATCCCTGAATTTCCCTAACTTGGTGGTGAAGAAGAAACCTCGAACAACTCTGGCCACTGTGATCGCATATCGGCCTCCCTCTCCCAAGTCTCATCCTGTACACGGTCGTGCTACCATAACACCCGTACCAGAGGAACAGACCAGCCACAAAGTATCTTTGTAGTACGATCAACAATCCTGATATGATACACCTCAAATGATGAATCCTGCTGTAGCTCAACCTCCTCGGGTTGAAAAACATGAGACGGGTCTGAGAAATAGCGGCAGAGCTGAGAAACATGGAAGACGTCGCGCATAGCCTGGTACCTCTGAGGCAACAACAACCTATAAGCATCCAACTCGACTCTCCATAACCTCAAATGGACCGACGTATCTCGGTGAAAGCTTACCCTGTCTCCTGATCCTCTTGTGTCCCAACCTCGGGGTAACACGTAGGAAAACCCGATCCCCGACCTTAAACTCTAAAGGTCGTCTCCGATGATCAGCATAAGATTTCTGCCGAGACTATGTAGTAGCCATCCTTTTTCAAATCAACTCCACCTGCTCTATGGTCTCCTGAACAAGATGAGGTCCCAACATAGTTGCCTCTTTTGCCTCCATCCAACACAAGGGTGATCGGCACGGTCTACCGTACATAGCCTCATAAGGTGTCATCTGAATAGTTTCTTGAAAACTATTATTATAGGAAAACTCCACTAGAGGTATATGTCTCTCCCAAGAACCTCCAAAATCAAGGACACATGCTCATAGCATGTCCTCTAGCACCTGAATCGTGCGCTCCGACTGGACATCTGTCTGGGGATGGTAAGCTATACTCAAAAGTACCTATGTACCCAAAGCCCTCTGTAGCCCTTGCCAGAAATGCGACATGAAGCGGGCGTCCCTATCTGAAATGATAGTACTTGGAACCCCATGCAATCTTACAATCTCACAGATGTACAACCATCCAAGCTCATCAACACCGAAGGTCTCCTTAATTGGCAAGAATTGAGAAACCTTTGTGATCCTATCAATGACAACCCATACCGCGTCATTACCTCGAGGCGATCTCGGTAATCCTGTCATGAAGTCCATCACGACATCATTCCACTTCCACTCTGAAATGGGTAGCTGCCGTAAAATCCCTACCAGTCACTGGTGCTCTGCCTTCACCTGCTGACAGGTGGAATATCTCATAACAAAACCAGCAACATCTCTCTTCATACCTGGCCACCAATACTGGCAGTGTAGATCACGATACATCTTGGTGACGCCAGGATGAACTGTCTAAACTGTGGAATGAAAGTCTCACATCATCTCCTCATGTATATCTGCTGGAACCCATACGCGTCCCTGGAAACGCAAGATCTCATCCTCACCTATGGTCCATCCGGGAAGAGGGTCCTCTCCTGTCACGCTTTCCCATAGGACTAGGCCTTCAGAATATGATAACTTCCTCATCCGAACTCGGTCAAGAAGCATAGAGGTAACAGCTATAGAAGATAGGAAAGTCTACCCCTATCTATTGTGCACCTCCAAATGCATCTCAGAGAACAGATCCATAAGCTTCTACTCACTACTGGCCTCCTGAACTACCTGTATCTGAGTCCTCTTGCTCAGTGCATCATCCAATGCATTTCCTTTCCCAGGCGTATAGGAAATATTGAAATCGAAGGACTACAGGTACTCAACCCACCTCCACTGTCTCAGATTCAATTCACGCTGCGTGAAGATGTACTTGAGGCTCTTGTGGTCAGTATACACCACAAAATTCTCTCCTAGAAGATAATGACTCCAACAACACAAAGAATGAACAACTGCATCCAACTCCAGGTCATGCGTAGGATAGTTCCTCTCATGTGGCCTCAAATACTGAGATCCGTACACAACAACACGATCCTACTTTATAAGCACTGCTCCTAGACCGATGCCAGATGCATCACAGAAAACTATATAACTTATGCTCGGCTCCGGAAAAACTATAATCGGTGCTGAAGTCAATGTCCCCTTCAGTTCCTAAAAGGATGAATCACAAGATTTTGACCAAACATACTTCACCCCCTTCTTAGTCAAGCCTATCAACGGCACTTCTAAGAATGAGAAGTCCTGTATAAACCACCTGTAGTAACCAGACATCCCTAAGAAACTCCGTACCTCAAAGACGTTCTTCGGCTGCTCCCAGGTGACTACTGCGCTCACCTTCTTTGGGTCTACTGATACTCCTGTCTCTGAGATTAAATGACCTAGAAAGTGAATCTCATCCATCCAAAAGTGACACTTCGAGAGATTAACATATAACTGATGCTCCTTCAGTGTACTCAAAACGATCTCAAGATGGGTAGCATGGTCGTGTCGAGTGTGAGAGTACACCAAGATATCATCCATGAAAACCACCATGAAAGAATCCAAGTAAGGATGGAAAACTCTGTTCATCAACACCATGAAAACTACTGGCGTGTTCGTGAGACCGAACAACATAACCAAATACTCATACAGACCATACCTGCTCCAGAAGGCTGTAAGAGGTATATCAGATGGTCTGACATGCAACTGGTGGTAGCCGGATCTCAAGTCGATCTTCAAGAACACTCTAGCTCCTCGAATCTGATCAAGGAGATCATCTATCCGTGGAAATGGATATCGGTTCTTGACCATCAATTGGTCCAGCTTCCGATAACCCACACAAAGCCTAAGGGTACCGTCTGCCTTCTTCGCAAACAGGACAGGCAAACCCCAAGGAGAAGTACTGGGTTGGATGAAACCCCTTGTCTGCAACTCCTCCAAATGCTTCTTGAGCTCCTACAACTCAGGTGTAGCCATCCTATATGGAGGAATGGACACCGGTGCTTCTCCTAGCACAAGCTCAATAGAGAAGTCTACCTCTCGCTCTGGAGGCAAACCTAAAAATTCTTCTAGAAAGAAATCTGGAAAGCAGTCAACCACTGGAGGAAAATTTACCTGAGAAGTCCCATGGTAATCTAGATATAAGCTAGAAAAAAGGGTCATAACACCACCCAACCCATGATTCTCTGGTCCATCTCTGCTAGCCTAAACATCCCATTCGCCCTTGTGAAGAAAAGATCCGCCTTCTGGTGATGTGAAACTCACCCTGCGGCGATAGCAATCGACAATGGCCTGGAAGGGAACTAACTAGTCCATCCCGAGAATGACATCATAGCCTGCCATCTCAAAAACATAGAGACTCCACAAAAAATGACACCCACCAACCTCGAGGGGGCATTCTAAGCACTGACGCACACTAGCAGTTATAATTCCCAAGGGAGTGTATAGCGTCATCATATCCTCATAAGTATAAACAGTAAGTCTAAGGATTTCCACAATATGCACAGAAATAAAGCTATGAGAAGCTCCTGTATTAAAAAGTGCAGAGGATAAAACTGAGGCTACTAAAATCTTACCTCAAACTGTAGAAGGTCCAGGATCCTGCTCTTGATGAATCTACTCTACAGAAAAAGTCTGGCCTGTACCGTGGACCTGTGTAGCAGCCTGAGATCCTTGTACTGCTCCTCCCTGAGCCTGACCACTGCATCCACAGCCTCTACCCCATCTTGTACGAACTAAATAACTCCAGCCCTCAGTCTGCTACGGAACCGGTAATCCTACTCCTATACACGGAGGCGAAACTGATCCTCCTTCACTAGCAGCTGGTAGAATAACCTTGCAGAAGTGCTGCAGATGAACCATCTTGCTGCAAGATCGACACTCTACTGGGTCTCTTAGGCACTGAGTCTTCTTATGCCCACTTATTCCACACTGATAACACACCACTTGGTTTCTAGAGGGAAGATCCTGTTTACCAGAAGGAATACCTCGCTTCCTCGAGTCACCTCATGTAGACTCTTAGTGGTGCTTCATGCTATCTGTCTGGAGAGAATCATCCCTGGATGCTGAACCACCCTGGTCCAAAACTCCAACCTCCCTCAGGTTTCTCTCCATAATAAGAACCTAGTTGACTATTAGAGTGATAGAAGTCAACTAAAAGACATTTACCTATGACTTGATATCCGGTCTGAGGACTTCCTCAAACTTCCTCACCAAAAACAGCTCGTCATTCCCCAGAATGGTAGTGAAACGCTGTAACTCTGTAAAGCGGGAGGAATACTCCATAACTGTGAGAGTACCCTGCTTCAGGTTCATGAACTCTCTAGCTCTGTTAGCCCTCAATGTCACCGGGTAGAAGTAGTCATAGAACGTATGCTGGAACTCATCCCAAGACATAGCATGTTGGCACCCTGTCTACGAAACCACATCCCACCATCTCCTGGAAGAATCTCATAGCATATAAGTCATGAGATTCACTCTCCTCTCTGGAGGTGTCTCCAGATGCTCAAAGATGGACAACATGGATTCTATCCATGACTCCGCAACCTGTGGTCCTCCATCCCCTGTGAACGTGGGAGGGTGCTGCTGCTAAAAAACCTGCGTCAGCTCTGCCATAGATAGGGAAGGATGCTGAGCTCCCTGGAAGTTCTGCATAAATCTCATGAAACCCTCTCTGAACTGAGCATTAGAACCAGTTTCTAGAATCACTGTAGGTGCCATGTCCGGAACGATAGGCAGAACTACTGGTAATCCTTGATCTGTCGTATCAGGTGTACGGTCACTGCTTGGTTCCTGACATACAACGGGAGGACGTCTTTGTGCCATAGCTCTAAAGGGTCAAAAGCACACCTTCATTAATGATGAACACAAATGAAACTTAAGAGAGAAAAATGGAACAGGAGAGAAAAAATTTAAAATTTGGGAAAACATGACTACACGGCGTGTAGTACTTCTACACAAAGTGTTTATTAAAAGTTTACCCTGGGCATGTACCTTGGCCATACATGGCTGTGTAAACCACCCGGCAAAACGGTGTGTTCTTACACTACATGGCGTGTACTAACCCTTTTCCTCCCTGCCCGTTCACTCCTACACGGCTGGGAACACGGACTGTCCCAGTAGGAAACTACACAACGTGCTTGTCCACTACACGACGTGTTCTTAAGATCTCTCCCCTGTCCGTGTCATTAGTCACACGGACTGGTACACGGACCACTACTACACGGCATGTCAAAGGAGACACGACGTGTACTTGACATGCCTTACCTAGCCCGTGTTGTTAGTGACACGGCCTGAAACACAGTCGACACTACACGACGTGTTCCATACAGACACGGTTGGCACTACACGACGTGTTCCATACAGACACGACGTGTACGCAGAAGGATAACACCAACCCATGCTGTTGGCTACACGGCTGACTACATGGTCAACTTTACATGGCGTGTTCCCAAGGGACACAACATGCACTTGAAAGAAAACCCCGACCCATGTTGTTCGTGAAACGGTCGAATACCTATTCCAGACTACACGGCGTGCTAAGCTAGTACACGGTGTGTTCCTATAGGAAGCTTTACAACCCCGTGACTCTGCCCAACATAGTTAGGGACACGGCTAAAAACTACACGGCGTGTATGCATAAAGTATACACCATGTATTCTGGGTTTTTCCGGATAGTATCCTCAGAACTACACTAGAGCCCATAAAACAAAAGAAAACAAGTGTTAAGGTGCCAAATTCTGATCCATGGGGGCCCATACTCCCCGCGAATCAAAGATTGGCATCATAATAATGGATATAACAAGTAAAAAGTATAACAACTCATGATCCACCAAATCCCGATCCTCGAGGGCCCATAACACCTCTAAGACCAAAGTTTGGCGTCCATGAAAAAGAAGCTCGAAACAATGATACCCTATCAACATAGCAGGTATTATATCACATCAGATATCACAATAGCATGCATCTTCTATCACAAATTCTATCACAACAACATGAAAATTCTAATACAATCTAGATGGCATGGAAAAATGCATGACATGTGATTTTCTAACAAGTTCCTATATGATGCATGAGATGTCATACCGTCATCTCATAGGGTTGCAACAAAATATAACAACAATCATACAAACAATAATAGCACAAAACAAGTACACCACCCAACGGCGAAATCAATTAAACTGTAACATTTGCAAAAACTCAAAAATTGCAATATTTGAGGTAATCTGGATTTTTCCCTGTACACGGGTTCTAGAATTCCCGGGAATAGCTATTTACCATTTACCTATTCCATCCTATCCATATATAATGTCGCTAAATAGTAAGTCAATAGAAAAGGAAAGAAACTCCTCTGATACCACTTTATAACGACCTGAATCAGGAGCCCCTCAACTGGTGCCCAATGCCCGGTTCGCCATATGAACTCAAGTACATTTCCCCAAATGCCAGAGGCTGCTGACTAGCAGTGAGGGACTTGGTAAGTTATTGGGGAAACTATGCCCTCATTTGGTAAGGTATACAAGGTACATGAAACAACAGTCAATAGCGGAAGTAGTAAACAACATACAACAACTAAAACTAAATAGCGGAAGCAATGTATAATATAATAATGATGCAGCATGGTACATGTATCTAAGGAAAGCATCAAACACATCAACGTGGTGAAATACAACTGAGAACAAAGCACTAAAAGTAAACAGCAACTCCAGCAACATCACAAGACTGAGCTCGGTCCTATGCTCTCCAGCTCCAACCAATAATCATGTACCTAAAGTAGAAGGGCCACAATCCCTATCCACACCTGCAACCATATAACCTATTTGGGCTGAAAAGCAGGACCCAAACAGGGTGTGAGACTAATACGAGTAGGAAATCACTACAAGATCTGTGCCCTACTATCAGTGAGCAATATAGAAAAAGTAAAGGAAATAAATGCAGCAGAGAAACAGGAGTACTCTAAAGTAAAAATTACTAAAAATCTCCATTCACACTTATTTATTAATTTAATACAATAATTTAATTATAAACCAAGGAATCTATCAAACACCTCTATATTTCTAAGGCAAGTAAGTAACACAATAGGTATCTCAGCAGACTACCTAAACAACAAGCAGTATAAAACCCAAGTTTGTTCTTTGGCTTGGTGGACTCGTCACAACCAACCAAAAAATATTCATGGTGACTCTCTGGGTGGCTCACACTGGATGAACCCTATAGTCGAGTAAACATACAAAGGCACAGACACTCTGGGAAGCTCTCACCGTCAATTCCCCTGCGATATTACAACGATAGATATATAATCTCTGAGGAAGCACTTGCGTCTAATTCCTCCTATAGTCTCGATATGTAACTAAGTACATTATAAGGAAGAACAAAGTCACATTCTATTAGGTCCTGCGAATGATACTAATTTATAACAGACTCTCTAGGGAAGCCCTTAATCATCAATTCCCTCTTTAGTCCACCACACCAGGTTCCCATATCCCTGAGTAGTGTAGTCGTGCGTAATCGACTGTAATCAGCCAAAATTAAGCTCAACAAACTACTTGTCTAATATGTACAATGCATCAAAAGCATATAAATAGTAGGCAATACATGCAATCAACTATATCAAGGCAAGAAAGAAATGCAACAAGGTATGCCTCACAGGAAACCTAAGACAAACGACGGTAAATAGCCAAAACAGGGGGAACACCCATGGGGTGATCCTCAAAAATGCTAAAAAGCAATTATTAATCATCTAATGACCTCAATCATACATGCAATCTAAGGAAGATAACAATACAGGATCAAAACCCTAACCCGAGATACCCAATACATGGGTATCCAACACTTTTTCACCAAAAACTCAAATACATTCAACGTAGGGCAACAAACCACCTACCTCAATCCTAGGAGATCAATATACTTGAACCTCGGCCCGTGAATCAGCCTAGAATGAAGAATATCTTCAAAAACGTCTAAAACATTCAACCTCAGATAACTCTCACAAGAGAAGGAATCAGGAAACGTGGCCAAATAAGAACCAAGAACTCACCGCTGCAATTATATTGCAACTGACGACGTTCGATTCAGATAACCGGTGACAGATAGGTGGATTGGAGAAGATCCGTGGCCATACCCTCACTCTCGGTCGAAGACGCTGGAGAAGAAGACGTATTCGGGGTTAAGTCACGACCCCAGTCCATTTAATGAAATAAAAATAAAAGTACATGGAGTTTACTTCATGAGTACACGGTGTGTACTCGCCCTTTCCGTACACTGCATTAAGTGGCCTCCACATCACCGCTACACACCGTGTGTGTGGCCCGGACACAACCAGCACACGGCCTCGCGTGGGAGAAAAGTACACGGCGTGTACTCATAAAGTACACGACGTGTACTTAGAAAATTTCCAGATTTTCTTCTTTTTCTCAAAAATGACCAGAAACAGAAAAACATACCTAAAATGAAGATCTGGGTTCTTACAAGAACATAGGATCGGGATGCTCATATTCATGCACAATACCCGCATTTTTTTCGAGTAACTTTTTTTTGGCTTTTTGGGGATGTAAATCCATAAGGTGGAGAGAATGTAATGTCTCGGATTTTCCATGTATTATTTTTAAATATTATATAGATTAATTTGGAATTTCCATGTGTTATTTTTAAATATTATATGGAGTAATTTTGAGACCAGGCACTAAGAAGACATGTGATTCCAAGGCCCTATGTGCCTAAAAATAAAATTTTGAAAATATATTAAAATATTATATAGCATGCACACTTGGTTTTCCTGAAAAATTATAATATCTTCAAAATGGGTTCCCAAATAAAAAATATGAGGGAACTATTGCGTTCAGAGAAGCGAATTTACCCTACGCGCTACCTAACATCGGGCGGTGTGAGTCAGCTGTGAAAAGTAGTTTCAGGTGTTTTTAAAGACATAAAATAAATTAAAGATTTATTTTATTTATCTGTTTTTTCGACACAAATATGATTATTATTTTAAGTAATCCTTTAGGTAGGGATCTAGGGTTAGGCTCATAACCCTGGAAGTTACCTAGAGGCTCTGGAGAGAAACCCTGGAGAATTCTCTTAGGGGAAATGATAGAGACTTGGATAAAAAACGTTCTTGACAGATCTCACCAAAGATAATCAATATTTAATAGAGAACGATCCAATTCCTTGTTAGGATGCATTATTTTGTATTTTCCTTCCCCATTATTGAATTCAGTGATGAACACGGACCAACCAACACACAAGTTGATTTGTGGTTCAATCATTACTTACAGGATGAGTTTAATCACGGGATTATCAGAGTTTGATTATTTGAGAATTGATTTGGTTTTATTTTCTTATATTTCTTACTAGAACAGATCAAGGAAGGAACGAACAACAGTCAAGGTTCATTCCTCATATTTTTTCCTTGTGTTTCTCTCTCCCCCATTTTCTACGTGTGTTCTTAATTCTTTGTCACATCTTTGAACAAAAGATCATCACGCCTTTATTTCATAGCGCAACGATTCAAAATTTTAGATGCTACATCAGGAAGACCCAATAGAGGTGCGACAACGACATCAACAGACAAATCAAACTGAATCAAAAGAAACCATTCTTCAAATGCTTTGCATTGGAACATATCAAAATGGTTTTTAGATCTGATTGAAGGATAGAAACACCTTAATTTAGTGTTAGGGTAGTGAAACAAAACTAGATATGAAGTTTCACGGTGAACGGACCACTAAAAAGAGATTCAGATCATCGGCCGAGGCACATGGAGGAAAAATGAGACTTTATGAAAAAACCCAATGAACACAGCGTGTAACCCAGAGTTACACAATGTGTAGCCCCCATTGAGCAGCATCTAGGGTTTCAAGACATAGATAAATATCACATGGTGTGTGACCCCTATCACATGATGTATAGACTCTCCCCAGAGACTCAATGTGTATCTTGAGTGATACAAAGACATGGGGTGGAGTACATGGGTTGCCTACATGGTGTGTAACCCACCACACGACTTGTCCTAGACCAAGTACATGGACTAACCCATGTACCAGTACATGGGAAAAGGCACACGGGTTGACACCGTGTACTGGCACATAACCAGAGTACACAGGCGGATCCCAAATGGAAGGACACAACACACGAATCCTTTTACACGATGTGTACCCATCTTCTACAAGACATGTTCTAGAAACATAAGCTATTGTACATGGGAAGTACCTAGGGTAAAGGGACATTGAGTGAGACCCTACTACACATCGTTTACCCCCTTTCTACATGGATTGACTTTCTTGTTCTCTGTATCTTGGAAAAGTTTCATTTGGGTTTGTTCCCTTATCATTTCCATGAATTTAGGTACGAATCATTTCCTACTCATAGGACTATGATCCCTTTAGCATGACTTCCTAGATAGAGTTTTTGGAATCCCCCTATAGGCCCATAAAATTATTCTCTATTCATTCTTCATGCCCTGGGTAGAGTCTTTGGAATTGACGCGAATAACTTTATAGGGCGTCGATCCTTTACTTAGTATGTTAATCCATATTGAGTTGTTTGTATCACCCCATGGACTTAGCTGTGATCCTCATATACTGTATCATATCTCTCTTCAAATATATCATAATATCTCTCTAATTATGGTTCCTATCAACATATCTCTCTCATGATGGTTCCTGATGACTGGTAATTCTTGGACGAACATCACTAGTGCTATCAAACTTAGGAGTGTGTTCTCCAAGATGAGTGCTTCGTGGAATCTTTGAGCTAGATCCCTAATGTTGGTATGCATTAGTTTTGACTTACCTCTAGACTATGTAACTTGGTTTTAGTATATCTAGATATTTTTATATGCGATGTAGACATATAATTGTCTAGAGCTGACTGCACTTTCCTTTGTTATATTACTTTGTGCTTTTGAGGTTTTCTAATGAGTATTATTATACTTACCCCTACACGGGATTATCCTGCACGTGTCATGTTTTGTGAATATGAGTGACCTTTTGATAGAGTCCTAGGAGGACTGAGACCAAACAATTATTTGTGAGATCAGGTATACTGAGGTGTGTTCCTATAGCTACAAACAACAGTCCTAGTACCTTTGTTTACAAGTTGGACTTGTGGTTATAGAATTATTTTGGTGGGCTTGTATTTGGCCCAATTTCACTTTACTTTCCTATCGTACTCTATTGGTTGGGATATAGTGGTATGCATGCATTGTTTACTTAGTGGTTTCTACATTTTATTATTTTGTGGGATTGGATATGGGTGTGTGCGTACAAGTATATAGGAAATTCCTCCCATGCTAGTGATATTCCTACTCAGTGCTAGTCATCAGCCCCTGGCCTCTTGGATACAGGCTTGGGGAGTCACAACACGGGCCCCACTAGGACGGCTCACGACAAAGAGTTTGTTAGGACATAAAAAACTTGCATTAATAACAAACAAAAAGTGAATCTATTATAATTATCCTATTTATTTGTTAGGATATTACATAAATACATAATATATAAAATTAGTAATCACGTGATAGACTACATTTATATAAAAGGGTGAACATCTCTTTTGAGATAGTGGGATCCATATTGACTTGGGTTTAGTCAATTCTAAATATGAACATGTAGTTGGCATATAAACTAGTTCCACAAGTAAATGTGGAATAGGAATATTCTAGAGACACATACTATGTATAAAGGTTAAAACCATAGTGATGGTTTTGAAATAACTATGGATAGTGATACATTATTCAGTAAGAATAATAAGTCCTACAAGTAATTAGTATATGTAAATTAATTAATATTTTAAATAACAATTAAAATTCAATAATAGATTCCATGTATCAAAATGAATGGGGGATTATAAATTTTTAATACTATAGTGGGTATTCAAATGAGATTATACATGGATGGTATAAGCGTAGTACCAGTAATGCTCGATTGGTTATACAAACTCATTTTTACTAAATCCATTATAATTTTACTTATAATAACTAATATATATGATCATTTATTAATAATTGGATGTCATGACCACCATTCATGGAAGGTGTCTATACGATGTAACTAGAAAGGGATGATCATGACCCAAAATGCTAATAAAGGTTGTACATTACTGAAATCCAATTTAGGATTGAAGTAAGAAACAAGATCATAGAATATTAATTTGGAATGAATGTGTTCCATGTGTCTACCAGTTCTTAGTGGGAGAGACATAGTTTTTCAAGTAAATTTTTTTTGGAAATATATGGGAAATAACTCTTGGTCTTCATGTTAGTTAAGACCAGGATAAAATATTTTATCTAGAGATTGAATTAAAGTAGAAACCTAAGTTCTAGGGAATGAGATCTACTAAGGTGGATCTAAAGGTTTCTTGGACCTAGTCAATCATACATATAATGACATGGTATTAAAAAAATACAAGTTAGAACAATTCAAGGGAAGAATTGTTTCCAGTGTCACATGTTATAATCACTCTAGGTTGACATGTTCAGAACATGGGAAGATATTGACGTGGTGAGTTGAAATCCATATGATTGAATATGGATCGATCACATTTTAAATGATATGTACAAAAAATAAATATATATTTCCAATATATAATTTATAGTAGGAAAATATCAGTTATATCCAGGAGAAATGCAAGTGAAGTAGTCAAAAATATACATTTGAACTTTGGTAAGTACAAAAGATATGTACTTGGTAAGTGGAGAAGAAAGGATATTAGTTTTATGGTAACACAAACTAGTCTTCCTTTAGATTAATACGATCTAGTATCATAGTTAGGCTAAGGTTTTGAGTGAGAAAAGATCATATAAGCCGGTGGAATCTATACCTACAAATACCAAGTATGTTGCGGCTTCTGAGGTAGATAAGAAGCAGTTAAACACAAATATTTTTTGAAGTTCTTGGAATCTCACCTAGAAAGTAAAGTATTATCTTAATATAAATTATGATATTTTTACTATCCAATATTTCAAGTTATGATAGTGGAAAAAGGGATATACTTTGGGATAACATCTCTTGAGAAGTTTTAGTCAAGGATATGAGGTCGTAAATAGAATAATTTCCATGTGGAAGAATCATGGAAAGCCCAAAAACTAAAGCCATGACTCAGTAGAAACATGATATTAATCATGTGAGAGATAACAAGTATGGTAATCAATTTGGATATAGTGTAAGTGGGAGTGTTTTAATAGTGGGTACCCTAGACCCAACAATGTAGTAATTTTTATTACCACATCGTGTATATAGTTTGACATACATTATGTTTTCTTACCATTATAGTGTATAATTTTCTGCATCCACTATTGAAATGGTAATTTCCATAGATTAAATTTCACATAAAAAGGTTATAGAAGATCCCAAGCTATAATGAGAACCTCAAGATACCATGACATTTATCTAAAATAAAGGTCCTATTGTCTATATACATCTTACTGACTAGACACAATAGATGTTTGACTATCAGGTGCTAGGGGATCATAAGCATTGAGACTTCTTCTCATGAAGTTAGCACTTGGTGATATCTAGTAGTGAGATCATGAGGACATACCCACCAATAAGAACACCACATGTTTTAGGTGTAATTGTTTGTTTCTATCTATGGACATGTGTATTGGTCTCTTGAATTGAGATCATTATTAGTGTGTGCCATTTGATCATGTACTTTGATTCAAGAAAAACCATGATAATAAAATCATGGTGAGGTAGCTTGTGTTGGGTGCATCATTGGTGGTATGACATTGGTTGAATGATCAAGAAAGGATTTGTTGCTTGCAGGTTAAGGAAGTAATATATATCGGGCCATGTTGATCATGATGGTAGTAACTTCATAAGACCATGACCATGGAAGTCGAGGGTAAATCCATCTAGTTAAATCAACAAACAATAAATCAAGAAAGGGCGATGACATGGGTGTGCATCATACTTTATGAGATATTAAATACAAAGAGATTATATTATATAGTGTGTGTTCGTAGGTTGGTTTTCATTTTTGTGACTATAATTATCTATTTAGGGTCCATGATGGGTTTTTTATATCCCACTCTAGTTCTGTGAATAATATTCATCTCTATCGAGATAAGGTCCTAAAGGGTCACACACAATAGCATTTTCAAGAGTCTTCCATATTCAGTTGAATAGGAATATTTGACATAGTGGGATCCAGCAATGGGGTTTGGGATTTGTTCAAGGAGATACAATCACCAAAGCAATAAATAAATTCATATTATTTATGTTAAGAATAATTGGAATTGAATTTATTTATTAAATTTATTTATAGTTTTTAAATTAAATAAAAGAAAATATTATTTGAATGAATATTGGTTTAAAATATTCAAGGTTCATTTAATATTTGTGAGAATGAAAATTTGAGTTAATGGATCAATTATTATCACATAATATATTTTTTATATTATAGGAAAGTGATAATAATATTTTTGACTCAGTACAATAGTCATAATATGCCATTTATAGAGTGTTAATTATTCAGGGGTTGGGGAGGAAATATCATATAATCACATAACACCTTATAAATTGAGGAGGAAATGGATTTTACATATACTATTCACAACCACTATCTCTCCTATTCTATCCCATACACTCTAGAGAGACAGGATTTGGATCCATGAGTTTGGATTGAGCTCTCTCTCCTGAATCACAAGAAAGGAAATGCAATGATCGTCGGAGCATCGAAGGCATCATTGGAACTCCATGATAGCACCTTAATTTCAAAGATCGATGCTCTCATAGATTTTGAAGTATGTGTGGATGATCTAGAGGAATTTAAATTTGGATTCTTTGAGAAACAACTTCCAATGATGAACAAACATCGAGTGTGGCTTCAGATCTAAACTAGGTATTTTGTGGTTTTAATTTTGTGCTTAATCTTCTTCATGTGAAATCCTTAGATTATACTGAGAAACAATTCATAAATGTTGACGAGTTCATATCCATCTTCAGTGAAAAATTTTAAAATATAATTTTTAGGGCTTTGGCTGTATGCCTGGTACCTTTAAGATTTAGTGTAAGAGAGTTAAGAGTAAAATTCACGAACCTTCTCTGATATTCTCTTGATGTTCTTTCAAATGATGCGGTAGGTGCTTTTTATTCCTTTGGTTTGTGTTTTTAGAGGCATGGTGGCTTTGAGGAATGTAAATATGGGTGAGATTCATAGATTCAAGATCATTTTCCAGAATGTTTTTAAGTTTTTAATTCTTGTATTGATGTTATAATTTAGTTATGTATTGATATGATTAAAGCAATTTATCCTTTCCTTATATTTTTGTTAAGTTTTTGTGATAAAGAGATTCCTATTTGAGAGGTTTCACATGAGGTATTTAGTTTTTAAGTTTTTTTTCTCCTTCTAGTTTTTTTTAATTCCAAGGGAAATAATTTTTTTATAGGCATCTAATACATATTATTGAATTTTTCTGGCCTTTTACTTTGTGTTTTGCAGGTGTTAAAGGTGGTTCTAGAGATTTTTAGGGATGAATCATAGATCAAGATAATAATTTTGCGCCTTTCAATGAAACTATTCCATGGTGTTGGACCCACCATGTTGTGGTTGGTTTAGTTTCCTCATGGATTTGGTCATTTGGATATTTTTTTTGAAAAACAAGAGCTTGTTCGAGTTAGTCCATTTTAGAGGAGGGTTATGTCATGGTTAGAAACTACAATGTGGTGGTCCCCATTTTGGATGTAGTGGTTTAAAAGAAATAATTGTTTTAAATGGGGAGGAGGAAAGAACATATTTTTATCATTGTGGTTGGAAAAAAAACATGTTTTAGTGAATATTACACCATGTTCATTATGGGGTTCGAAGGGGAGATTTGAAGGAAATATTATGAATACCAAAACACTTTAGCCTTAATTATTGATATATTAACCTAAGAACAATCTTATAAAACCACATTTCCATTTTATTTGATCAAATAATCCATCAATATGAGTTAAAGTGTATTTATTCTTCATAGTCACATAATTAATATTCTAGTAATTAATTCATAAATGAAGGCTTCCATATACTATTTTGTAAATGAGAACTGAACTACCCAAGGTGAAATAACTAAGAAAATTAAACCCTTTTTTTCAAGGTCTTCTAATTGATTTTTCAATTCATTTAATTCTAAAGGATCCATACAATATTTGGGTAAGGAAATGAGACTCATTATTAAAAGTATATCAATCAAGATCTCCACTTTAATTTATGGTGGAAATATAGAGAAATCATTAGAAAACACTTACAGATATCAATCTAACACTACAAGAAGTTGATTCCCAAAATTTTACAATACCAAATCATAAATAAATCATGATAAATAATAATATATGGTCTTGATATCCTAGAGAATCAATCCTTCCCTTCTATATATTGAACCCCACTCACCTTGGAAGATGTGAGTGTTCCCATCAAGTGATGGAAACACCACTTTTGATGATATCAATCGATCTAAGCCTTCAAGTTGATCATCTAATCAATTCCTAGGATAAAGTTGAAAAATTCCACATCAAGGATAAGAAATTACCCTATAATTTTAGTATCCTAGATTACCATTACACTTGAAAGAAATTTTAATCCCTAGTCCTTCTTCCCCAAAGGAGTAAAATTCCTCATTACATATGACATGAGATCTACTTTTAAGATTATTTGGACAACTAATTTAGCATATATAAAATATTTTTAGGCACTTTTGATAAATAAATATAGAACAATATAAGTCAAAATAATCATAGTACCTCAAACTGTTTTAGGTCTGACCATTAATTCTATAGGTGTATGATCTATAATATATAACTTCCCAAATTTATAAAAACACTAAGATTTTATACTAGGATATGAGCTTATATGAATTAGATCCTATCCTCATGGAGGTTTATATAATTCTATATGTCTATAAGATCAAGTCTTGTAAGCTTTATATGCATTAAGATATAAATGTGATCCCTTTAAAGTAGTTGAACTTTATATAACACCTTAATAAAAATAATTACTATAAATTTTTTGCAAATGGGACACTTGAAAACATTGATGAAAAGTCTTTGAGGATTTTTTACTATTAGGATTAGAATGTCCCAAATTACCATATTAGAAGTATACCAGTGATCCATATTTAGAGGAAGCTTATGTGATAAAATTAGATATCATTTCACACTTTCACTACCTCCCTACCTAAACTCCTCTCGATTCCCATTTTGACTAGAGGAGGTACTCTAGATACTATCAGATATAACATAAGTATTCTTCATTTATATATACATCAAATTTAATTAATTTAAGTATATGGACACATCATATGTAACTCAACTAAGCCTTTCCATGCATTTGTTCATCCTAACTCAATTAAGGTCCCATATTTCATAATTATCATACAAGAGGAAAATTTTTATCTTGGTTAAGAAAAACCTTCTACATGATCAATGAATTACCCAACCACTACCTTATTATCCCAATATTTAAGACTAGTATAATAAAACTATTAAAGTATGAATGTTCACATGTATGATAATTTTTTAACCTCAAACACTAGGGATTGCTATGGAGCACACACCCCAAGTATATAAACCCCAAATATATAAATGAAACATATGCCTGAAATTCCATGTCTTATACTCAAAGAGAATCATTTTAGGTAAAAATAATATCTATGTATCATGAGTGAACTATTCATCTCTATATGATCCCTAACTCTTACATATATTAACATTCCATAATAACTCACATCTTTCCATAATTATCATTAATTAGGGATAACTCAAAGTTCATATCTAGGAGGTTATTTATAATATACTACATATCATGTAAAAAAAATCATATAAAAATGAACGTCAAGTTTACAATTTACTTATATTGTACAAAAATTAGATATTTTCATATTCTCAAGTATTTTAATTATATAGATATGTTTTAGTATTCATAGAAAAAAATCATATACATTTGAATAAGTTTTATCACATCATAATATGTAAAGATATTAAATTATCCATATATCTTTGTTTCACCAGTGGTGTTGTCAAAAAATATGATATATCAACATGTAACACCTTCTATTCCATTATATAGCCACCCCAAAAAAATTATTACATCAATAATGACACTAAACTCTTTATAAGGATGGTATTTTTATAGAACTTGTTTGGATAAGGGTGAGATTGGGGCTTCTTATGAATTAGAAATCCATAAAACTTACTTTAAAAGTTTTAAATACTTAACCAGTAAACTCCCTTTAAGATATTTGATGTTATAATGTACTTAAATTATTCTATATAAATAATAAATTTTAGTAATTATTTTATCTAATTGTTTTAATATACTTGAAAAGAACAAATCATAATTAAGACCATTTATCATCAATGTAGCCTCTTAAAATGATAGCTGCACCACTTCAATAATATATATTCAATTTATCTCAAGTTCATAAGTATACACTTAAAAATTATCTAGTAGATATCACTATAATCTGATTGGTATTTTATCCATCTTAAGACTTATATCATAAAACATTGGTAAATAAATCTTTTTAGATTTATCCATTACAAAACTCTTTACATATTACCAGTATGTGTTCATATTTAGACTAAATATACTTTACCCAATCTATCATAATATATCTTAATATCAAATATATAGGATTATTTACCATGAATTACATTAATAAACATTAACTTGATGTCATCTTTGACAACACGGACATATTTTTTATATAATAATAGAAATAACAAATTTGACAAGACCTAACCCTATTGGGACCCTACATGTGTGGAAATAAAGTTGGGTGTGCCCAACCAAACCAACCTATAATAAGATAAAGGTATATGACTACCACTAAGATGAAACACACACAAAGTGGTAGGCATTCACCCATGAAACCCACATTAACAAAATATCAAATTTCCACTAAAAAATAACATTTGCAATAGATATCCACAAGTAAATTGAAATAAATGAGACTATAAGTGAAATATCATTAGTAATGAATACAATAATACACACTCAATGTTGTATAATAAAGTATATAATATAATTCTCCTGACATAGAATATACCTTTTTATAAATGAAAATCCCAATGGAATTCCTCAATGAATATACCCATACTCCTATTCCAAGACACCTCCAATGAGAAACAACTAATTAAAATTTATAGTATAACACTGTTATATATACATCATAATAGACTCTTATAAATAACAAAATGTCTATATACAAGTATGTTATTACACAAGTTTTTATGTAGGGGTGAGCACAACAACCCAGTATAACATCCAAAATGATGAGAAACACCAGAGATGAGCCCATGAATACATAATAATAAAGTCATATGAAATCATAATATATATTAATGACCTCAAAACATAGTACCACCCATAGTTAATCTAGTATAAACATATTATAGAGGATTATATTACTCTCAAGTCCTAATAATATATCATAAACAAGTCTAGATTATCTTAAATGTTTGTATGAATCCAAAACATCGTAGATTTTTTATTTCTCCCAAATCACTATAATAATCACTCCCCAAATATTAAATATCATGAAGTTACATAAACTAAAATAGGGATCCAAATCTAAAAACACTTCTGAACATAAGGAATAATTAATCATCCTGAAGTGGAAGTACACTCATCTATATAATGGTTCTAAGGTAAAGGGTCCACATCACACTAAAAAAGATGTATCTATTTAGGGGATTACTAACCCAACAAATGTGGGAACCATGACATATTAAGGAATAAAATAAATTAGGGGGATAATATTATTATCTATATAATCATTTATTTTCATTATTATGGATATGGTATATTTTATATTTAGTTATATATCATTTATCTATTTCTTTATTCCCACTATAATATGTATTTCATGCTTATTTAATATTAGTTTCCACTATACTCAACCCCTTACTGACTATACAAGAACAAACATTATTTTGTTTTCCCATTTACATTTGAAATAATGAGGAATTATTTATTTGATCTATGGATAATAAATAGAGAAATAATAATGGTTTATGCATTTTTATGATGAAATTTATGTTCCCAATGTAATTAAATGATAAAATAAATATATAATCTCATGAGACTACTAAAATATTTATTTTGGAAGTTTTCAATGTATTAAATGACCACCAACTCTGCGTAGCTAGAGTTAGGATTATTACAACTACCTTTTCTTAATATTGGATAACCCCCCAAAATGACCCTAAGACAAAGATCAATGTATCAAATTAGTTTCCCAAAAATTAAATAGTTTGAGATAAAATAATAAAACCACCAAATTGTATTTAACAAACATATTCATATGGAACATACAACCATTTATATCCTAACTTCATCAATGTAACACCATAAACCGAACCACTGGGTCCGAACCGAAGTGCCACATGACCTCATACACGTCTCCCTATGCACAAAAGGTAGTCGACTAGTAGTGAGGGTATAATTACATCAGTGGAGAGACTATACCCCCACTATCAATCCCCTCACAATAGAAATACAATAGAAAATATAATAAATATAAAAATTAGAGTAAATATAAAAAATGATCTAGATGACATACCAGTTATATATGAATCAAATAGGCTCCCAAAGTGGAATGCCAAACTAGAGTACAATGTAAGCAGGTAAATAAATAAATAAAAACTTGTAGAGTCCTCCAGAGTTCATCTCGGTCTGTCACCATCTCTAATATCCTAAACTCAGCTGCCATCCAAGTCCCCTCTCCCTTACTCAGGTCCCTAAATATGAAGTTTTCTCGCACAAAAAATGACCATAAATGGCGTGAGTAATAAAACCTAGTAGGAAAAAACCAATTCATACTTAACTGATGTGATCATGTAAAAATATGTATTCCATAAACAAACAATAAATGTGAAAGAAACACAACAATAAAAAACCGTGAACTTTTGTGCTAACCAATACACCATGATCCCCGATTGTACATGCTTTGGCTCCATGCTGAAAGGAATGTCAAGATATCAGGAGTAATCAATAACTATACATGAGTCTAATAACCATGATACTCAACATAATGTGTAAATATTACTTATAATATACTATACATAAAGTGAGTCATGTTCTCGACATCCTCTAGGCATCGAGTGATCGTGCTACTCGACATTCACCAGGTATCGATTAACATGATCCTTGGCATTCGATAGACATTGAGTGTATCACACGAAATCCATGAGGAATAATATTATCCCTACCCTATTCTTGGGTCCATAATTTCCATTATCGTAAGTCATTCACACTCCCTCTATAAGGTATAAACATGTCATAATGGTCTACCTGCTTTGGGAACCAAGAACAATATCTCCAGAAGCACACATAACAGAGTAGAACACACAAGAAATCATAACATATCATCATTAGTAAAAGTAGAAACATACAATAAATGTGATCAATATTAAAAAATAATAAACAATATATGGATGTACTCATGGAAAAAAGTATCACATAAGGTTTTCATGGGCCATGTACACACCCACTTGTGATCAAAATCAAGAATGACAATCAAGTATGCCAACACAAGTGTTATATCATATAAATAAGTGTAAAAAATATCCCCAAAAGGTAAGTAAATTACTACCTCAAATTCATTGGTGAATAGATTAAAGGTTCATCAAGGAAACTTCACCCTAATCATGTCCACATACTCATCATCTCAAAACACTATCTAAGAATTCCTAGAACTGAATCTATTATTTTATTTCCAAAAGAAATAAAACCATCACATGCACTGAATCTTTCTCTCTCCTAGATAATTTCTAAAATTATCAAAATAATTCCATAATATGATTCTTTATAATTACACATTATTTAATTGAGAAATATTACAACCACACATGTGATAATAATCTCCCTCTCTCTCTAGAATTACTCAAGATGGAAAAGAATTATTATTATTATTCATTTCCACAATCCTGAGTTATTATGACAGCCCATATCTTTAATACAATTTATTTCATAATTTATTACATAAAATCACACTTAGTACAACATAGAAGATAATGAGGCCTAGTGTATTTGGAAATTTAGGTACATACACAAAAAATTTCAATATAAATACAACAACATTATTTAAAAACTCCATAACATGTGCTTATATTCTGTGGATCTTCTAAAACTGCACAAGATAACCTAGGGATGTACATAATAAAGGGTGAGCTATAAATCCTATAAAGGGAATAAAAAAAGCATATCATGAGGTAAACCAGTACATGTGAGACAAGAGGCATGTGAAGGTATCATTATAGGGGTGAGAATCATAATCTTGAACAATGGTTTATGGTATAACATGATAGCATAAGGGCAACATGGGAATGTGGAAACAACATAAAACATGACATCATAAACATAAGTCAAGACTAACCACCAATACAACATAACATAGTTTTATTAAGATAACTTACCATTCACTATACATGGAATCTCATGAGATAAAAACATTACCCAATGCATCATAGGTCTATATAATTTTGGGCCCACTCATCACTTTCATATCATGTACATGCACAAATGTGCCACATAGATCATACAAAATAAGGATATATTTCATCAATTTTAACTCCAAAATTAACTATAGTGGGTTACATAAATGAAAATAACCAATAAATAAAGGATATGTATAACTAGTTGAATACCAGTAACTGTAAATGGAGGTGGTTATTTACTACACAAATGTTTGGCATGGAAAATCACAGGATAATTTCGGTAGCATAACGGGTGTACATAAAGTTTTATAGAAGGGATGACTGAGAGATAAAGGGGTATAAAATTACGTGGTAATCATAAGAAAAATAAGAGGGATGTTTAAGAAAATATCCAAACTTGAACAATTTGAAATAAAAAGGCATGACATTAAGAAGGTGCTTGATTAAAGAGAAGGAGAGGATCCCTTACCTTGATATGGATCTTCTAAAAGCTTGGGAGGAGATTGTTGAGAGTTTTATGAAACCTTGGTAGGAATCTATAGAGGGGATGAAATCGTAAATTAGTGATATAAGGGTTTTTAGTGAATATGAATGAGATTTTTGGTGGGTTTATGTAGAAAAAGAGAGGGTAATTCTTCATTAATTTTCAAACTTAGGTTTTGGACCCTATATGATAAAGTAATCAAAACCACAAACCCTCCCATGGTTTTTGCCCATGGTTTATACCAAATAGGATTTTTTAATTATTTTGTATGGATAAGAACCAAAAAAATTAAAATAATTCCCATGGTGATGTTGAAGTGAGTTATGTTTATAAAGATTTGATTTTAAAGCTTTAAAATATAATATAGATTTTGTAGGATTCATTAAAGCATTATAAAATTAATAAAATAAATTAAAAAACATATTATTTTAAAGGGTAAATTTTTATTTCGTCGTGGATACATTTTATGGAATATGTTACATCACTTTTGAGTCATTATGATGTCATAATACATACTACATATTTATACCATATTTAATTTTTACCAAAAAATTTGACAATATCATAAAATTATGAAAAATTTACTATTGAATAATTTTGATGTTATGATTTAAAAATAATATTTATTTTATCAAAATAATTATCTAAATATGAGAATTTATACTTTTAAATCCAAAATCCTAATTTATTGAGAAATACTGGGTTTTTTTTGACAATAATAGTTTTCTAAACTTTATAAAAATTATGTTTTAAATTCATAAAATTATATTATCATTTATATTTAAATAAATATTATTTAATAATAATATTTTATTAAAATAATATTTATTTAAAAAATTATTGATTTCATCAAAAAGATTGTCTTGATCTAAACTATATATTTCCCAAAAATACAATTTGTGTTTCATCACATCAAAATATACTTTTTATCAAACTCATTGTTTAATAATTTATAAAGTAATAATAAAAATTAATAAATATAATAATTATCAAAATAAAATATAAAAATTAATACTGTTAGGGTTTAGATACATAGATCTTTATTACACCATTGGATCCCCTAAGGGTAAGGTGTGTGATGGTGATATTTTAACAGTGTGATTTGACGAACATGGTTTGGGTCATGATCTTGATGAGCTTAAAATTCCCCTCTAAATAGTTTTTCTTGTGCTTAATTTTTTGAATCTTAGGTTGAGATTGGTCAATGAAAAATCTCAATGATACTATCTTCCTTGGAAGCTTCGATAAATGGGATTCATAGGGTATAAACCTTCTGACCTAGGACATCTCTTCCTTAGTCCATGTCAAATGGATTTTATCATAACCCTTAATATACTAATCTTAATGATTATTGTAAAGTTTATATATTATCAATGGTTATGATCCTCAATAGTATTTTTAAATTTTAGAGATCATATAATGGTCCAAAATAACCAATGTAGTGTATGTTTTTTCTATAACAACATTACTTGATAATGCATTTATTCATTCAAAAAGATAATTTCATTTATAAAAGTTGAGGTCATTAAAATTATTACCATCTTAGTAAATATTTATAATTTATCTATAAATATTTATAGAACTTAATTCAAAAATTTATTTATGAAATGATTTTTATGGAACCCTTACCTAGGTTTAATCCTTTGCAAACGTAGCACCCAACAAAGTGGAGAGAGTGTGGGATTATTCCATGCTTAGAAATCGAATGAAGAACTTGGTTTGGTTGAATAAGTACTAGTTGATCTCTCATAAACGAGTTTTTAAATTTCTAATACTTTAAGGGAAATACCAAATAAGTATAGGAGAAGGCTTATGTATTTTTTTAAGGCAAGGGCCTACGACGACTTGCATCATTAGCATTCCTAAATTAAATTCATTATTTAATTTTATATTTGAATAATTATTTAATTTTAAGATCTTAAAATTGTTTATAAAGGTATTACAACCTTTAAAAAATAAAAAATAATCAATTCTCATGATTTTAGGCATTTAAAATCTCTAAAAAATGTATTTACAGGTCGAAGAATAGGAAATTCTAAAAAATCAGGTAAAAATAATTACCCTTATATATAGAGTAAGTGATTCATATGGGTAACTTGGTTTTACCATTATGTGAATGGTTACCCTTATGAAGGATTTGTAAAATCCAAGGTACCCTTATTAATCCTTTTAAAATAGAATCTTACCCTTACTTAGTGCCCTTAGTACACTTACACAGTGCATGAATTCACAAGATTACCCTTATAAAGGTTAATCCTACCATTACATAGCTAAAAAAATACCATTTACTCTAACATAGAGACTTAAGTACCCTTACACAACCTTTATAAAAACAATATTACACTTACATAGAGGAAGAATTACCCTTATGTAGTAGAGGGTTTCCCAACTGAACTTTACGCAGTGTAATGGTTACCCTTACACAACCCTTATAAAAAGATCTATACCCTTACACAACATATGGAGATATCATTTACCCTTATATAAATAAAGAAAACCCATTCTCACCTTTAAAAAACCTTTGTAAAATAAGAGTTACCCTTATTCAAAGCATAAGTTCTACATAAGGGTAATAATTTTCTTGAAATTTTTAATTTCACATACAAAATACATTTAAATTATATCAAGAGAGGGTTTTAATAACATTTAAATATTGATAATGTTACAATAAATATATCAAAAAAATACCTACATTAATCAAAGGAGATACATTTAATATATGATAAAGATAAACTAAATATTAAATACATTAAAAATTCCTTAACTACTATGATTCATCAATTTAAATTCAATATACCAAAAAATATGTACACACATATTTCTAGCTTGAGAAATTAATTTTCAATTGATATATTTTATCATTAAATTTAAAAATTTAAACCAAATTTATTTTATTCACCAAAAACATATTTAAAAGAAATTTTTTTATTAAAATACAAAGATTAATATGAAATGAGGGATTTTAAATAGTGAATTATAAATAAAATATTCAATAAAATAATGATTTATTATATAGTGTCGTTGGGTATCTGATGATAATATCAGTGATTTCATGACACTATATTAGACACTAAAATATTGGTGGTACTTTACTATAATTATTGTGGGCCTATGGATGGTTGGTGGGAGTCCATCGAGTACTTTATAGGCCTAAAACTATTTTTTTTTCAAATGGGTAGGAAAGGGTTATTTATAAATTTTTAATAAAAACACTCTCTTGGGGGTGTCTTATCTAGTTGGGATACATGGATGGGAGGCTAGAAACACCTTCATTATTCTTCCCCTCCTCTTATTTATTTAATACAGATGGTTTAGATTTTATTGTCTATGCGAGTAGAGGTAAAATTCCACTTATATCTTTCACATTCACTATTTATTTTCTTTATCCTATAATTTTGGATGTTTATCTTGGTATTTTTATTAAAATTGTATTTAATTAATGGAGGTACCACATCATAATGATGATTATATTGTTTTTGATACCTATATTAGGTTAAAAAAGGATGGAATCTTGTTGTTTCTCACTTTTTTGGTGAAGGCGATCTATTCATTGAATTATTATTTCAATTTTTTCAATTTAGGGTAAAATTGATTGAAAATTTGAGATAGGGAATTGGATATTTTTCTCATAGAGAGACCAAGATTTGTCTATGAGTTTTTTTGGAGTCAATTGTGTGGGAATCTAGAGAGTATATGCTTCTCAGTGATTCCCCTCTTTTATTCTAATTATTGAATAATTATGGAAATTAATAAAAAAATTGTAATTAATTTAATTGACCCTATTGAAAAGTTAGTATATTAAGGGAAAAATAATAATTTCATTGGATGAATAATAATTATTAAAAGTAGGTAACACCATGAGATGGTAGTTTTTCCATATCATTTATTTCTTTTCTACATAATTATATGTGTTGCATGATGTGAAAGCAAGGGTAAGTGGGGGGTGACTGGACTTCGTGTGAGTTTATGGTTATTTTTTTAATGTGTAGAAATTATGGATGACTTATTATGTCATGGTGGTGATCCAAAATACATTAACATGGAAATTAATTCACTTTTTTGACTTTTGTGAGGTGATAAACAATGTTTAAATAGTGAAGGACTCCATTGAGGATATTCAACCTTAGGTGATGGATTTAGTGACTAAGTTGGGTTTTGGTTATTGATTTTTGATTATATATGGAGAGTAGTGATATTTGTGAGGGTTGATAGATATTACTGATTGAGTGTTTGAATGGTAAATGGGTTCACCAGGAGTGGTGAACTTTGAAAGGTAATGGGAGTGATTATGATACTCCTTAAGTGGCCTCATATAGTTGGGTAAGGAATTATACCTAGGGTAGGCTAGTGGGTTAACTAACCAATGATTGGTTTACCCAGGGGGTTCATGTACAAGTTGAGTAACTGATAAACCTTAGTTATAAATCATGTGTGAGTTGCGACTTATAAAAGGGAAATGGGTTGAATGGTATCAACAAGTGTAGTGTCATATGATTATGAGTAATGAATTTCCATCGATAGAGTATCACATTGGTTAAAAGATGTTAGGACTAACTTAATTCTTTATAATTAATAAATTATAGCCTAACGTCATTTATTATATGATAAATGAGATATGAGTGGGATAGGTTTATCCTAAGATAGTCAGTCCTATACTGAGTGCATTGGTATGCTCGACACATGTGATACATGAGTTGATATTATCTGAGGTCTTAGAGATTGGTACATCATGATGCATTAAGTATGAGATGATTAGGGTGATTATAAATGGGACATGATTTATAAATTCATGTAACATGACCATGATTTCTTATCTTTACATTTTATATACTATGTTATATTGATCAACCCAAGGGATAGATAATGTTATCAAGCCTATTATTTAGGTGATCAACTAAGGAGTGGATATGTGTATCCTATCATAGTTAAGATTATATTTCTAGACTATATAATGCTATTTTGAGCCTTTTATAATTAGTAAAGTCTTAAAAAATTCTATCTATTCCCTTAATTTTTTAGGTGAGTTTAATTCTACCCAACCATTTATCACACCACGATTCACTGTTTTATTTCACCCTTACACCACTGTATTAAACTGATTTTGTATTGTAAATTATAATTATTATAAAAAATTGAAATTAATGTTTTATTAAATAATTTAATTTTTATAACTTTTAAAAAGTTATATTTCACTTTTTTTTATGTTTTCATTGTAGTTGGAGTTGATTTAGAGATCTCATGATAAAGTTGAAGAAAAATGGGCCAAACTGTGCAAGATTCCAAGCACACTCGTTGAATAAAATGGAAACTTCAGCTAATAAGTGAATCCAATTGGGATGAAATTTTTTGTAATGATATTAAATTAAGTTTTATACAAATTTTATTAACACACCCAATCCCAATTAGTCCATTAATTTTATTATACTATATATATGTAGAAAACCATGGGCTAAGTGGTTTTACAAAATCTGGGTGCCCAAAACCACCTTCCACTTTGGATATAAATTAAAACCTTGGGCACCCCATTTGAAATTTCAACCAGAAAGAAATGATATTCCATTTTTGAGGCCCAAAGGATTTATATCCTCATTCTTATAAGTTATGTATGCTATGGGAAGTTCTAATTAAACATATATGGATTCCTCCCTTTCCATGGAGTTTTAAACTCCTTGTGATCACCCAAGGTGGAACGTGATGTAAATTTTGAGCTTCTTGTTTGTAATATTTGAATGATATTTTTAATTACATGATTTTATATTGTTTTTATTCATAATAAATTATTATTTAATTGATTTATTTACTATCATGTCATGCTCAAACTCATATGACCATGTTTGTGGGTACCCATTTGTGTGATGTTTCACACACCGTTCACAACTTCTTCTTTCCCCTTTTAATTGTGGTGTTTGTGTGGTTTATATTGGTCAATTAAAATCTATTAAAAAATTCCATGTACATGTAAATTTATTTCATGGTATCACAATGAAAAATCATACAAACCTGGAAAACATGTATATTTCTTCATGTGTTTCCTCAGAGAGTTTTGGTTATGAAGTCAGACACAAATCACCCTATCATCGGTGGTAGTTGGTGAATAATTTTGTGTTTCTGACTGAAAACTAAGAGTAATACTAGTATAAACTTAGTAACATTATGGTTCTAGATGTTTCAACCAAGTTTTTAAAATACCTAAACCCTATCTCTTGAGGCTATGAAGGATAATAATCATGAGGTTTCTCTTGGTTGATCATGCTTAATTAATTCTGTTAGTTTCCACTTTGTTTTATCACTTTCCTTTTTCTATTGGATTCTTAAATCATCAAACCCCAAGTTTTCCAAAATCCCATTACCCTTTTCTTTTCATAATCACAATTTTATTTTTGAATTAATTATCTAAGGCTCCTTTGAGAGATGACCTAGGGTTCCTACTATACTGTAGAAATTCTAATAAAACCAAACATTTAATTTGATGTGCTTGAAAAAACGATCAAATTTTGGAACCATTTCTAGGGATCCAAGATCATTTTTCCATTTTATTTATTAATTTTTCTTTTTTATTTATTACCCATTTCAATATTTACCCCTTCCCTTTTGTTTGCTTTTGTTTTTATTAATTTGTGTGTGTTTCTTCTTCTTTTTATCTCTCTCTATATAATTCTATAATATAAAATTATCTTTTATTTTCTCATTTAATTATTCTTAAGTTATTTTATTTTATTAATAATTTATTAAAAAAATCAACAAAAAAAACTTCACAACTTTGTTGTATGAAAATATTTGGAAAATAATTATTGCTTAAAATTGACCTAGAAATTAAAAAGACTCTTTACTCAAAAAATAGGTCATCTAAAGCAGGACATTAAAGTAACATTGAGGAACCTATTTTTTAACCTCAAGTGGTCCCAAACCAATCAAAAATTTAATCAAATAAAACCCCATTAATCATGGCTACAAATAATTGAACTTTAAAATAACTGACCACCCCTGATGTGGAGTACCAAACTGCATACATCTAATACCCCAAGGAAGCATCCAACTTTGAATTAAGATAAATCATTATCCACATCCTTCCAAAATTACATGGTATTCTTGGTGAGGACCCTCATAAACATATCAAGGAGTTTCACATAGTGTTCTCCACCCTAAAACACTAAAAATGTGACTGAATACCTCATAAAGTTTAGGGACTCCCCTTTCTCCCTTGATAGTATAGCCAAATGCTTGATATACTATATGCCTAAAAAAATTGGGGGATGTAATGACTATAAATTACTCTTTATATATAAGTTTTTCCTTTCCTCTATAATTGAATCAATTATAAAATAAATTTTTGGAATTAGGAAATCATAAGAAGAGACCCTTCATGAATATTAAGAGATATTCAAAAGACTTTGCTCAAGTTTCCCCGACCACAAAATAAGTTAACACTTTATAATTCAATAATTATATGAATGAATTATCCCCATGGATCTTGGAATGATATATAATACAGTTGGTGGTTCCCTAGTTGATAAAACTCCTACCACCACTCATGGATTAATTTCCAACATGGATCAAAATGCACAACAATTTGGTAAGGAGTAATTTCACCCACTCAATGAGTTAATGAGGTAAGTCAATCATTACTATAACAAAATGTAGATAATAAAATTGATGAGATGCATACCATTTTAATCCAATTAGCTCAAACTCAAGGTAATGCACACTCTCCTCCAATTCCATTACATTGTGGTATTTGTTCTGATAACACTCATTTTTCTAACCAGTGCCCACAACTTTAGGATTCATCTAAGTCTTGGAAAATAGTATTTCCAGGTCATCTATTTAAACAAGTACCACACTTAAAGAAAGAACCATTTGGTCCAAATAAAAACCCAACGTGGAAAGCACAACCACAATATCGACTAGGAGGAAACTTGACCTACCCTAAATAGAACTAGTATCAACAAGGACAAGGTATTAAACCTTCTTATACTTAAAAATCTCAAAACAATCTTCCTCCTCCCAAATATGAACTAATACTTGAGGACATGGTGAATAAAATGGAATCCCAGAACCTCCAGTTCCAATAGATAACACAATCGTCTATTCAAGACCTTTGAACTCAAGTGGGAAAATTAGAAAACACCATCATTTATGTAAATATGTAATTTTATGGACACCTACCATCCCAAACTATTGTTAATCCAAATGAAAAAGGTAATGTATGTGAAATCACACTTCATATTGGTAAATAAGTTTCTACATCCAATGATTCTACCCAACATGTATGTCTCCATTTTAAAAAATCTCCTTCCCCACCCTTAAAAGTTTCATGCGAAGAAAAAAATAGAAAATGGGTAAAAAAAATTTCATTGAGGATTCAAATGAACATTACATTCCTCTTCCTTTACCCCAAAGACTCTATAAATATAAGAAAAATTTTTATAATGAGATTGATAAAGAAATCATGGATACATTAAAAAATATACAAGTTAACATTCCTCTTTTGGATGTAGTTAAAAAAATTCCTCATTATGCTAATTTTCTTAAAGAAATTTGAACCAATAGACTATGGATGAAGGGGAATGAGAGGGTAAACCTTTGAAGGAACATATCAGCATTGATAAAACCATCGATTCCAACAAAATTCAAGGATCTATACACTTTTAAAGTACCTTACACCATAGGGGAGACCTTCTTTTCTAATTCAATGCCAGATTTAGGTTCTTTAATTAACGTGATTCCTTAATTTGTGTACACTTATTTTTATATTGTATAGCTTCAACCAATGATCATTGTTGTGTAACTCATCAACCAGAGCACAACAAACCCATTAGGAGTGATCGAGGATGTCCTCGTAAGAGTAAATAATCCCATATTCACTACGGAATTCTACATTATTGAGATAGATGATACCCAAACCCAAGTACGTGATCCTCTCATACTTGTAAGGCCATTAATCAAAATAGAAAATAATATCATCAACATTAACAATGGTTCACTGTCCATGGAGTTTGGTGGAAAAAATAAAAGTTTCAATATATTTGATGATATGAAACACCTTGTTTAAGAGAACTCCACTCTTTCTATCAATTTGGTGGAAGTTATCTCTAATGATACACACACACAAAATTATCTCCTCGACCCATACTCTGATTCATTTTACTCTTCTTCTCCATTGGATGATTTGAGTTTTGATTCATGTTTTGAGTGTTGTGTGGGTTCAAAAAAGTGTAAATTTTGTGATTTAATTGATGAGTGTGTTCATTATAAGGTACCCATGATCTTCGATGATTATATAAATATAATTTCCATTTATTCTCATTCCTTAGAGAATAAACATAAATATATATACAGTTTCATGGACCTCACTCTCCCTAAACCCCCTCCCTCAATCCAAAAACCACCAATGTTGGAATTAAAAACACTTCCATATAATTTAAAATATATATATCTTAAGGGCATTGAAAAATTTCCCATCATTATTGACAATGAACTCTCTCCATAGTAGGAATGAAAACTACTATACCTTTTGAGAGAGTGTAAAAAGGTGATAGGATGGACATTAGAAGATATTATTGGGATTGTCCTATATATTTGTATGGACCATATAATTTTATATGATGAGGATAAACCTATAAGATAGGATCAAAACTAGTTAAATCCCACTCTCCTTGAAGTGGTAAAATTAGAAGTCAGTAAATTACTTGATGCTAGGACCATCTACCCTATATCTGATAATAAATGGGTTTGCCTAGTGAAAATTGTTCCTAAAAAAACTGGAATAATGGTTTTCTCAAATGAATAGAATGAATTGGTTCCAACACATGTAAAAAATAGTTGGCGAGTCTATATTGACTACCATTGAATGAATCAAGCCACCTGAAAGGACCACTTTTCAATACCTTTCATTGACCAAATGTTAGAAATACTGGCTGGTAATTCCTATTATTATTTCCTTGATGGCTATTCAGGTTATTTTAAAAATCCATATAGCCCTTGATGATCAATAAAATACAACATTTACCTATCTATTTAAAAAAATTTCACATAGAATGATTCCTTTTGGTCTATGTAATTCTCCTAGTACATTTCAGTAATGTATATTGAGTATATTTTTTTGGGTACCTTGATAATTTTATGGAAGTTTTTATGGATGATTTTTATGGTTTATGTCTCTTACTTTGATGACTGTTTGGAACACCTAGGTTCTGTCCTCCACTATTGAATTGAAAAATATTTCATATTAAATTATAATAAATTCAATTTCATGGTTGAGAGGGGGATAGTTCTTGGTAATTCTATTTAAAATGAGGGAATTCAAGTGGGTAAATCATAAATTGAATTAATTTCATCCCTTATATATCCAAAATTTGTTCATGAGGTGCGATCATTCTTGGTTCATGCAGGTTCTTACTACCGATTCATTAAATAATTTAGTATTATTGTACTTCCCTTATCTCGATTATTAAAAAATATTCATATTTTGAGTTTGATAAAAATTGTGAGGATTCATTCAATTCACTAAAAATGATTCTCACATCACCTCCCATCATCCAACCACCAAGGTGGGATATAACCTTCAAACTTATGTGTGACACATATAACTTTATGGTTGGAGAAGTTTTATCACAAAGGGTTGATAAGACTCCTCATGTCATTGCATATGCCTCACGTACCCCTGACCCTACCCAAGAAAACTACACAACCACTAAAAAATATTTCCTTGAAAAAATTCCATCCATATCTTATTAGGTCAAAAATCATTGTGTTTTATAATCATACTACCCTTAATTTTATCCTAAAGAAACCTTAATCTATTCCCAACCTCATTTGGTGGATTCTACTCCTCAAGAAGTTTTAACTTAAGATTTTAGATAAGAGAGGAGTGGAAAATGTGGTATTTGACCACAGTAGTAGGATTTCCCCATCATTGGACCATCATGTCGACTCACCCCTCTCCATTGGGGAATTCTTCCCTCATGAGAATATTTGTGATGTTGTGGACCTTAACCCATGGTATATAGACATTGTAAATTTTCTAGATACATCTAAGGTCCCCATATATTTTATCACTTCACAATATCAAATAATTAATCATGATTCATGAAGGTACATTTGGGATGACCCTTACTTGTGGATAATTTTTAGTGACCAAGTTGTTCATTGGTGTGTCCCAGACCATGATTTCACCTTTGTTTTGAGATTCTTCCACACTTTGGATTATGAGGGCCACTTAGGCTCTCAACTTACAGCTCTAAAGGTCCTTAACTCAAGACTTTATTGGGCAAAACTATATAGATATTCCCATAAATTTTTCAAGTCATGTACTCAATGTAAATTCATAGAGAATATCTCCAAGATAAATGAAATACACCAACAACCCATGTTATTTTAGGAGATCTTTGATGCATGGGGAATTGACATCATGGGACTGTTTACAAATTCATTTGGATTTGTGTACATCTTAATAGCTAATGAATACATCTCCAAATGGGTGGAAGTAAAGGCTATGGGGGCTAATGACTCTCGAGTGGTTGTTGATTTTGTGAGGTCCCATATTTTTAGTAGGTTTTGTTTTCCAAGATTCATCATTAGTGATCGAGGTTCATATCTTTTCAATCATGACATGAAATAATTTCTCCATAAGTATGGGTTTTTTTCATAAAGTCTCCACTTTATATCACCCCCAAACTAATGGACAAGTAGAAATCTCAAATTGAGAAGCTAAATTAATCTTAGAAGAAACAGTACAACCCAATATGAAATATTAGATTTTTCACTTGGATGATGCACTATAGGCATATCGAACAACATGTAAAACCCCAATAAGAATTTAACCGTATAGGATTGTGTTTGGAAAGTCTTTTGGCCTCTAAGTGGAGGTAGATAAATATTCATATTGGTTTGTTAAACAATGTAATATGAATCTCTCAGATGAAGGTAAACATTGAAAGTTGTAGATTCAAGACTTTGAAGAAACTAGGCGTGATGCATATGAGAACTCATGAATCTATAAATAGAAGAAAAATTATATCCATGATTAGATGATTAATTAGTAGAAGTTTCATATTGGTGAGAAGGTCCTCATGTACAATTATAGTATAAAGATATACCTAGGTAAGATTTGTTACCGATGGCTTAGTCTTTACACTATTACTAATATTTAGACTTTTGGTGAAATACATGTTTTTCATGAGTATAGTGTCTGAATTATTACCATAAATGGAAAGAGACTTAAACACTTTTATGGTGATTGTACGAATCATCTGGTAGAGTAAATCCACCTTCAAGAAGAAATATACCAGTAAAACCCACCAATTTTTATCCTTCCTTCTCACATTATCTTTTATTATAGTGAGGACATTGCACACTATAGGTATGTGTGCGGGGGGGGGGGGGGGGTGGGTGGGTGGGTATATTCCTAGGTTTGTTGGGATTTTCATTGTCCTCATTGTCTTTATTCTTTCTTATATTTTTTCTTGTTGAATAGTATTTTTTACTTTTCCACACTATGATGAGTTCATTAGGATTTTCATTGTCTTTCTTCTTTCTTATCCCTTTTTCTTGATGAATATTATTTCTACCTTTACCCCCTATCATTCTCACAAAATCATGTAAATTATTGCAAATTCACGTCCAAATTCTTGATTCCATGTTGTTTTAACATTTAATGAAAATTTGTATCAATTATGGAATGTAAAGTTTTGCATAAATTTAACATTTAGGTATCATTTTTAGTAAATTAGTTGTTTTTTGATGATATAAATGTTTCTATCTATATTAAACCTTTTAGATTAATGATACACTTTGTGTGATTAGTTTATAGAAAAATTATGTCACCAATATCTCCACACATATTTTCACCCAACCATGATGTGTGAATATTTCTTACTCAGTAAAAGGTAAATATAAGTTAGGTAAATATTTATTAGATTTATAAAATTATTATTCCATACATTCATTCCTTATATGATCTATTTCATTACTGTATCATATTGACCTATGTGTGTGTACCTATTATCCGACTATTTTACGACCTAAAAAAACAAAAATAAAATAAAATAATAATAATAATAATAATAATAAATAATGAGGGGATTGATGAAATTTGAAACATCTGGGGATATATAGTTTGGGAGATTAAGGTTTTATTTCTGATAATTATTATGTGAGTGGGTCTTGAAATTTTATTGCAAAGGATGTCAAGTAGGTTTGGTGGAAAGAATATGATAAGTAGAAACATTTTAAAATAACATATATTTACTAGATAAAAAGTGGAAATAATAGCATGAAATGGTTTTCACACACACACATGGAGAGTTAATGATATGGTTGAATTTTTAATTCCTTTCTCAGATTGGTATTGTACATCTCCTTGAATTTCGTTTTGATACAATTTACAAGACATCTTTTTCCATGATCACTGGGAATAACTCCTTTGTGTTTTCTTTGATCACATTTATTTAATGAATTAAAATTTTATTAAATGTTAAATATTAATGATGTTATAAATATATTAATGCATTATTATTATTATTTTTGGAAATGTGACTTTTCCTAGGAGTAAAAATGTTTAGGTGTGGGGGTGTGATCGCATCACGATTCACTGTTTTATTTAACTATTACACCACTATATTAAACTGATATTGTATTGTAAATTCCAATTATTATAAAAAATTTAACTTTATATTTTATTCAATAATATATATTTTATAACTTTTAAAATGGTATATTTCACTTTTTTGATGTTTTCATTATAGTTGGAGGTGATTTGGATGTCTTATGATGAAGTTGAAGAAAAACGAGCCAAACGTTTCAAGATTGTAAGCACAACAGTGGAATCAAATAGAAATTGAAGATAATCCTTGCACCAATTAGACTAAAATTTTGTGGGATTATTTGAAATTAAGTGGGATACAACTATTATGAAGACACCCAATCCCAATTTGTTAGTTAAGGGAAGCAAATGAACCGATTTTTACAAGAAAAATATTCTCCTCAATATCAAAAGTTAGGTTCTGTATTTCGTCAATATATCAAGTTGTAGGACTCTAAATGATTCCAAATTTTTGTTGAAGATATTCAATAGGTTATGAAATAATATTTTAGTTTTTTTAAAAGTGAGATAATACTATATGGATGTAGAAAACCACGATCCAAGTGGTTTTATGAAATCTGGGTGCCCAAAACCACCTTCCACTTTGGCTATAAATTGGAACCTTGGGAACCCCATTTTCAAGTTCGACCAGGAAGAAAATATATATCATTTGGAGACCCAAATTATTTATCTACTAATTACTATAAGTTATGTATTCTATTGGAAGTTATACTTCAATATATATGGATTCATCCCTTTCCATAGAGTTTTAATCTCCTTGTGATCACTTGAGGAGGAACGTGATGTAAATACCAAGCTTCTTGTTTGTAATATTTGAATGAAAATTTTAATTCTAGGTTTTTATGTTGTTTTTCTCCATAATATATTATTATTTAATTGAGTTATGTACTGGTATGTAATTATCAAACTCATATGATCATGTTTGGGGGTGCCCATTCATGTGATGTTTCACACACCATTCAAAACTTCTTTCCCCTTTCAATTGCATCGTTTGTGTGGTTAATATTGTTCAATTGAACTATCTTAAACACTTCTATGGACATGTAAATTTATTTAATAATATCACACTTAAGTATTATACAAACCTGGACAACTTGTAAAGTTCTTCATGTGTTGCCTCAATGAGGTTTGGTTGTGGAGTCGGGCACAAATCATCCAAACATCGATGGTAGTCAGTGAATCATTTTGTGTTTATGACCAAACCCAAAGAGGTATCATAGTATAAAATTAGTAAAATTATAGTTCTATATGTTAAAAACTAGGAATTAAAATATATATACCCTATATCTTGAAGTGATGAAGGATGATCATCCTGAGATTTCTCCGGGTTGATCACACTTAATTAGTTCTGTTAATTTTCACTTTGTTTTTTCACTTTACTTTTTCTATTAGATTATTAAATCATAAAACCCCAAGTTTTACAAAATAAAATTCCCATTTTATTTTCATAATAACAAACTTATTTTTTAATTAATGATCTAAGGCCTCATCGAGAGATGACCCAGGGTTCCTACTATACTGTAGAAACTCTAATAAAACTAAAAATCTAATTTGATTCACTCAACAACATGATCAACCACCCACATAACAAAGTGGAATTTATATTTTGGTGATTTTTACAATAATTTAATATCCACATGATAGGGTGGAAATTTATGTTTGGGTGATTTATATATTATTCAACTATACACATGCTGAGGGTGGGAATATAGTAATGAGTATCAAAGAGTTTGGATGAGATGGATGCTAGCCACTCAGTTCACCAGAGAGAGTTTAAATAGGATATATGTTGGACACTTTATCTATGATATAATCGGATGGGTTAGATGATTTCTAACCATCTGTATATTATAAGTAGGGAATTACTAAGTATTTTCATATTGAATGAGTTAGATACGAACCACCCAATCCTTGTTAGTGTGCTTGAGATGGATGTAAGCCACCCATTTCCTACTAGTGGACCATGTAATATTTATCCCAATAATTTCATAAAAAATGACCATCCTAAATTAAAAGAACTAGATAAATCAGTAAGGGTTGGTCTTCATATCCACTTGGTAAGTTCACAATACCCTAACATATTTATATGAAATTCATGGAAACACCTTCATTTATTATTTCACATGAATGTACATATATAATAGTTTATATTAGGGGTATATTGGTGTAATATTATTGAGTTTTATGTTCACACTCTTCACATATGCCTTAATGGATGTGAAGACCTTATATTTTACATGTAGTAAAGGGAAAGGTCCCCGATATATGTGAGTGAGATAGAGTAGCTTGATAGAGATGTGGAGAAAGTTTCAAGATAAGTCTAAGGACTAGTAGTGGTGTCTCTTATTTCATTTACTTTTTTACTGGTGTACAATATAAGATCACCCCATCAGTAAATCTTCTTTTTAATGCATGAATTGTATATTATATCATATTCATATATTATTAAATATTGTATGATATTGATTATGTTTATCTTATCATTGTGATTATATATATTGCACTATGATATTATATGTGGTTATGGATGTTTATTTCATTCATATGTTATTATGTGTTTTTATACCAAGGATATAGTTTCCTCATTAGATATTGATGACCCTTTCCATTATTTAGATGCCTTTGGAAAATGGGGAGGCTCACCTGATGTATGTAGAAATCTGGATCAGGCCATACAAGTATGCATTGAGATCGAGATGTTACAAAATGGTATTAAAGAATTATTTTTATTTGTCTTATGATTTGGGGAATTATATATAGATCCAAGACTGTTTAGATATAATTATGAAAGTTGTATTTGTGTCTAGTAATAAAAATTATGGGTGGAAATAAAAGTTATCAGGGAGTTAGGATTGTTTTTATTACTCACTGTTATTATAGTTGATCTATTTTTATAAGTATGATGATTATAGTTTGAAATTAATTATTTTAATCTTAGCCTATGGTGGAAATATATTTATATACATTCATCACACTTACAAGTAGGTTCACCTAGAATGTAAATTATTATATATGATTGATAAAATGGGTTTTGGAGAATTAAAATTTCAACAATAACCTATACAATATTTTTATGACTAAATTATTAGTGGTGTATTAATTAAAAAACCTGATCATGATAAATCCATGTATGTAGATCATTGTAAAGTGATACCATCAATGTAAACATGATTGTAATGAAATTTTGACCTGTAGGTGGTAGTTTGAGTATGTGTATAACCTAGTATGGGTGAGATCTCTGATATGGCTATGGTATCATATGGATTTACCTTAATCTATGTGGGTATGGAAGCATGGAAATTTTTTCATTGGTTATAATCTGAGTAAGGTATATAATCCATGTATTAAATAGTATAACCTAGTAATGATGAGTTATGAATCATTATTTCACGAGTCAAGTGTTTTAGTAGGGTAGTGGGATGATTTACTTAGTTCTATTTGAGATGGGTGGTGATAAGTGGGATATCCTGAGAGTGGGGTTAGTCTAGGCACATGGATTCCTCTTGATATAAAAGAATGAAAAAATAATTTTCTTAATATGAATGATACATGGGTGATGTATGGTTGAGCGATTGATACATGAATATATATTACATTGAGTATTTTTAGGAATGCAAGTATATATAGTGCTTCAAGTGAGTTGTGTGTTGACATGCATGGATACATGTTTAGATTATTTGGCATGTGGGACTAAGATCAATGTAATATAACTCATCGTATAATGAGTGGAGTATGAAAGATGGTATTATAAGTGAATATTCCTACTTATGTATAGAATTTGAGAGACATCTATCTTGATTAATGTTAAAAAAATCCTCACGTGCATTTTTTGATTGTGTTTGTTAATGAAGTAAGGTGGATATCCTCTAATAATCTTATAATAGGTATGAATATTCATAATTTTAAGTGATTGGAGTAATTAATGGAGTTTTTAATGAATATGGATGGATTTTAGAATAGAGATACAATTTATGCCGAGTGAGGTGATGAATTCCACATTTTGGTGATCATGATTGAAGGAAAAATCTTGATTTCTAGAAGAGGTCCTCTTGGTCTTTAGATTGTTTTTGGAAATAAGGAATATAGGTAGGGTTATGATGTGGTTGTGGTTTTTTCAACTGGGACAATTCCTATTTTCTAATAGATGCTTGTTTATGTCATTGATGAAGTTGCTGACGAAAGGAAAATTCTAGGTAAGATTGTTTTAATGCTTTAAGGTGAACATCATTATTGTAAATGATGAATATAAAATAGGGTAATGAGGTTTAAAATAGTATTTTTAGTGATTTTGGTGTGTTTTTTAGATATCTATAATAAAAGAGGAGTTCTAAAATGGGTGTTGGTTGAGCTGTGATTGTATTTATATAAGATTAACTAAAACAGGGAGCTGAAGTAGGGAATTCTATAGAGGATGTCATAGAGCTTATTGGGTTTTTTTTTGGAATTCAACTATAAATTATAAAAAAGTAATGGTGGATATTTTAGTGTAGGTAATTTCACCTAAATATATGTTATATCATGTTTATATGATGTCTATGCCATAGTGTATTTGAGATAAGGAATATTTGAATTTTGAAATGGTGATATTTATGAGATAAGTAGAGATTTTAAGGATATGGTTTCCAGAGTCAAAGGTTGACCAGTTGGGGACCCCAACATAGTGTACTCACATATACCGTAGTGGACTAAGTTGTAGTAAATCCATTAAATTTAAAATCAATATCCTTGTAGAGATATTTAGTGACTCAAATTAAATTATTTTTAATTAGTTTAGTAGAATAACGGTGGACTAATTTTCCACACATACTTAAAGAAAATAAAAAACATTAAATAATGGAAGTCTAGAGATTCAATTGGTTATTAGAGAAATATATATTCCAATATAAAATGGAGAGAAGGATTATAAATTAAGTAAAATAAAATATGAGGGATTCTAGTCCGTATAGTGATGGAAAAATAAAGAACAAGAGGCATTCTAGGATTTATTTTCTTGGAAATAAATGGTAATTCATCAAGTGGATAAAGGAGGATAATATTTCAATATTTTTTTGGTGTAATTTTTATTATTGGTTTTTTAATGACCATGGAATCCCTTAGAGAATAAATGAATTCTTTCTCAGTGAGGAGACTATAACGTTCTCAATGTTTGTGAGGTTTGTAAACCTTGAGGTTTGGTGAGACCACTCTAAATTTGTAACAAAAAATTAGTAAACTTAGTGGATTTTTGTACACTAGAACATCAATAAGTGTATAATAATTAGAAATATTTTGGCGGGGGTGAACTAAATAAAATCACTTGTGTCAATATTGTTTATTTTATTTATTCTATATTCATCATGTTGTATAGAATAGAGTTTTTATCAATCATAGAATAAGATCATTGGGAAGGGTTTTAATAATTCACCATACCCTGATTCTCCCCCTTATTAGGATATCCTCCTTTTGTGGGACTAATAAGTGGTATCAGAGTGGAAGGTTAAAGATTGAATAATTTTTTACTCTTTTTAATCTAGGGTAGTGATTTTCAATCACAAATTAGTTCTAATAGTTAATGTGAAAAATTTTAGATTTGGAAGAATTTTATGTAACTATACTTTTGATAATTGGACATAGATGTGTTTGTAACTATCATACCCAAAACTCTTGCATTATGGTGGTACAAATGAAAATTTATTTTACTAATGCAATATAGAGGCTAACCAGAATCATCTCACTTGAAGATCATCACAGTCAATCAATCACTTAATTCTAATTCATAGATTCAAATTCTTTTTGGTGTTTTTATTTTATTTGATGAAAACAATGAATTTTTTTGGGTTATGAGTTTTTTTAAAATAATTAAATACAAAATTAAAACCTAAATATAGATGAAAATAAAGATAGAATACAGGTTAGGGAGAAAAGTATTGGTCCTAGGGCATGGTTATGTGGGTTCCTTCATTATTAAATTCAATTTTACAACCAAGTCCTTTGAACATGGATTTATATTCCCTACCTTGAGTGAGATTATTAGAAGCCCTATGAAACCACTTCAACACACTAAATTTTACCTCCTTCATGTAGATAATAGGAATACATATGAGATTCATGACATGGTTTACATTCACCGAACCCAAACACTTCCCTCCAATTCACCAAAAATTAAATTAAACCATTTAATTAATTTAAGTGGAATAATTTTGGAATTCCATGAAACCTTTACCAAGGCCAATCCTAGGTTTAGTCACTCTCCACTGCTAAGTGAAAAATATCATGGAAGGGATATGAAAGATATAAAAAGAATGATTGAGGAATAGAGAGAGAGATATGGATATGGAAGAACACTTTAATAAAAATATGGAATTATTTTACATTAGAAAATAAAAGAAAACTAAAATAAAATGGAATTTGAAAACCTAAAGAAGTGGATTCCATAGTACAACAAAAGATCCTATGGAATTGATATTTCTTCCAATCCACCTTGACACTTTATTTATATGGATCAAATCATCATTAGGGTTCCATAATTAGCCTATAAATGGGTAAACAGTTATCATAGGTCATCTATAACAGACCAAACTAGGTCAGCCAAACCAGTTATCCAAGTCATCCCATCACAGGGTGGGGAAAAAGGATAATAAAACTAGTATTTTATATAAGAAAAATAAGACATACAACTAGAGTTAAAGCAGAAACAATGGGAGATAAAATTGATCCAAATAGGATAATCTAGAAAGAAAGAAAATTCTAGACAATAAGTCTCCAAGTGACCAAACGTCACCTCCAAAAACCATCCCAAAATGAAACAACAACATAAATATAAGTCTTAATGATATAGAATGGTCTTACATTTACCTGAATCCTATAAAAAAAGGTCTATATCTACCCACATGCAGAAGTAGAGTGTGAGAAATAGATCCCATTAGGATACCACCAAAAGATATTTGCAAGTTATAATAATAATCATGAACAAGTCCAAGATTTAAAATGAAATAGTTTTATAAGAATTTTTATAAATAAAAAATTTTGAAATATTTTTCCAAAAAATAATTGAGTTTTTAAAAATTTCATGCCATGTTGAAAAACCCAGAAACAAATCAGATAATGATATTGAATATAAATATATATGTCATCCAACATCCATGAAATAAACTATCATGTAACAAAAAACTATAAAAACAATACAACTACCAGTTGAGCTCTAAACTATGGGAAAATACATACTAGACACTCAAAATCCAAAAAAGTAATAAATTTGGATCCAAACTAACATCGAGGCCTGTCATAGACCATCAACATATTTGAGGTTACTTTCTAGTGATGCCGCACACACTAAGGCTACTCGTGTCACTTTCTCAATGCACCCAAGGTTCTTGCTATGCAATGTTTTTCAATTTATGTTTTAAAATCCATGATCATGTTTTTATAAAACTATTTCAAATAAAATCCAATATTCTTTAGGGTTTGAAAATCCATTTTCTATTTTAAATCAATGCAATTATATTTTCAAAGAAAAACCCTTTTCAAATGTGAACCCATGTACCTTTTTAATTTCAACACATGAAATTCCATTTCAAATCTCAAGAAATCAATATGAAAAACAAAAGATTCATAAAATTAGAACAATTTAATAGATAAACCTACCTAAATAATGTAGAAAAACTAATTGGATTTGACAACGAGGATTGGAAACCACAATATCTACCTTTAGAAGGAAAGACACATAAAAAGACTAAAAAGTATTGATAGAAAAAAAAATACAATTACCAATATCTATAGTGAAAGGTGAATCAACCACCAATGAGAGATAAATTGATAGAAAATATTACCTAGAGATATGAAGTGCCTAACCCTGCTGATCAATCCTTAAATGGATCAATCTATATAGAAGGAAGGAACCCAAAAATTCATAGGTTAAGAGATCTGGTCGAGAGGAGAAGGATTAAAAAACAAATGAGCCCTCAAACACCCACACACCACTCTAAAAATTGGAAGTCATAGATTTATATGTTGTTTAATCCTTTACATGTCTTGAATCCCTTTTATTTCATGTTATTCCAAAAAACATGTCATCTTTTTAATTAAAAACCATATTTTGAATTACACTATGTGTAACCCTTACATGACATGTAATTACTCTCATTGTGAATTAAACTAACAGGATGAGTCCAGATGGTATTAATCATCATGAAACTTAATTACACACTGTGTATATACCCAACAAATAATGGAAAAGTTGAAGGAAAAGATATAAATCCAATAAATACATGACTTCACCATTATAGTTATCCTCCCAATTAAAGACTGAAAATACTCGCCCAATGGAAAAGTGAATCCCAAAATAAAATATCAGAACATACCTGACATAAGGGTAATAGAGAATTAAAATCTCCCCACTATAAAATATTTATATCCCTAGAAAGATATCAAGATCCTAGATCCACAAAAAGAGTAGGTCATTCCAACCTCACTAAGGACTCACGATCCCATGTCTTGTGGTGATCCTATCCGCACTGCCACAATACATAGACTGGGGGAATCATTTTACCACTTGTACCTTATCCTAGAAATCCATAATCTAAACTGGCTACTCAACCATAGTAGTATCAAGCTCAAGAACAACATCCTCCCATCTAATCACATGGGAAGGATCTGATACATACATCATAAAATGGGAAACATTAAAAAAATTGTGTATATAAGTCAATCCAGATGGTAAAATCAACTAATATGCCACCCTCCCTAGTCACTCAAAGATCTCAAAGGGTCCCACAAACCTTAGTGCTAACTTACCCTACTTACCCAACTGATGATTTCCCAAGTGAGGTGAAACTCTAAGAAAGACCCAATCACCAACCTCAAACTCCAGAGGTCACCACAAACGATCCACATAAGATTTTTGATGAATCTATGCCATGGTAAAATGCATCTATATCAACCTCAAAACCTATGTTGTCCCCTGAATAACACTCATACCAACCAAAGACCACTCTCCCAACTCTTCCCAGCACAAGGGTGATTGAAATGGATTCCCATAGAAATCCTAGAAGGGTTCCATCCTAATAAAAGTGTGATAACTATTTTTATAGGAGAACTCAACTAAAAGTATATGTTTGTACCAAGATCTATCAAAATCAAGAACAAAATCCCAGATAATATCCTCAAGAACCTGGATAATCCTCTCTGTCTTTACATTTGTTCAAGGATAGTAAGTCGTACTCAATTTCAACCGGGAACCCATTGCATTCTGTAAACCTTTCCAGAGCTTATATGTGAACCTCAATTACCTATCAGAAACAACTACAAAGGAAACCCCATGAAGCTTCATAATCTATCAAACATAGAAGTCCCCAAGCTGTTCCACCTTTTCAATGACCTTTATTGGAAATAAATTCATTGATTTAGTGGGTCTATCAACAATCACCCAAATCACATCATTCCCACTAGAAGTTCATGGTAACCTAATGAATAAATCCATGAAAATATCATCCAAATTCCATAACAGAATGAGTAAATGATGAAACAAACCTACATGTCTCTGTTGTTCCACCTTAACTCTTTTAAAAGTGATACACCATGATGCAAAATATACAACTAGTTGCCTCATCCCCAACCACCAATATCAACGTCTAAAATTGAGGTACATCTTTATATCCCCAGGGTGCATTGAACAACAAGACCATTTTACACTATCTAGAAACTCTCATATTAAGGAAAATAGAACAACTAACCTATTACAAAAGCACAAAACTCCACTAGGAGACTAAGACAACTCGTACAAGGTCTCCCCATCATTTAGGATTTCTCCAAAGTGTTTTCTCTTATTATCTATCATCTTATTGAGTATATCTCTCTCATCAAAAGATGAGTCAACCTTTATCGAAGCCAAGAACACCTTTCCATTAACCTCCTCCACTCCCAAGCTCATATTAGGCAACAAACTCATCAGAGACCACTGTTCTATTGATTCCTCTACAGCTTGTGTTAGAAATATTCTACTCAATGACTTGGCCAACACATTCCATTTTCTAGTGGTATACATGGTATCAAAATCAAATATCTAAAGATACTCAACCCAACATATCTATTCAAAGTTTATATCTCTCTAAGTGAAAATATACTTCAGGATTTTGGGATCAGAATATACCGTAAACCGCTCTCCAAAGAGATAGTGATGCCATGTTTTGAGTGCATTCATAACAGCTACCAACTCAAGATCATGGGTAGGTTAGTTCTCGTGAGGGTGAAACTAGAGAGATCCATAAGCAAAAACCCATTTCCCCTACATCTAGACATATCACGAACCCATACCAGAAGCATTGTAGAAAACAACATAACCCGAACCTAGTTCTAGGAGAATAAAAATTGGTGCTGAAGTCAACCTCATCTTCATCCCATAAAAATATCACCAACACTTATCATTCCATTCAAACTTTACTCCCTTATGAGTTAAATCTATCATCAAAGGTGTGAGATTAGAGAAGCCTCAAACAAAACGTATATAGTAACTTACCAAACCCAATAATATTAGGATATAAAACATTTTTCTAGGTTACTTTCAATATATAATTGCCTACACCTTTTTTAGGATCAACCGAGACACCCCTCTCAGATATCAAATTTACTAGAAGCTTCACTTATCAGATCCAAAACTCAGACTTGGAAAGCTTACCAGATAGATGATGTTACCTAAAAGTTTTAAGAATGATATCCAAATGGTATCTATGATTCTACTCTATCTTGGAGTACAAAAAGCTATCATTTATGAAAAAAACAAAAAAATAGTCCAAGAAATGATGAAATATTTGGTTCATTAAAGCCATGAATACTGGAGGAGTGTCAGTGAGTCTGAATGGAATAAATAGAAACTAAAAATTACCATATCAAACCTGAAATGTTGTATTAGGCATATCCTCTTCTTAGACACTCAACTGGTGGTACCTTGATCATATGTAAATCTTAGAAAAACAACAACCCCCTTCAACTGATCAAAGAGATCATCAATTTCGGGTAAAGGATACTTGTTCTTAACGGTCACCTAATTAAAATTTTGATAGTCAATACAAAGTATAAGACTTTAGTCAACATTATTAGCAAAGAGTACAAGTGAATACCATGTTGAAACACTAGGATGAACAAATCATTTCACCTCCAGGTCTGCAAGATAGACTTTAAGTTTCACTAACTCAGCAGGTTCTATTCAATAGGACGGAATAGAAATGAGTATTATTCTAGGTAACATGTCAATAATAAAATCTACCTATATATCTATAGGAAAGATAGAAAAATATTTTGGAAATACTTCAGGGTAAATACACACAACCATAGTTTTCTAACTACCCAATCATGGGTCAAATACATCGGGAAAAATTTCTATCAACTAGCATGAGATTAAACTGGCATAAGGAACAACCAGACCTACCCTTCCTGATCCAGAGTCCCACTCCCCCTAGAAAATGTTGGTGACTCCATTGGTAGATAAGAACTGTAACCAATAGAAATAATAGTCTATATGGGTCTTTATACTAATTATCCAATCCATTCCAAAAATCAAGTTAAATATGTCATGATCAAGAACTAATAAGTCCCAAAGCACTACAAAGTTTCCTATCACCACCCGAAACACGATACATTTGAATCCTTATTTGAAACTCTTTCCCAAAGTTGTGGAAATATCCAATAATAAAGGCATAATATTTGAATGAAAACCCAACACACCAACAAAATTTGATAAAATAAAATAATGAGTACCACCTATATCAAATAAATCTAGAACCATAGAAGATGAGATAAACACCATACATCTAACAGTAGCTGGACTTACTTTATATTCCTATGGAACAAACTATGCAGCATAAATCCATATAAAACTATCCACTTGGACATCCCCCTTGGTCTAAGAATGATACCCACCCCCTTGGAATCTTCAACATGAACCTACAACCCCTTGGTGAAAGTGGACCAAACCTTACTTCCTTGGGACATATTATCATAGAAACACTTTAGATGGATAGATCTCCCATAAAGATGAAAAGTTATAGGATAATTTATACACTGAGACCTAGTATGACCACAACTCACACACTAGTAGAAAACAACTTGTTTCTACCCTGTAGAATCCCCTGAAATAGGTTCTATATAAAACTAACCACTCTTGCTCTTTCTTCTGACTAGGAGAATCACCCTGGCTAACTGCTATACCCACTAAAGCTCTGCCCAAGAATTACCTTACAACTATTTCCATATCAACCAAATATACCTTATCCACTACCTCTAAAAAGGTGAGAAGGCACAAAAGAAAAGGCATTGAGAAAACTTCGGCCCTCAGCCCCATATCGAACCTTCAAGCCTTTAGGTAATCATTGGTAACAAGATTCGATGCCAGATGCACCAACTCAGAAAAGTGGGTCGAGTACTCCAGAAATGTATCTTCCCATTTATCCAACATCAAAAACTCCCAGGTCTTTAATTCATATAAAGTCTCTGAATAAAATAGCTGATTAAATATCTTCTTAAAAGAAACCCAGGTAAGACCTTCATGAAACTTAGCTTGAAATATAGAATCCCATTATCTTCATCCTGGTCCCTCGAGAATATACAGAAAAAAACCCACCTGATAATTGTTCAGAGTCTTTAAAAAGTTTAATATACTCTCAATATGTTCAATAAAGTCCTCTAAATCTTGTGGTAATTTGTTACCATGTAAGACTGGTGGATGCTGTAAATTCCAAGCCATGATCCACTGCCTATCCTAGGTTCACTATGCCCACTGATCACAAAGTCTAAATGGTAGATATCACCGCATCAACCAAAAAAGGTCCACTACAGGGTTATCCTATGATGCCTACCTCATGGATTACCCTCTTTTATTTGGAAGATCTATTCTAAGAGGCATTTTCTATTAAACACAAGACAATAAGCAATCATCGATGGAAAATTCCAAAACCATCAAACCAAAAAAAATCCAAAAAATTCTTTAAAAAAATAAAAATTTAAATAATTTATGAAGCCTATCACAAAAAGAAACACATTTTTAAGGAAAAAAGTCCATAAAAATGAACTCCCACTATAAGAAAATCACCGCATAACGGCAGTTTAAACCGCCACTATATGATTTTGCTGCGGTTTTATAAAACTGTCACTAAACTGGGTTTTGACAACCAATACGTAGAGATTTCTTTAATCTAGTTGCGGTTTTTTGTTAAGTGTCATATAAAATTTTTTAGGGGTGGTTTTAACCACCACTAAAAAAAATCCAACTTCCCCCTAGAAACCGCCGCTAAAACTGTAAAACTGCCGCTAAAATACATGCACTGTATACTTTAGCAGCGGTTTTAACCACCATTGATAATAGGCTACCACATTTTAGAAGTAGTTTAAACCACCGCTAAATATTAGAAATTTACTTAGTGGCAGCTTAAACCACCGCTGAATGTATATTTACAAATAAAAAACTGCTGCAGATTTTGCAGCCCCAGTACCAGTACCCTGAAAAAAACCATGAGCAAAGTTTATATAATAGAATAATATAAACCATATAACAATATTCAGTAATCAACCATAAAAAATACTAATATACACATCCTAACATAACTAAAATGAAAATATGTTTGGTGACTACTCTGTGCCACACATGATATGTAAACAAAATATGTTTGGTGACTAATCTATGCCACACATGATACATAAAAAAACCAACTGTTTCCAAAATTTTCCATCATATCAACAAAACCATTAATCATTGTCCAATGATGAATAAAACTCCTCGCCCTCTCCACCTCCATATCTACTTCCATCTATCAACACATATAAGACAATTATATTGAAAATTAAATATTTTTGTATATTTATATTTAAAATTAAAAACAATAAATTTTTTCAAACTAAATGATTTTGAATTTTTGTGATTTACCTGGTCACTACCACCTGTCATCGATGTAATATCACTAGGGACATATCTGGTTATCTTATGATATAAATCAATCAATTATTTATACAAAGCAGATATCTGAGTCCCCTGATCCTAAATTTTGTTTTTCATTCAAACAAAATCTCTCTGAGCATCTTGGGATAGGGAGTGACTACAAACATGATTAGATGCAACATAAGTCCCTAATGGTTTTCCAAATACCTCAGATGGTATGGGTCCCAAATCCATCCCGCGCACTCGACCAGGATGCTCCTTCCCAAGCACTTTACCAACTGGGTCAGTTTGGGAGAATGAGAAGGACTATGTAGAATTGTCATTCCATAGTTCTTTAATTTTTACCTATAAATCAAATATAAATCATATTATAAGCAATATATATTAACATATTTTCAAATTAAAATAATTTATTATAATGAAAAATGAATTCATACCCCAACTTCTTTGGAAGACTCATTAATAAAACTTCCATTGGAGTTTTTATGAACATCCAACCATAGTTATGTTCAAGATGATGGGTGCCCTAAACTCTGCCATTGCATTAAACAAAGATAAATAAAAAATTATAATATATTAAATAGATAATATTGTATTATAAATATTTAAACTAATGAAAATTTTACCATAGACAATCAGCTTCTAGAAAAACTCTTTGACCCTACAATGTGATGGATGATTTTCTTAGACCGGCTCGTTGCATTCTTCCTTGAAAGATCCTAAAATAAATAAAATATAATTTAATAGTAATGTATAAAATTCTATATCTTTTTAATATACATGTATAAATGTAAAATGAGATTAATATAATAATATATATTTAAATACCATCTGCTTCTCATCACGATGTCTATCAACAAAAACTTTCCATTGCTCTTTGGGTACCCCATTGGGTACCTTTTCATAAATCTATTGGGAACTCAACAAAGTATCATTGAAATCACCCCACAATATCCATTTAAAGTATTTCCATTTCTTTCCCAGATTTTTCAATGTCCACTTTCATGCTAGCACATCAGCAACCGTAAATTAGAAAAACATCTGTACACAGAAATTAATTTTGGAAATATTATAATTTAATAACATAATGACATTAAATTAGACCATAATTTATTAAAACTACCTTTATTTTTGAATAAAAAATTTCATTTTTTCAATCTGTAGACATATGACTCCAATCATCATAAGTAATAGGAAGGTAAACCGGCTCCGCGACTAGCTGGCCCAGAATTTGGCCAATTATTCTTACATAGTCATCTTTAGGGACCCCATAGGAATCAAATGGGAAAACTATCTTCTCTCTGGTCAGATTCCACACATATAAAATTTTCATATTTTTCTCCATACTTGCATTGTTTCTATATTTTATGAACAAACAATTAGTATAAAAAAGTACAATACATTTATTTATATTAAAATTTGTACCCTTAACCATCACCCTCCAGTATCCCTGTGAAGAAATAGGAGTGGGGCCCCGTTATTTCACTTTTAAGGCTTCTGAAGGGGAAAATATCACTTGATCTACTAAAAGAATGCTCATGGAGGGTGTGAGAGATGATGCATGGGGGAAAGAGGATGGTGTCTCACATCCTGTAGAGAGGGAGGTAGATAGATCTTCATTTGTCGATGTGGTCAATGAAACAATGTAACGCTTCCTCCTTGACATTCCTATCATTTAATCAAATAAAATTAAGTTCAGAACATATATTTCATAAAATTTATGTAGGAAAAAAAATAAACGATAACATATGCACAATACTAACAAACAAAATATACATAACAATGATAATTAATGACTACACAAATGACATAATTGGTTGATAAATGAATAGATAACTGTACATACAATAATTTTACCCTTCAATCATGTTAGTTTCCTACTCCATTACTTAATCCACCCTTGAAAGACTAATATTTTCAATATCATGATGGAAAAATAAGTCTTCTTCTTGCTATTGATGAGATTCAATGTCAAAGGTCAAATCTTCCACTTCATCACCCATATCATACAAATCTCTTTGTTTTAAGTGAGAAACTACACACCACCCTTCATCCACAACATCATCCACATAATATACCATTTTCTATTGTGATGATAAGATATATGGATCATGTAGTTCATAGTCACCAAAATCCATCAAGTGAGAGAAGTTCACAGTAGTAAATTTCAAGGAATATCTTTTAACACCTTTGATAATATCGACCCAATTATAATTGAATAAAACAACTGAAAAATGCTCGTGGTAATTTAATTCGATAATATCAGTCAAATTTACATAGTATCCCACTTCAAAAAATGTAAATATACCACTATTAGATGTTTTCGAACCCTCTTATAGATCAACTGTATGAAATCTAAAGCCATTCACGTTGTAAGCGTTAAAATTTCTAGCCTGTTTTAGAGGACCTCAACTAAGAAACTTCAAATATTCTGACAAATTTGCTCAAGTATCAGTATTCATGATCTAAAAAATGAAATATACATTATTAGATTTATAAAATATATGTGTCAACCTAATATTTGTATTTATTGCAATATTTATGAACTTACATGTCGTGCAAACCATTCTACAAGCTCTTTATTAACAGATTTTATTATATCTTTCTCATTTCTTGTTCATCCTCTCATTTGTATCTTTGTTTTTATTATAAACTCTTCAATAAATGGATCTAAAATTTTACTATTCTACAACACATATCTATGTGCCTGTAATAATTCTATTTCTCTTAGTGTAACATTTAAGGTCCTCCCAACTGATCGACCAATAGAAAGACATATTTTTGATTTCACATGTATTTTAGATTCAGTATATGTGTCATCAACATGTCCAACTTGATTAAATATTGTCTCAATATCATCCAAGTATCTAGAACAAAAGTTAAGACACTTCTCTTCCAAATAGCCTTCATAAATAGAGCTTTCAGGTTGAGCTTTATTTCTCACGCATGATTTCAAGTGCCCAAGATATCTATGAAATAAAATAAAAAAACATTATTATGTATGTAATTAAGTTCCAAGAATTTTTTACTTAACTAAAAAAAATATAAATAAAGTACCTTTCAATTGGATACATCCATCAATAATGTACGGGTCTTCCTAATTTAGATTCCTAAACCAAATAAATATTTAAATGCATCATGACAGTACAAAATGAAGGAGGAAATATCATCTACATTGCACAAATTGTCAATAAAAATCTCTCATGAAGGTTGTTAAGATCAAATGGATACAGATATTTCTTACATAGTTGTCTGAAAAATGTTCAGAATTGGAGTACAACAGTAGTAACCTTTTCAGGTAATAATGTACGCAATACCAATAGTAGTAACTACTATAACAAAATACGTGAATCGTATCTTTTCAATCCAAGTAACCTACGATGATTTAATTCAAAACACCTTGAGTTGTTACTTGAATACCCATCAGATACATTCACATGTTTTAAAATTCTAAGTAATGTATCTTTATCCCTATTTTTCATTGAAAAAATTGCTGGAGCATACTTTTCATTCTCATATGGTTAGATATCATGCTTTATATTCATTTCTTGTAAGTATTTCTGGGCATTGAGATGATACTTTAACATTCCATGATCATTAAGAAATGTGAAGATCAAATAGTCCCAAATATTCTTCTCAATATGCATCATATCAATATTATACCACAACAAATTAAATTCCTAATATAGAAGTTTAAAGAATATGCTTATTTTCTCTCCCATTATTGCCTTTTGATTTCACTTGACGATGCACTTTGAACTCATTTCCCACTATCATTAAAATGATGCACCTTACCAAATTATGTTTCCACACTTCCAAGTTGTTCCAATATTTCAGAGCCAGTTAATAACTTTGATGGTGGTCTACAATCAATGAAACCATTTAATTTTGACTTGTTCAGCCTAAATCTATGAGATGCATAGAGGAATCTTAGATGGCACAAGAAGAACCATTTTATACTATGAGGTTTCCATTTGGGTTCAAAATAAAAATTACAAATAGGATAAACCAAACCCATGTAAGTGTTCCAACTAGCTAAATTCCCAAGTCCAGGGAAGTCACTAATGGTCCACATTAGAGCTGCTTGCATTTTGAACATTATTTTAGAAGAAGCATTATATGTCTCAAAACTGTTGCTCCATAACTCCAATAATTATTCAATTAAAGGATAAAATTATACATCAATATCATTTCTATAAATTTTTTTCTTGAAATAATCATCAAAATGATAAATTATGTTTGTTGCATACACATCCACAAAGAAAAATTGTAAGGGATCAAAATAACTGGCCAAATGCTATAACTGGTACTCAAAGTCCCAAATCGATTGAATCCATCAACAGTCAATATCAACCAAACATTCCTATGATCAGATAATAAATCATAATTTAATGAATCAAATGTCTTCCATAATTGTGAATCTCATGGATGTCGCATTAACCCATGATTGTTATTATCTACAGAATGCCAATTCATGTGTTCGACTGTTTTAGATGACATGAATAATCTTTTCAATAGAGGATTTAAAGGAAAGTAACGTAAAAACTTTTCAGGTGTGTTCATTTTCTTCTTCATGGTAGTATATTGATTCAGACTTCTAACATCACCCATTGACTACCATCTATAAGAAGAACATTTTTTGAAATCCTGTCTACTTGAATGCTCTCACCAATAAAGCATACAATCATTGGGACACACATGTATTTTTGTATAATTCAGACCAATCATACAACAAATTTTTTATATCCTAAAAATACTTGGGGATGTTTTCTTCAAGAATTACATCACAAAACAACTCCAATATCATGAACATCACCTTATTTGTAATTCCACGTAGGCATTTGATATGGTACAAGTTCATTAGAAAAGAAAGTTTTGAATATTTCAAACATCCACTATACAAATCCTGATTTCCATCGTCAACTAAACCATGAAAATCATTTTTCTCAGTGAATTTTTCTCTTATATTAGTCTCCATAGAATCAAGAGGAGGATTCAATGATATGTTATAATCTTGATCTGGTTGGCCTATAATATCAAAAACATCACTTGTCACATTACTATTTGTAGCACCCTCAACTAGTTGTTTTGATATGTTTTAATGTTGATGTTGGTGTCTTACAATGCATAATGCATCATTTATAAGGTTTTTCATTTCATTTTCTATTGTCGGTGAAATTGGGAGCTCATTTTGTGGATTAACATTAGTGATCAACCTTTCTGTATAATTTGATTCTCCATACCAAATCCAACACAAATATTGAGCAGGGAATTGCTTCAATACCAAGTGTTTATAAACTTCATCTCTATTCAACAATCTTCTAAATTTATATTTAGGACATGGACATCTTATTCTCCCATTAATAGATTGATTGTAAATTGAAAAATCTAAAAACTCCTCCAAACCCTTAGCATACTGAGGTGTGTTCCTCGGTAATATGATCCAACTTTTATCCATATATATCACAATATACCTACAAATTATTAAAAAAAATTAAAACACATAACTATTACTAAATAGGAAAATAGATTCATATATACAGTTTAGAAAATATGAATATATTAAATAAGTTTTTACTATATAAATAAATAAATAAATTACATATATAAGGGGATGTATTGAAACCACATTTTCCACATTTTATGATGGATGTAAAAATATTTAGAATAGTCCTATGATCTTTAGTGGAAATATACATTCAAGAATCTCTATGTCATAGTGACAGTGTTGTGTTTCAAGAGGATTCCATGCCTGTTGATTTGAAAAAGGAAAATGTGTAACATCATGCCCATTAATTAATTTTTGACAATATGGTAAATCATGACTATTAATTATGAATAACATAGAGGACTGTCATGTATAGAGACTCCGAATAAATAATATAAAGTATCATTTCCATTAATTACAATTAGAAATAAGGAACATAATGTCTTTATATTCCAAGTGAACGTTAATGAATGTCATGTCCTTAAATTAAAAATAAAAATAAGTAATTTCATGTACATTATAGATATTATTAATAATGTAATCACATCCCTTACAAACTACATTTAAGGATAAAAAATAACACTCAATACATTATTCAATTAATTTAATCATTTAATCCATATAGTTTCTAAATAATATGAGGGGATATGGTGTATAATCTATTCCACTACATCATTTTATTAAATCACTTTATCAAAGTTCACTAGATAAATAAAATCCTAAAATAAATTAGTGGTGATTAGGTCACAAAGGTAACATAAGTCATTAAGGAATTTAGTGAAACTGACCCATGAAGTGGTTTGGTTGAGTTAATCAACGTCCAACCAGATATCAAGGTCTCTTATCATTTCTATAATTGAATTAAAATAATTAATTTTGGGGTTTATCTATTTTAGGAGAAACGCAGGGAAATTATGTATTATGGAACAACAAAAACCAAATATAAAAACCCAAACAATTTATGTAAAAGTATTATACCACCAAACTTATACCGATAGATCAATATGTTAGACTATATTTATTCACCTTTAAAAGAATTTTCAACATTTAATAGAGGGATAATGAACATAGGATATGAAAATTGGATATGAACATTGACTGAGGGTATATAATCTTAAATGGGAGTCATTTCCATCATTATTGTAAATTAAAATTAGTAAGAGATAAGATGATATGCCACTAATTTAATCTATACATAAATAAAAATGAAATTCCAATTCATGAATTTAATGTCATACATAATTGGAACAATTAAATTTTACCAAAATAAATCTTAGATAAAGACTAAGAACTCTAAAAGATTTTGAAAATCAACGAATTTATATGTTCAATACTACATGTTTTCACCAATAATGACCTATTTGAGTACTAGTATATGTGAATACTTTTTTGAGAAATATAATTTCAAAAACCCTAGTGAAACATAAACATGAGCATATAACTCTTGCACTTGACTGATAACACATAACCCTCCCCACAAGAGCCTATGTATGTGACCCTAGGAAATATCTCCTTCATGATACCTACTCTAGATATACCATTTTGATATGAGATATATCATCAAATTCTTTCACATGAATCAGTTTATTTGACCCCAATCATGTGACTTCGATCATTTTTTGACCACATAACTGATCCATGGAAAACCCTATGAGCAACCGATCGCGTGATTGGGTCATGGAAAAACTTTTAAATACTCCAAGATCTAGTAAACCCTTTAATATATTGATAAAAAACATAATAATGTGAATAATGTGTATTAATAGAGCTAATCCACTAACTTAACCTCTAAAAAACATAGTCATTCATCCACTCCTCTACCTTAAGGAATCTCTTAAACATGACCACCTTCAATTGAGGGTCATGTGACTTCATAGACTATACGTTAATCCAACACAACCTAAGTATTCCCACAGAATATACTATATTCAAAGGAAGAGAGAGGGAGAGGGTGTAGTCATTATTTTGCACATCAAAATATGCATAATATAAAACACCAAATTTTGATATCCATGTCAAATACCTAGCTAAGCGAGGTGCAGCGAGGGACTGTGAAGAAAGGGGTGGTGAGGGTCGGTAGGGAATGGCGAGGCGAGGGAAGGGGTAGTGATTGGAGGCGAAGGCCGACGAAGAGGATGGTACAATGAGGGTTGGTGGGGATCAGTGAGGTGAGGGAGGATAGGGCTTTAGAGAGTCACAGGGTGGTGGGGGGGGGGGGGTTGGGGGTGTTGGAGGAGGGGGAGAGTGTCAATTGTTTAAAAATGTGTAATTATTTAGCGGTGTTTTAGAAAAAACCACAGCATATTTTTTTAAAAAATACTAGCAGCGGTTTAGTAAACCACATCTAATAAACTGATGTTAAAGACTCAGTTTGTTATAGTGTCCCCATTTAGTTTATTAAAAATAAATTACACACACCAAGTCCTCAGACATTTTAGATATGTTAATTTAAATAAAAATCCAATAAAATTTATTCAAATGAACCCAAATACTCGATCTTGGACTTAGTAAGGATTTTATGACCACCCATTGTAAATCAGATTCAATAAAGGGAGTGAGCTGGACAGGCCCCTTTTCTACACCTACTTTATGAATTACAACAATCATAATCCTATCTAACCAAGATATATAACTAACTCAGGTAGTGCTGAAACACTTCAGGATGAGCTACCCCTTTGATTCCAAACTGTAACAGACCAACTCAGGTCAACTAGAACTGTTACCGAAGTCATCCCATCACCGTGTGAGGTAAAGCAAGGATTACAAAACTAGTCTTGTATATAAGAAAAAAAGAAATATAACCAGATTTAAAATAAAAAAATGGGAGATATAACTGATCCAATTAGGCTAAACTAGAAATAAAGACAAGTCTAGACAACAAGTATCCATGTGACCAAATGTCACCTCCAAAAACCATCCCGAAACAAAACAGTAATGAAAAGAGAAGCTTGTATGCTACAAAATGACCTTCCCTTTACTTGAATCCTGAAAAAAGGTATAAAACCTCCCATAGGAAGAAGTAGGATGTGAGAAATAGATCCTAGTAGGATACCACCAAAATATCTATAGAAGTTCTAAAAATAATAATGCACAAGTCCAAGATTTAAAATGAAACAATTTTATAATATTTTTTATAAATAAAAAAAATTGAAATCATTTTATTAAAAATCCTTGAGTTTTCAAAAATTTCATGCCATTTACCTAATCCATAAAAAAGAAATTAATGATATTGAATATAAATATACATATGATCCAACATCCATGAAATAAACTATCATGTAATAAACAACCAGAAACAATAATGCACCTACTAACTGGGCTCTAGACTATGGGAAAATACGTACTAGTAACTCACCAAAAAAACAAGGTATAAATTTGTATATGAACTAACATCAAGTCTAGACATAGACCATAAACATATAAGAGGTACCTCATAGTGGTGTCATACACACTAAGGCTACCAGTGTCTCTTTATCAATGCATCCAAGGTTTCCACTATGTAATGTTTGTAAATTTCTATTTTAAAATCCATGCTAAAATTTTTATAAAATAATTTCAAATAAAATAAAATCTACTTTAGGTTTTGAAAATCCATTTTCCATTTCAAATCAAGGCAATTCTATTTTCAAAGAAAAATCCCTTTTCAAATGAGAACCCATGCCCCTTTTCAATTTCAAAACATGAAATTCCCTTTCAAATCTCAAGAAATCAATATGAAAAACAAGAAATTAAAGAAATTAGAATAATTTAATAGATCCAAAAACCTTAAGAGCATAGAAAAACTAATTTCCTTTGAAAATGGGGATCAGAAATCACAAGATTTTCCTTTGAAAGACAAGGCACAACCAAAGACTGAAAATGATTGATAGAAAAAACAATACAATTACCAATATATATAATGAAAGGTTACACAACCAAAAATGAGAGGAAAATTAAGACTAAAACTTATTGAGAGAGAAAAATCACCTAACCCTTTTGATCAATCACTAAATGGATTGATCCGGATGGAAGGAAGACACCCACAAATGCCTAGGTTAAGTGTTCTGGCTGAGAGGAGAAGGCTACAAAAAAAAATGAGCCCTAAAAAACCTACATGAAACTTTAAAAACTAAAACTTAGAGAATTAAATTTCATGTAATCCTTTATATGTCATTAATCCATTTTATTTCAAGTTACAATGAAAAATACATTGCCTTTTTAATTAAAAATTGGATTTCACATTACACGATGTGTAACCTTTACAATATGTGTAATTACTCAAGCTGTGAATTCAACTCATGGGATGAGTCTGGTCAGTATTACATATCATTAAACTTCATTACACATCATGTATCTTCCCAATGAACAACAGGAAAGTTTAGGGAAATATGAAAATCCAACAAATCCGTGACTTCACCATTACAATTATCCTCCCAATTCAGGGTAAAAAATACTCACCCAACAAAAAAGGGAAACCCAAAAGAAAAGATCAGAAAATTCCTGACATAAATGTAATGGGGCGTTACATCTTCCCAAGGTCATAAAAGGGTCTCCATCATAAAATCTCATCAAAACTAACATTTTTGGTTTTTTTAGGATTTAATGTCGTGAATAGTATTCACGACATGTAATGTGTGGGAGATGAAATTTTCATGAAATGTTTCACACTCTGAAATTGTATATGGGTGATTTTTGGGAATTTCATGGTGTGACCACATGTGTCAAGACATGACACATGTGGGTCTAGCCCAGAACACTTCTTTTTATTCATGTATTGGCTTCACATCTTGTAATCCTTCAAGATTAACATTGTGAATGACTTACACAATGTGAATTAGGGTTTTCCAATAAATTTTTCTCCTTTTCAGTTCATTTCTTCATTTATAACCTCTATGATCAGGACTTGACTGGTCCTATGTCATAGGACATCTTCCTTATAATGAAATCATCAATTTTTATCCCATTTTCAAATATTTATTATTTCCTACCATGATTTAAAAAATAAATTAAATACTGGAAAATATAATCAATTAATTTGTAAAAAATAATATTATATTAAAATAAGTATGAAAAATATGAATCTTTCAATTCCCCCTCACTTATAACTTTCTTGCCTCAAGCATGTAATCTCAAAAATATTTCAAAGTAATTTCATTATACCAATATTTAAAATTTAAATGAAACAAAATAAAATGTTTGGAAATGGAAAATAAACTTTAAAATTTCACACAAAATTATTTCCCCAACTCCTCATTCTTAAAATAAATAAATCTAATCATGAATTTTACTTTTACACTTTTGAAATAAAAATGCCTCTCCATTCAATTTTAGTTTCTCAATTCATTATTAATGAACATTAAAATTGCAATCTACCTCACATTGAATTATTGTTAGTCATCTACTAAGGTAATAAATGTAATGAAGTTGTTCTCATACCTTAAGTACATGTTACTTACCATATTCTTTCATGGAATCTAATATCTCCACTACATAAGATAGAAATAAAAAACATTCATCATGGATTTGCATTATGGTTCAGATTTCCCTGAGGATTAGTGTAGGTAGGTAATAAATAAGAATAAGCTCAAATAAAAAGTTATATTCTTTAACATAATCATGATATCAAAAGTGAAACCCAATGAAATACTCCTATAAAATATATCATCTCCCCATTCCCAAGGCTCAAAGTAGGATCATGATGAAAATCATCATAATGAATGAATCAACCTTTCTTAATTTTTTTTCATTTTTTCCTATATTTTTTTGAATGTTGTTCTTAATACAAATATCGCATCCACCACCTAACCACATTCAATTAAAAGATCAACAATTTGTTAATGGTGATTTTTATCCTCCCAATACACAACCCATTTTTTCATTTACTATCATTATTTTTATTTAGAAAGATAGGTGAATAATAAAGTACAATGAAAACATGACTGATAGAGATAATATTTTCCACATTTTTTGTATTAATTTAAATTGTTTTAATCACTCCAAATAATCAATTTGATATTATATTAATCAATTTTGGATTTATGATGTGTTTTGAGAAAAATGGTGAAAAACGCCTAATTCTGGATTTTAGACAGATTTTTACATAATGGTTATTTTATTCATTTAATGAAAAATATAAATCCAAATTGAGTGAATATTTTTGTTTTGAAATACTTATTTTATTTTCTCCAATTTTTTATGCTAGACCAGGAGATGATTCGTCCATCTAAAGGGCCTAAAAATTCATTGAAGTTAGAAACTTTTCCAGGTGGACAGCATGGACCCACCACTATAACAGAACAACAAATCAGCCTTTACACATACAATTGATGTGATTCCACCTTTTATAGTACGAATAAATATAGTTTTGGATATAAAAAAAATTTGATGGAGTTTTGAAGTCATTAAAGCTACCATTAAATGTTATATTTTTGGAGGAAGCTTCCTAGAAGCTGCGTCTAGAAAATAAAACCGCCAATTAAAAATTCCCAACTCATTAATCCTATGTCAAAAGGAGATGAAATTTGGAGGGTGAACATACAACATATTTATAAACAACTTTTAAGAATGGGTACATGCATTAAACTTCTATTTAATGGGTCAAAAACGCGCAATCTTTTGGAGGATAGAATTATACATATAAAAGGAGGCCCTCGACTCCTTCCTAATTCATCCCATTCTCCATCCATTACTTCAAGGCACCAAGGAGGAGACCTCCATAGAGGGAGGCCGGCCATAAATCTTCCCCCTTTCTTTTTATTTTTTTTATTGTTTTTAGTTTTCAATTGTAATTTAGATTTCTAATAAATTCATGCATTGTTTTTATTATTGTGTCCACCCATCCACCATCTTTTCTTATTCTCATCTTACCATCGTGAACTATAATACTAATGATCATGAGTAACTAATATGAGGAATATCTCTAGGGAGTAATCAGGTTCTTGAACCCAAGACCATGTTTTTAATATTCTTTGAGTTAATTCTAAGGATAATTTATAGTGGGTGTAATCCTCACCGTGGTTGTCTAATGTTTAACTTCTTAATATAAAACCATTTTCCCTCGATTGAGGAGGTGGATGGAGGGTGTTCTTGGTGATTTATAAGTAGAATTTTCATTCATAACTAGGGTAGACTAATGTGTTCACACATATGATGGAGTTTGTTCACTAATAATATTTGAAGCTGGTCAATGAAGGTGCTCCCTGAAAGTTCTCTCAGGAGAACTTATTTTATTCCATAATTCCATTTTGTTTAGCATTTCATGGTAATTTATAATTTAATTTTAGTTTCATATTATTTTTCATTTCAATTATTTTATTAAGTTCAATTTATTTCATAAAACATAAAAACCACAAAAATAATTACTTCTTAGGTGAATTGGATTAAGTAGATGAACGAACTACGAAAGATCCTCAAGTGAGACAACCCTGGTCAGCCCCTATACTGCACTAGGAAAACATAAAAATATGATTTTTCCATGCCCTATGATAGGATTGCATTAAAAATTGAATTTCTTTCGGGGATCCAATCAGTTATTCATTTAATTTTTCTATTTTTCACATCATAGTTAGATTTCATTTTTTTTTTAAAAATCTTTACCTGATGAATTCAAATGATTATTATTCTACATGGACTGGCAATTACTCATAAGTGAAAGAACAAGAAAAATACTACAATTAGTAGGCCCTCCAATGAAGAGATGATGAAATTATGATAATGGTCAAGCAGAAAGAAAGAAGCATAACAACATGGATCTCACCAGAAGATTTGATGGCCATGATCGATGAACTCCAAGCTAACTTAAAAAGATTCAAGGCCAAGAAGTAAGTGCCACTGGTCTTCCCGGATTTCATAGAATACATCCATGAAGTTGAGGCCAAAATCAAAATGGAGGAGCCTGACTACCTACCTCCTTCCTGTGATGATCAACTCCAAGAGGAACTTTCCATTGAAGAAGAGATTCAAGCTGAACCAACTCAGGGAGATGATGCATTCTTGAACTCAAATTCTTTTAATTTTGTTGAAATGAATTTGAGTATAACTCCCAATTGTTTTGAATTTTCAAAATCAGATGACTCCTATTATTCCCCGGAGGATAAGGAGACAAAATAAGATGCACCTGTTGAGGAACCCCTTGAGCTCCCTGAAGACAATGAATATTCACTAGAGGGATTTTAAGGAGAGATGGAGAATGTTGCACAAGGAGCAACGATGGTAGTGGAGGTTCCATACTTAATCTTACCCCCACCTTTCAAGCTATACCACATTTTGAAGGGGGAGTATCTGGTGTACTATATCCATAGATTCCTCTTCAAAAAGAAACAAGAAGTAGATTCTAAGAAAAACCATATGTGGTGGTTCATGTGAAAGAAGCCCCAACCACCATCAGACTTTGGATAACAGCTGGTACTGCACTATGGAGGAAGTAAAAGAATCCAGGTCCCACTTTAGGGATAATACCAAGATTTATATTTACATGATTTCTAGTAATTTATATTTTAATTTCATTTCTTAGGAAATTTTTTAGCATGCGGCCCCCTCCCTATTTTCTTTTTTGAGCATAAATTCTATGATCCTTGTTCTTAATTGAGTTGTTTTCTTTTATAGGTTCATAATGGTGGAAGGAATCACCATAAAATTAAGGGGAAGAGCTATGTTTCATGGAAAAATGGGGTTCACTTTTAGTGTTTTATCATTTAAACTCTCTACATTTTTGTCCACAACATGTTTTGATATTTAAAGATAAAATTGCATGCCCACACTTGAATTGATGTTTTACTCGACTTATCTAGGAGACATGAGTTTTTTAGGAACCCAGTGATACCATGTTTTAGATTTCAATGTTTATATGATTAAATGAGTAAAATAGAAAATTGAATGTTTAATGTGAATCATGGATATTGAAATGACGACTCATGATTTAAGGGAATTAGTTGATTTATGTAAATGAAATTTCCTTACCATTTTTCATACTTTCAATTTCTTAAATTCATGTGAATTAATTTTTTATTATAGATCATGCCTTGAGTGATTGTACAATATCATATGTCTCATTCCTGAGAGGATTTCTAGACCAAGTACTTCCTATTTATTCTTGAGTATATTTCTTGAGTGATCTTAGGACATGTCATCGACCAAAACTTTCATTTGAACTTGTCGAAGCTATGACCGTGCAAAAACATATTTAAAATGATTGAGGAATCTTTTGAAAATCCCTTATCTTTAAATACCACCTTTACATCAATCCTTCTTTTAGCCCATAGAGACCATGAATGACCTTTATAAGTATGATCCATGTTTCAAGCCATTTTTATCCATTCCTACCCTACTCTTGGTATTTTCATTGTATTTTAAAGATGAAGTGTGGGGGTTGAAGGGATTAATGCTGGAAGGGATGATTTAGATTATAAGGAAAAATTGTGGGGGTGATATTGTGAGTATTGTAAAAGGTTATGCAATTATTCATTGTACTCTATTGTTTTCCCCTCTTGAAAAAAATATTAAAATGACAAAAAAAAGAGAAAAAATGGGTTGTGATTTGGGAGAACCAAAAATCATCATTTTCCAGACCGATGATCTTCTAATCATATGTGGTTTGGTGATGGATGTGAGGTTTGATCTAATCATAACTTTAGAAAAAAAGGGAAAAAATAAAAAATTTAAAAAAAATCAAGATGGTGCATTAATCATTCATTATGATTTACTTTGATCATGACCTTAATTTGAGTTTTGGGGGAAGTGGGTGTTGGTACATTAAATGGGGGAATTTCATTACACTTTTTGACACCATGAATTGTGATTAAGAGATGAACCTCATCCTTGAGCCTTAATTTTTAAAACATCAAATCCTACCAACCTTAAGCCTTAGATTCATTTGAACCTTTATTGAAAATTCCTCATGATTTTATGTGCCTTTTGTCTTTGCAAAGTGGAGAAAGTAGTTCTTTTACAAAATAATGGATAAGGTTCATGTTCTCATGATATGAGCATAAATCTACTTGAATTGTATCATTAGAGATGAGAGGAAAAAATTCAAAGGTGAGGTAAATCATGATGTGTCATGCTTAATAATAATGAATTGAGAAGCTTGAATGAAAGAAAGAAGAAGTTCCATTTTTTAAAAGGGGAAAATTAAAATACACGATTTATTTTTTTCTTTGAAAAATGGGAAATTAAATTGATATTTTATATGGATTTTTGAATGTTTGATTAGAAATTTAAAATTATTAAATTTTATTACTTTGGAATTTGAATATTGGTAACATTGGTGTCCTCTGAATTCTATGTTGAGATTTTATGCTTGAGTACAAGCATAGTTTAAGTGCGGGGGAATTGATAGAGATAATATTTTCCACATTTTTTGTATGAATTTAAATTGTTTTAATAATTCCAAATAATCAATTTGAGCTTATATGAATCAATTTTGGATTTATGATGTGTTTTGAGCAAAATGGTGAAAAACGCCTAATTCTGGATTTTAGATAGATTTTTACATCAATGGTATTTTAGTCATTTAATGGAAAATATAAATCCAAATTTAGTGAATATTATTTTTTTGGAATCCTCATTTTATTTCCTCAAATTTTGTCTTCTAGAATAGGAGCTGATTCATCCATCTAAAGGGCCCAAAAATTCATTGAAGTTGGAAAATTTTCTAGGCAGATAACATGGACCCCACCACCATAATGAAACCAAAACTCAACCTTCACACATCCAATTGAGGTTATTACACCTTGGATAGTACGAGTACACATATTTCTGGCTCTACAACAAATTTGGTGGAGTTTTGAAGTCATTAAAGCTACCATTGAATGTTATATTTTTGAAGGAAGCTTCTTTGAAGCTACATCTAGAAAAATAAATCGCTAATTAAAAATTTCTAAATCATTAATACGCTGTCCAAAGGAGCTAAAATCTAGAGGGTTTCCAGCCAACATATTTATGAACAAATTTGAATAAGGGGTCCATGTGTGAAACTGTCATTTAATGGGTCAAAAACACGCAATATTTTGGAGGATAGAATTATGTCTATAAAAGGAGGCCCTCACCTCCTTCCCAAAGCATCCCATTCTCCATCCATTCCTTCAAGGCACCAAGGAGGATATCTCCACCGAGGGAGGTCGGCTGCAAATCTCCCCCCTTTATTTTTAATTTTTTTTATTGTTTTTATTTTTATTTTAGTTTTCAATTGTAATTTAGATTTCTAATAAATTCATGCATTGTTTTTATTATTGTGTCCACACATCCACCATCTTTTCTTCTTGTCATCTTACCATCATAAACTATAATACTCATGATCATGAGTAACTAATATGAGGAATATCCCGAGGGAGTAATCAGGTTCTTGAACCCAAGACCATGTTTTTAATATTCTTTGAGTTAATTCTAAGGATAATTTATAGTGGGTGTAATCCTCACTGTGGTTGTCGAAAGTTTAACTTATTAATCTACAACCATTTTCCCTCGATTGAGGAGGTGGATGGAGGGTGTTCTTGGCGATCGCTAAGTAGTCTTTTCATTCATAACTGGGATAGACTAAGGTGTTCACACTTACGATGGAGTGTGTTCCCTAAGAATATTTGAAGCTGGTCAATGAAGGTGCTCCCTGAAAGTTCTCTCAGGAGAACTTCCTTTCTTCCATAATTCCATTCAATTTAGCATTGCATGGTAATTTATAATTGAATTTTATTTTCCTATTATTTTTTATTTAAATTATTTTATTAAGTTCAATTTATTTCATAAAACATAAAACAACAAAAATAATTACTTCTCAAGTGAATTAAATTAAGTAGGTGAAGGAACTGAGAAAGCTCCTCAAGTGAGATGACCCTGGTCAGCCTCTATGCTACACTAGGAAAACATAAAAATACGCTTTTTCCATTCCCTATGATAGGCGTGCATCAATGACCTCTCCCCAAAACTCATGATAACCCCTAACAGAATAAAGTAAATTCCCATCTACCATTAAAAACTACCACCCCACACTTAGACTTATAAATACCATGTACTATAATATGAGTAGTGTAGGAATAGATATAATAGGATTGTAACATGGATCATTTACTATAAATTTAATTCATGGATTCTATGGGAAAAAAGGATTGATGTCAAGGTGGGTCCAAGGATAAATGTATCAATAATAAAAATGATGCAATCATGTTAAAAATGATTTTTCAATCATAGATTTTCTAAGATGCCAGAAAATTTCTAGAAGATAAACAAACCCTGATATCTCAAGAAATATACTATAGAAAGAAATGAGAAATATTTGGTTCAGAAATTTTCTCAGGGATGAGAACATATAGTTTGGGATAATTATGAATGGAAATGTAAAAAAACAATAAACCAACCCATATTAATTTTAAAAATTAAAAACATGCCAATTATAAGAATAATTTCATTTACAAAATCAACTTATCTCTAAAAATAATGAATTTTCAAATTCATCCCCTCATCCTTAACATTACTCATTTATTTTACCATTTAACTCATCTAATCATATCAACAATTAAAATTAAAACATGGAATAATTATTATCCTAATCAACTTATGTATATATTGACACTTGAGTTAAAGGTTTCAAAGCAGAGAATGAAATTTTATTTAAATATATAAAACAAATTAAAATAATGATAGTAACAATAAAATAAAGAATTAAAAATCATAATACCCTCAAAATGATTCTTTACTTTGGGTTACATAGGCCCTGTTCATTCAGTTTTTTTCTACTACATTTTCATGATATTAATTTTCATTTCATAGCTCTCTTCTATAGTATTTTCATGATTCGAATTCCTTTCATAATGTGAATTCAGCTCACAATGTGAACCATATCTAGTTTCAATAGTTATCTTGCTTGTGCCATCATGGTCCTACAAAATAAAAAAATTCTTATAAGTACAAGGTCCACGTCAAAGTAACATAAAAAATATATAGGGATATATGGTTTCAACCTAATTTATTCATAAACTAATAATTTAAAATAATATTTGGAATATACACTATTAAAAATTAAATAAATAAAAGATAAGGATAATTCTTTGTCTAATCCATCAAGTGGGCCCTGAGTTTTGACTGCCACAAGATGGGAAATACCTTCTAGCATTTATAATATGAAGGTGGGTAGATTTTCTTGGATTTGAACTACCACATGATACTTTTCCTAGTTTGCATTATTTCTTATTATTATGGAGGACTCAATGGATAGATTATATCAAATACACCCCCTTCAAAATGAGTTATAAATTGTATGATGGGTGTGGGATGAAGTATGGATCTTCCTCCCTCATTTATACTTGTGAAACCTTATCTTCACTATAAATTGGTTTCTATAAATATGATTCATTAAAATAATAATCAAAAGGAAAGTTAGAATTTAATTTAATTTGAAAAAAATAAAAAAAGTGGAATCAATTATAAAATCCTACCTTTTAATGTATGAAAATTGTGTCTTAGGTTATTTAGTTAGATCCACTTGGATCTCTTCATGGGATTCCTCTAGTAAATGAATAATAAGTTTAGGGATCTCTATGTGTTCCTCAACAGGTGTGCCTTCTTTTTCTTCATCTTCCTCCCATGTAGAAAATAATTATCCAACTATGAAAAAAATAGCATGGGGTGATACTCAAATAATATTTAACAAAATTAAATGAGCTTGATTTCAATAAGTAGTAAAATACCTAATATGGTTCAACTTTAATATCTTATTTGGTGGGAAATGCCTCTCTGAGTTGAGTAGTAGTTAGCAGAGACTGGTTGTCAAGTTCCTCCATTATTTCATTGACTTCCACTAATTGGATGGTTTATTCATCTTCCAAGGATGGAGTGAGATATAAAGGTGTTGGATATTCTAATTTTTCAAGAATAAGGAGATCATATTACAATTTATACTTATTTCAAAAGTTATCCAGATCTTAATGATCTCCCACACATAGCTCAATAGGAAATTCTTCCTCACCATGAATCCACCCTAGCTTCTCATGGTGAGTTTAGATTTGTATCTTAATATGGTTGGCCTCTTGATATTATTTAATTTCATACCCAACCTCTAAGATTACATTAGAAAAATTAGGTAAGACATAGGATACTTCCTCAGGTTCAGGTTCAAGTTGTTCTATTAATGGATGAAAATATTAGAATTCCCTTTCGACCTAGATCTTCCGTTATTCTACATGTTCCTGAAGTTATTACACTCAATATCTATTATAATTTAGTTTTTTTTTCTTATTTTTGTTGTTAAAACTATGATTAATCTACCCATACATAATAATCAAATTTTTAATACATCATGGAAATATATTTTTTAGATTTAATTTAAAATTTATTGAAACAAAAGAAACTATTTACAAAAAATGTGAAGATAGAAAAGGAAAATGAAGGTACTGCTAGTTCCCTAGCAATGGAACCAATTTTGATATGCCTATCATAGGGTGGTAAAAAAGAATATTTATTTTCCTAATGTATCATAGAGGCTGACTAGCGTCATCTCACTTGAGAAGTATTGCTGTCAATCAATCACTTAATTATAATTTTTCTATTCTAATTATTTTTGGTATTTTTATTTTAGTTAATGAAAACAATTCAATTTTTTTTGGGTTTTGGGTTTTGGAAAAATAATGAAATGCATAATTAAAACCTAAATGCAGATGAAAATACATATATAATGCAGGTTAGGGAGAAATTTTTTGGTCCTAGTGTTTGGTTACATGGGTTCATTCATTATTAAATTCAATTTAAAAATACATTCATTCATAAATGGATTGACATTCCCTACCTTGAGTATGATTCTTAGAATACCTATAAAACCACTTCAGCATTCCAAATTTCACCTCCTCTGGGTAGATAATAGGAATGAGTATGAGATTCATGTTGTGGTTGATGTTTTCTATACCCACGCACTTCCATCTTGTTGACTACAAATTAAATTAAATAATTTAAATAATTTATACTTAATAATTTTATAATTCCAAAAAATCTTCCCCAAGGCCAAGGCTAGGGTTAGTCACTTGAAATTTCTAAGTGAAAAAGATCATGACAGAGAAATGGAAGAGATAAAAATAAATATTAAGAAAGAGAGAGAGATATATATGGACATGGAACAACACTTTAATAAAAATATGGAATTTTGTTATATTAAAAAAGAAAATAAAACTAAAATAAATTGAAATTTAAAAACCTAAAGAAGAAACATCCCTATTCCATAGTGCAATGACAAATCCTCAGGAACCAATATTTCTTTCAATCTACACACCCTTCTATTTATAGGGCCCAAATCATCCTCAAGGAATCATAATTAGCCCATAAATGGGTAAAAATACATCATGGGTTGTCCTAAGTTCATAAAGGGGTCTCTAGTATAAAATCTCATCAAAACTACTATTTTTTGGTCCCATCAAAGGGTTTCACGCCATGAATAGTATTCACAGTGTGTAATGTGTGGGGGTTAATTTTTCACAACATTTTTCATGCTCTAAAATCCTATATGGGTGATTTTTGGGAGTGATATGATCTGAACATATGTAATTACCCAGACCACTCTGGGCCATTCCTTTGTGAAAAAACAGTGCTTGAGGTGTTCTAGAGACTGTCTATGACTTATTCTGAGAGTTTTCCAAAATCCAATTTTGAACTATCTGTGTCAGCATGTTAGTGCGTCAGTAAGTTAGTGCATCAACATCGGCGAATCAGGGGCGTCAACATCAGTGATTCAGGGGCATCAACATCAGCGAGTCAGGGGCATCAACATCGGTGAGTCAGGGGAGTTGGCATCGGTAGGTTAAGGCATCAATAGGTCGAGGCATCGTTAGGTCAGGGCATCGGTAGGTCGAGGCATTGGTAGGTCAGGGTGTTAGTAGGATAGGGCGTTGGTAGGTCGATGCGTTGGTAGGTCAGGGCATCGGTAGGATAGAGCATCGGTAGGTTGAGGCATCAGTAGGTCATTATTTTGGTAGCTCAATATCAGTGACTCAACATCAGTAGGTCACAGTGGTAGCTCACCCATCGGTGGCTTCACATCGACGACTCTCCCATCAGTGACTCATTTCCATTTTTCTAGTTTTTCCTAGTTGTCTAGATTTTCCCCTCTTACATTTTATTTGACGTAAACCAACTTTAAAGCCTTGTTTGGGTATTTTAAGGGCATTTTAAAGAATATTATGTATATCCTTAATATCCTAACACCCTAGGGACTTTGATAAATTCAAACCACTTAATCTTGACCATGATCCCATGATTAATGGATTTTGAAACTGTTCTCCCTTTAATATAGGATTTGGATATTCAAAGCCTTGGTCTTCCCTTCCCAGTGTGGTTTTTTGATCCCTCTAGGTTCACCTAAAGTATTTCTATTTATACGATTCATGAGCTTGTTCTATAGCCCCCTCCTACTTAGTTTTCTTGGAGTTATTTCTTGATGCTCATGCGATTCCCTATTCTTAGCGAAAGGAGGAGTTTTGGTCGCCTGTTGTTTCAAGTAGGGATTCCTTCTACCTCTATTTAATTGTGAATCATACAGGGTGGGTGTAATAATGATTCATTCTGAAGAACGTGTGAATAATTTTCTTAAAATTAGAAATAAATAATAAGGTAATATGATCAAAAGATAATGGGGGTTAATAACATAACGGGCTGGGAGTGGAGTGATGTTTGATCGCCTGTTTTATTAGGTTATCCTTGTTTCTTTTATAGATTGTTGTGGCTGTAGGCCTTCTTAAAATCATGGATGTTGGTGTTCTTTGCTTGCACACTGGTGATATCCTATTTTTGTTGTGATTCTTGATAAATGGATGTAACATGAAATCTATTAATCATATATACTTGTCTAATTAAAATGGATTCCCCAGGATCAAACCTATTGTATGATCACCCCGATTATTATAAAGTGGAATTAAAGAACCCTCTTGATAAACCTAAACATGTTTATGTGATTTAATGGTAGTTTATATGGGGATTTGTATATGGGGTGGTACAAGGGGTGTGTTGGTATCCCAGTTTGATACACTGATTGATTGTGGAATGGATGGACTTGCAGGTAGTGGGATTGCCTTTGTTTGTGTTTTGTCCATCGAATAACATTGGGAAGTGGGACTGCGGTGTGGTTATGAACTTTTTATGGAGTCAGACTACATCTAGGAAATGTTTTGGTAGTGGGTCTATATGAATGGGTTGTGAGAGAAGTATTGTGCGGTATAACTTTGAATAATGACAATTGTTAGTACCGAAGAATAGAGTGGGTTAGTTGCTATGTGTTTGGTTATCAGGATCTTCACCTTATAGATGGTTTAAGATGTTGGGATTGGTAGTTGACCCTGGTAGTGTTGGAATAAACTAAAGTGAACCCCTTAATAAATAAATAACCAATGTTTGAATGAAAAATGGTTTGGGTTATGCTTTGGTAGTGGCTGTTTGTGTGGTTGTACATATAGGTGTAGCAAAAAAAGTGGTTCTAGCAGTCTGGTTGTTGTTTTGGGGACTCGTAGGTTGGGTTGAGTGTTGTTTACTTATATGTATAAATTTTAGTTCCCTGTGATTTCTATACACACCCACCCTTGTTGAAAACCATGATATGAACACCCCCATTTCATGGGGGGGTGTCTTTCCCAACATCCTGGTGGGAGGATATATAGATGGTAATTGAATTTCTTCCTCACACCCTCTTCCAGTTCTTACTGATCGAGTGTATCTAGGAAGGATGTAATGGATTTAGGCTTACCATAGTTCTATATCCTTTAGGAAGGTTTGTTGTGAATGAACTGATCTAGTGTTTGCGGGCCATGTTTGTTTTCACAAGTGTATTTGGGATGAGGCCGAGGTGTCTTCGGGCAAGAGGTGTGGTTGTGGCCCAAGTGTTTGTAGGTGGGGATTGTGTGTGGTTTGAGGCCTAGGTGTGTGTGGGAAGGTTGTGGCAGTGAGACTTCATATGGTAAGAGTGGTAGCATCAATATGTTATCCATTAGGAATGAGTAGTTAATCAGTGGGAAAGTAGTGTGGGGTACCCAAATGTCGATGTGCTTATACTACAACTTTACTTGACTTTTGTTACTTGGTGAGTGTGACTTGGTGAGGCTGGGTTGGTTAGTACTCCTTGGTAGGTGCTTTGAGGTTCTACTATTTTATCATAGGGGCATTAGTATGTTCCCATACATGTACAATGGTGGCTTTAGTTTTCTTACTGGCTATACTTGTATACTCACCCTACATCTGTAAAACTCCCTTCAGGTTTCTAAGAGGACTTTGAGGACCATGATGGACCTTACTAGCTCAGGTGTCAGGATAGTTACTATTTATTCTTAGTTTCTATTCTTTTGGTACTTTGTAGTTTTTTCAAACCTTGTACTTTTGAACATGCATATGAGAATGGATTTTGGATTTACTTTTACCTTTACTTTGGTGTTGTTTGGGATTTCAATGTCTTACCTCTCAATCCTATTTTCATTAAAAAGGGTAATACTTTCAATTTTTTGTGAGATTCTATGTCCTTGGTGCTAGTCACCACTCTGGGACCTATTGAAGGCATGACTCAGGGGTCATTATCTCTCCTTTATCTTGAAAAAGGAAGGGTGTGGAACCTTGCTGCCCCTTCCCTCATCTTGAAGAAGATTGGTCATGAAAAAATGCTATTAGTTGTGAGGTTTAAGAGATAGGATGGAGTTTGGAGGTAGGAATAATTAGGATTTCATGGGATAGTAGGGAAATTTTGTTATGAAATCTTAGTATGTGAAATAGGAGAGGGAAGACCAACTAGGACATGAGATTTTAGGGCCCCCCATGATCCGATTCAAGGACTTTGAGTCTAACAAATGACCAAGTGAGGCTCCATTGATTACAGGGTAGAGACCCTAGGTAAAGTACATGCATCATAACAACTTGTGTTATTTTGTGTCTTGGGTGTCTTGGGGATTTAATTTAAATAAAGAGTTAAAATAAAAAGAATATTTCCATACTACCCGAGATTAGGAGTTATTTGTTTACCCTTTTCAGTTATGGAACTCAGATGTCACCCACGTGTGGTATAATGAGTTGAGGCCCATAAGGCTGACCAAGTTGATTAGCAGAGGTCCGATCGAGAGGAGGAAGATGACTTGCAGCAAAAGATCCTTCGTGCTTTCCAGCGGCAGACACTAGGAAGGTATGAAGGAATCATTTCAGACTCGAAGATGGAGGGATGTCTTGAGAATATGGAAATCACCTTTACCTTGATCCGAATGTCGAGGGAGTAATGGGTTCCATTGGAAGTCATCCAGAAGAGGGGAGAAGTGCGTCGATAGTGGACTCTCTACCTTGGGGAAAGGAAGGATACCTATGTTTTGTGGGATGACTTTGAGAAGGAGTTTCGGGCAGAGCTTCTTTCCTCGATAATGAAGGCTGAGAAGAGATATGAGTTACTATCCATACAGTAGGAGAGTATTTAGTGAGGGAATTGGGGATCAAGTTTAAGGATCTCCTATTCTTTGATTCATATCTCTTTCTAGATGAGGAGTCTTGGGCGAGACACTTAGATGAGGCACTCTAACCTTCTCTTTAGTATGTTGTTACTCCTTTCACTATACTGAAATATATAGAGGTTTAGAAGAAGGATAAGGTAGTGGAAATGATTCAATCATTGGGAGGTGTATCATGAGAGGGGATCCAATCGAGTTTGTCAAAGGGGAAATCAATCAACAGTAGGTCTCTAGAATCAGGGCCTTCCAGGTTTTAGCCAATGGGGAGTAGGCCTCAAAAGTTCTAGTTCTGATCTATTGGTCCTCGCCCTTTCTCCATGAGTTCAGGACTGAGGTGCTTTATTTATGGAGGTTGTGAACATATTTGGAACCAGTTCCCAATTCAAGATTAATATAGTGGGGGTGGGCAGGTTTAGTGACCACTCCAGTAGCAGTAGTTACCAGTCAAGTCTTTCCAACAGAAGGTGTAGTGAGCTCCCGATCTACTGTGGGTAGATGGTGGTGGAGGAGGCTGACCTCAGGGTGCTCCTCAGGGATCTAGACTAGGGAATGTTTAGGAAGGTAGTCGACAAGAGAGGGGTAGAGGATCTATTCATGGGCAGTTTAACATTTCCGTGGTAGCAATTCTAGTAGGGACAAAGCTTGTTCGAGGTATGATCAATTTGATTAGCACTCTTGCTTTCACTTTGTTTGATTTAGGAGCCTCACACTCCTTTGTTGCACCTAGTCTAGCCAATGCCTCAGGGACTATATGTAGAGTGAATTTCTGTTCCCCTAGTGCTGAGTATGCTAGTTAGAGGTCATACTAGTTTTTCTGATGTTTTCCAGGGATGTAGACTGATGTTGGGGCCACATCAGTCAAGTAGAGATCTTTTTCTGCAACAGATGCAGCCATACGATATCATCTTGGGCAGCAACTAGTTGTTTTCTATTGTAACGTCCTGGTTCCGGAAGCCACCTAGAGGTGCCCCGTGCCCGGTTCTCCACATGACCTCAAGTGAATTTCCCCAAATGATAGAGGCTGCCGACTAGCAACGAGGGCCTTGGTAAGTTATTGGGGAAACTATTCCCTCATTTGGTAAGGTATAAAAGGAAATAACTAACAGTAAATAGTGGAAGCAGTAAACAATACGCAACAACTGAAATCAAATAGCAGAAGCAATGAATATATAGTAATGATGATAATGATGCAGCAGGTACAAGTTTCTAAGGAAATCAGAAAACACAACAACGTGCTGAAATACAAGTAAAAACAAAGTGCTAAAATAATAGCAACTCCAGCAGCATCGCAAGCCTAAGCTTGGTCCTTTGCTCCCCAGCTCTAAGAAATCAAGTACCAGATGTCGAAGGGTGATTTCCCTTATCTATATCTATGACAACAAAGTCTGCTTGGGCCCAAAAGCATGGCCCAAACAGGGTGTGAGATACAATCCCAGTAGGAAATCACCCAAATATTTGTGCCTAACAGTCAATGAATACAAGGCAAGTAAAAGTGCAGGAAGCAGTAAACAGAAAAGCACATAGCAGCTACAATCCACAGTTTTCTAGCATATAAAGTACACAAGTAAACAACCAATAAAAAGTAGGAAACAGGTAACCCTCTGGGTAGCTCTCGCAGCCTAACCCCTATGGAACCTACAAGTAACACCAACCCTCTAGGATGCACACACAGTCTCACCCCTCTGGTTTGGCTAAGAGTAGACTTTCTAAGGAAGAACTCACCATCAATTCCCCCTATAGTCTCGTATCGTGCTAAATGCTCTCTGGGAAAGCACTCAATATCTCATTCCCCCTGTGGCCCGTGTCGAAGAACTACAGACTCTCTGAGGAAGCACTCATCGTTAATTCCCCCTATGGTCTCACATCATATGAAAAGACACTTTGGAGAAGCCCTTACGTACATTCTCCCTATGGTCTAATACACTAGGTTTTCATAGTCCTATGTGAAATTAACATACTCAGCATGCATGTATTGCCCAAGTAAACCTCAAGAACTACTTTGATATCATTCTAAGGCACAACAGCATAACAGTATAACAGTTCCACTAAGCTACAGCTAGGCATGGAAACTTGCAGAAACACCTAACAAGAAAAACAAGCATGGAAAAACAACATGAGCACAAAACAAATTTTTCTACTCACAAGTATAAACCTCTACTACAGATATCAAGCAAAGCAGGCAATCAATCAAGGGAAAAACAAGAAAACGCATAATTCCCGTTCAAGGGAATTGGCGAAATTTCACAAAATACTCAAATAATTTCTACAGAAAGGCACAAACCACCTACCTTAATCCTAGGAGATCGATATACTTTAACCACGATGCCTGATTCTCCTCAGAACGATGTAGATCTAGGAAAACGCACGAAACACTCAACCCATGATAACTTGAAAACGAGGAGGAACCATGGAACAAGGCTAAAGAAGAAGAGATAACTCACCGCTACGCTTCCAACACAATCATCCATGCTCGAAACAGAGAACGGATGGAGGAACGGTGGCTCAGAGAAGATCCTCGGCCGTATCGTCGCTCTCGGACGAAGAAGCTGGAGAAGAAGACGTTTTCCTTGATTAGGCGCTACCCCAGTCCTTTTAATGAAAAAAAGTACACGACGTGTACTTTTAGAGTACATGGTGTGTACTAGGTTTTTCCATACTCCGCCAAAATCGGCCTCTACGTCACCCTTACACACCGTGTGTGTGGCCCAGAAACGGCCAGTACACGGCTTCGAACGGGAAAAGAGTACATGGCGTGTACTCAAAAAGTACACGGCGTGTACTTCAAAATTTTCTAGAAACTCCAATTTTCTTAAAAACTCCAGAAAAAGGAAAGGAGTACCTGAAACAAAGATCCGAGTTCTTACAAACTTCCCACCTTAAATAAATTCATCCCCGAATTTCCCTAGTGAGGAGTAGAAGAAGAAACCCCGAACAGCTCCAGCCACTGCGATCGTACATCAGCTTACCTCTCCCAGGTCTCATCCTATACTCGCCCATGCTGCCATAACACCCGTACAAGAGGGACAGACAGCCCATGGAGAACCTTCGTACTGCGATCGACAATTCAGATGAGATGCTCCTCAAACGATGCATCCACTTCGAGCTCAACCTACTCAGGCTGAAAGGCATGAGATGAGTCTAAAAAGTAACGTCGGAGCTGAGAGATGTGGAAGACATAGTGCATGGCCCGGTACCTCTGGGGTAGATGTAACCGATAGGCGACCGGACCAACTCTCTCCAAAACCTCAAACATCCTGACGTACTGCGGTGAAAGATTACCCTGCCTCCAAATCCTCTTGTGTCCCAGCCTCGGTGTGACACGTAGGAAAACCTGATCCCCGACCTCAAACTCTAGAGGTCGTCTCCGCTGATTAGCATAAGACTTTTGTCAAGACTGTGTTGTATCCATCGTCTTCCGAATCAACTCTATCTACTCTGAGGTCTCCTGAACAAGATGAGGTCCCAGCAAAGCTGCCTCTCCTACCTCCAGCCATCATAAGGGTGATCCGCATGACCTACCGTACAAAGCCTCATATGGTTCCATCTGAATGGTCGCCTGGAAAATTTTGTTGTAGGAGAACTCCACCAGAGGAATATGCTTCTCCCAAGAACTTCCAAAGTCTAGGATGCAAGCCCGGAGCATATCCTAAAGCACCTGGATCGTGCGCTCGGACTGGCCATCAGTCTGGGGATGGTATGCTGTACTCAAAAGTACCTGTGTACCCAAGGCCTTCTGAAGTCCCTGCCAGAACTGAGAAGTAAATCGTGCATCCCTGTCTAAAACAATAGAGTGTGGAACTCCATGCAGACGAACGATATCTTTGATATAAAGTTGTCCCAGATCATCAACACTGAAGGTCTCCTTGATCGGAAAGAAGTGTGCAGCCTTCGTAAGCTTGTCGACGACAACCCAAACAACATCGTCACCTCAGGGTGACCTTGGAAACCCTATCATGTAGTCCATCGCGACATCGTTCCACTTCCACTCCGGAATGGGTAACTGCTGCAAAAGTCCCGCTGGTCGTTGATGCTCTACTTTCACCTGCTGACAAGTAGAACATCTCATGACAAAACCAGCAACATCTTTCTTCATACCTGGCCACCAGTACTGGCGATTAAGATCCCGATACATCTTGGTGATGCCAATATGAACTACCCAAATTGAGGAATGAAAATCCCGCATCATCTCCTCATGCATGTCTACTGGCACCCATACGTGTCCCTGGAAACGCAAGATCTCATCCTCGCCCACTGTCCATCCTGGAAGAGTGTCCTCCCCTGACACACTCTCCTGTAGGACTAAAACTTCTGAGTCTGATAGCTGCCTCATCCGCACCCAATCAAGAAGCGTAGAGGTAACAACTACAGAAGATAGGAAGGTCTGTCCTTGTCTGTCATGCACCTCCAGATGCATCTCAAAGAACAGAGCCATCAGCTTCCACTCACTGCTGGCCTCCTGAACTGCCAAAATCCGAGTTCTCCTACTCAACGCATCTGCCACTGCGTTTCCCTTTCCCGGCGTATAGGCAAGCTCAAAATCAAAATACTGAAGATACTCGACCCACTTACACTGACTCAGATTCATATCATGCTGAGTGAAGATATAATTGAGACTCTTGTGGTCGGTGAAGACCAAAAAGTGCTCTCCTAGAAGATAGTGTCTCCAAAAGCGTAAGGCATGAACAATAGCTTCCAACTCCAGATCGTGCGTTGGGTAGTTCCTCTCATGTGGACTCAACTGCTGAGACCCGTACGCAACGACTCCATCTCCCTGCATAAGCACAACACCCATCCCGATACCTGAGGCATCACAATAAACAGTGTAGCTCTTGCCTAGCTCTGGAAAGACTAGTATCGGTGCTGACATCAAGCTTCCCTTCAGCTCCTGAAAGGCTGACTCACAAGAATCTGACCATAAGAACTTCACCCCCTTCTTGGTCAGACCTGTCAAGGGTGCTGCTAGGCATGAAAAGTCCTGAATGAAGCATCTATAGTATCCATCCAGCCCTAGGAAACTCCGTACCTCAAAAATGTTATTCGGCTGCTCCCAGGAAACTACAAATCTCACTTTCTCTAGGTCCACAGATAATCCTGCCTCTGAGATGACGTGACCCAAGAAGTGAATCTGATCCATCCAAAAGTGGCACTTCGAGAGTTTAGCATAAAGCCGATGCTCTCTCAGTGTACTTAGAACGATCTCAAGATGTGTAGCATGGTCTTGTCGAGTGTGAGAGTACAACAAGATATCGTCCATGAAGACCACGATGAAGGAGTCCAAGTAGGGATGGAACTCTTAGTTAATCAGTGCCATGAAAACTGCAGGCATGTTCGTGAGACCGAGGGACATGACTTTATACTCGTGTAGACCATACCTTCCCCTAAAGTCTATTAGAGGTATATCTGATGGTCTAACACGCAACTGATGATAATCGGACCTCAAGTCGATCTTCGAGAACACCTGGGCTCCTCTAAGCTAATCAAATAGGCCATCGATCCTCGGCAAGGGATATCGGTTCTTGACTGTCAACTGGTTCAGCTTCCGATAATCCACACAAAGCCAAAGGGTACCATCTGACTTCTTCACAAACAGGATAGGAGAACCCCAAGGAGAAATACTGGGTTGGATGAAACCCTTTGCCTGCAACTCCTCCAACTACTTCTTGAGCTCCTACAACTCAGGTGTAGCCATCCTATAAGGAGGAATAGACACCGGTGCCACTCCTGGCATGAGCTCAATCGAGAAGTCTACCTCACACTCTAGAGGAAAACCTGAAAAGTCCTCTGGAAAGACATCCCAGAAATGATCTACCACTGGAGGAAAGTCCAACTGTGAAGTCCCCTGGTCATCCAGATAAAGACTAGCAATATGGGCCATCACCCTTCCTATCCCATGATTCTCGAGTCCTGCTCGACTCGCCTGAACATCCCATTATCCTCTATGAAGAAAATATTCAACCTATGGTGAAACGAAACTCAGTCTGCGGTGATAACAGTCGATGACTTCCTGGAAGGGAACCAACCGGTCCATCCCGAGAATGACATCATAGCCTGTCATCTCTAGTATGTAGAGATCCCATTAGAAATGATACCCTGCAACCTTGAGAGGGAACTCTCTACACTGACGTACACTAGATGTCCTTGTCCCTAAAGGTGTGTCTAGTGTTAATGAGTCAGCATAAGAAAAGGCATAGATCCCAATGCTCTCCACAACAGCAATAGAGATAAAACTATGCATAGCACCAGTATCGAAAGGAGCTGAAGATAAAAATAGGCTACTAAAATCGTACCTCGAACTGTAGAAGGGCCGATATCCTGCTCCTAATAGGTTTAATACATGGCGAAAGACTGGATTGCACCGCGACCTTGCGCCCCTGGCAGACCACTCTGAGCTGATCCACCTTGCTGGTGCTGAGGGACTGGTGGCTGACCGCCACGGCCTCGACCTCCCCCTCGGCCCGAACTGCCAGAAGAACTCCAGTTCCCTGACTGGTGAGAAACTGGTGGTGCTGCTTCTGAACGAGGAGTCATGGAAGAACCCCGATCACTAGCTGCTGGTGAGAAAACCTGGAAGAAACACTGAAGGTGACCCATCTTTCCGCAAGATCGGCACTCCACGAGGTCTCTCTGGCACTGCGGCCTCGTGTGCCCGGACCGACCACACTGGTAGCATACCACCTAGCTACCTGACGATGCATATCTCTTCCTCAGATCACCACGCGTAGACTCCCTACGATGCTTCTTGCTTTCATCTGGAAGAAAACTAGATCTGAAAGCAGAACCGCCCTGGCTCGCAGCTCCAGAGTCTCTCTGATTGCGCTCCGCAATCAGTACCTGATTGACGATGGAAGTGATGGAAGTAAACTGGAAGATATTCACCTATGAGCGGATCTCCCGCCTGAGACCATCCTCAAACTTCCTTGCTAAGAACACCCCACTCCCATCCCAGAGGGGTGTGAAATGATGCAGCTCGGTGAAAAGAGAGGAATACTCCATGACAGAAAGATTACCCTGCTCTAAGCTCATGAAATCCCAGGATAGGTCGGCCCTCAGGGTCTTCGGGTAGAAGTAGTCATAAAAGACGCGCTAAAAATCCTCCCAAGCCATAACCTGTTGGTGACCCACCTGTGAGATCACGTCCCACCACCTCTTGGTAGAGTCTCGTAGCATATAGGTAGCGAGCTTGACCCGCATCTCTAGAGGCGTCTTCAGATGCTCAAAGATAGTTAGCATGGCTTCCAGCCACGACTCTGCAGCCTGAGGTCCTCCTTCCCCTGAGAACGTGGGAGGATGCTGCTGTTGGAAAACCTGCGTCAAGTCCTCCATAGTCATGGCAGGAGGCGGTGCTCCCTAAAAGGTCTGCATCATCCTCATAAAACCTTCCCTGAACTGTGTATTAGTGCCTACAACTGGTATGACAGCTGGTGCCAAGGCTGGCTCGACTGGAGGATCGGCAGGAAGTCCCTGATCAGCCATATCTGGCGTCTGATCACTGCCTGACGACAAACATACAACCGGAGGACATCTCGGAGGCATAGCTCTGAAAGATCAAAAGCACACCTTAGATTAGAATTAACAAATACAAAGAACACAGGAATACAAAACGGGAACATGGGAAGGAAAACACACAAGTTTACAAAACAGAACTACACGGCGTGTATAAAAACTAAACGGAGTATATAAAAGCTACATGGCGTGTATTCTTAAGCCACTGACATGGGCATGTACCCCTACCCTACAGGTCGTGTAACACCTCAAACTACATGGCGTATTGACCCCATACACGGCGTGTACTTGAAAACTATTCTCCTGCCCGAGTCTCTTTACACGGCTAACCCACAAGGTCCGACTTAACCTGAGACTACACGGCGTGTTTTGAACAAACATGACGTGTAATAGACAAGGCTTTAGCGGACCGTGTTGTAAAATACATGGCCGTCTACACAGATGGACCTTACACGGTGTGTTTCGAACAAATACGGCGTGTATAGGTGAAGGTGACACCGTCCCATGTTGTTTGTGACACGACCGGGTACCTGGACAAGACTATACGGCGTGTTCCGAAAACAACACGACGTGTCTAAGAGAAGGTGATGCCAACCCGTGTTTTTCGTGACATGGCTGGGTACCTGGACAAGACTACACGACGTGTTCCTTTACAACACGGCGTGTTCTACTTGAGCTTCCCCGACCTGTGTTGTTCGTGACACATCCGGGTACACGGCTCCGAACTACACGACGTACACCAACCGTACATAGTGTGTTCCTGAAGTTACTTCCACAAAAGCGTGTGCCTGCTCACACAGTCAGTGACACGATCTAAAAACTACACGACATGTAGTCAAAAGTACACGTCGTGTATTCTGGGTTTTTCTGGGCAGAAGCTTAGAAACTGCACAGAAGCCCAGAAAACACAGAAAACAAGTCAAAGAGGTGCCAAATTCCGATTCGTGAGGGCCCATACTCCCCGTGAATCAAAACTTGGCATTCATTTAAGCAAGGTAGAGTACAAAAAATCCTCTAACAAGGCAGTATAGATTCTATCAAGCATCTATCACAATAGCATGCATAATCTACACAAAGTCTATCACAACATCATGCAATCTCTAATGCACCCTAGATGGCATGGAAAGAATGCATGACATGTGATTTCTACAAGTGCCTATATGATGCATGAGATGGCATACCCTCATATCATCGGTTTGCGACAGAAATAGAACCGCAATCGTCAAGAAAATAACAACACAAAGCATGTGAATCACTCTAGGTGAAATCATATCAACCGTAAAATTTCAAAACCAGCAAACTGAAATTAACAAGGTAGTATTTCATTTCCCTGTACACGGGTTAGCTACTCTCGAGCATAGCTTAATACCAATTACTGATTCCATCCTATCCCTGGCTAAAGTCTCCAAACAATAAAGAAATAGAAAAGAACTCCTCTGATACCACTTTGTAATATCCCGGTTCTGAAAGACACCTAGAGGTGCCCCGTGCCCGGTTCACCACATGACCTCAAGCACATTTCCCCAAATGCCAAAGGCTGCTGACTAGCAGCGAGAGCCTTGGTAAGTTATTGGGGAAACTATGCCCTCATTTGGTAAGGTATACAAGAAAAGAACTAACAGTAAATAGCGGAAGCAGTAAACAATACGCAACAACTAAAATCAAACAGTGGAAGCAATGAATATATAATAATGATAATAATGATGCAGCAGGTACAAGTTTCTAAGGAAAGAAGCGAACACAAAAACGTGGTGAAATACAAGTAAAAACAAAGTGCTAAAATAACAGCAACTCCAGCAGCATCGCAAGCCTATGCTTGGTCCTTTTCTCCCCATATCCAAGGAATCAAGTACCGGAAGTCGAAGGGATTTTTCCCTTATCTATACCTGCAACAAAAAAGTATTCTTGGGCCCAAAAGTATGGCCCAAACAGGGTGTGAGATACAATCCTGATAGGAAATCACCCAAAGATTTGTGCCTAACGGTCAATGAATACAAGGCTAGTAAAAGTGCAGGAAGTAGTAAATAGAAAATCACACAGCAGCTAAAATCCACAGTTCTAGCATATAAAGTACACAAGTAAACAACCGACAACAAGTAGGAAATAGTTAACCCTATGGGTAGCTCTCGCAGCCTAACCCCTATGGAACCTACAAGTAACAACAACCCTCTAGGAGGCACACACAGTCTCACCCCTATGGTTCAGCTAAGAGTAGACTTTCTGAGGAAGCACTCCCCGTCAATTCCCCCTACAGTCTCGTATCGTGCTAAAGGCTCTCTGGGGAAGCACTCAACATTTCATTCCCCCTGTGGCCCACGTCGAGGAACTATAGACTCTATGAGGAAGAACTCATCGTCAATTCCCCCTGTGGTCTCGCATCATATGAAAAGACACTCTGGTGAATCCCTTACGTACATTCTCCCTATGGTCCACTACACTAGGTTCTCATAGTCCTATGTGGTATTAACATGCTCAGCGCGCATGTATCGCCCAAGTAAACCTCAAGAACTACTTGGATATCATTCTAAGGCACAACAGCATAACAGTATAATAGTTCCACTAACCTACAGCTAGGCATGGAAACTGGCAGAAACACCTAACAAGAAAAAAAATCATGGTGAAACAACCTGAGCACAAAACAAATTTCTCTACTCACAAGCATAAACCTCTACTACAACAATAAAGCAAAGCAGGCAATCAATCAAGGTAAAAACAGGAAAACACACAATTCCCGTTCAAGGGAATTGGATAAATTACACAAAATACTCAAAGACTTTCTACAGAAAGGCACCAACCACCTACCTCAATCCTAGGATATTGATATACTTGAACCACGATGCCTGATTCTCCTTAGAACGAAGTAGATCTAGGAAAAATCACAAAACACTCAAACCACGATAACTTGAAAACGAGGAGGAACCATGGAACAAGGCTAAAGAAAAAGAGAGAACTCACCGCTGCGCTTCCAATGCAATCAACCGTGCTTGAAACGGAGAACGGATGGAGGAATGGTGGCTCAGAGAAGATCCATAGCCATACGGTCACTCTCGAACGAAGAAGCTGGAGAAGAAGATGTTTTCCTCGATTAGGCACGACCCCGGTCCGTTTAATGAAAAAAAAGTACATGGTGTGTACTTTTAGAGTACACGGAGTGTACTAGGTTTTTCCGTACTCCTCCAAAATTATCCTCCACATCACCCTTACACACCGTGTGTGTGGCCCAGACACGGCCAATACACGGCTTCGAGCGGGAAAAGAGTACAGTGCGTGTACTCAGAAAGTACATGGCGTGTACTTCAAAATTTTTCAGAAACTCCAATTTTCTTAAAAACTCCAGAAAAAGGAAAGGCATACCTGAAATGAAGATCCGAGTTCTTACATCTGTGAATTCCGTTATCGACTGCTTCCAGAGAAGAGTCGTGTTTTTAGATGTGGATGGCCAGTGTGTAGTTTTTGTTTTTAAGAAGGGCTGTCAGGTGGGCAGTTAGTGTGTGAAGCCTCTTATCTCCTTATCGACCAAGATATTAGTGGAATAAGTGGACACAGAGATAGTGGCAGTCCTAGGGGTTGTTAGTGAGTTCCTAGATGTCTTGTCAGAGGAGGTTGTGACTTTACCCCTCGACATTATGTAGAGTTCAGGATAGAATTTCAACCCAATGCTTGTCTGATTTCAATGGATCCCTATTGAATGACACCTTCTGAGTTGTGGGAGTTTCAAATTCAAGTTGACGACCTGATGAAGAAGGGTTATATCTGACTGAGTGTGTCTCCATGGGGTGCTTCATTCTTATTTGTGAAGAAGGCAGATGGTGGTCTAAGACTATGCGTAGACTACCAGAGACTGAATCAGGTGATTGTCAAGAACCATTACCCCCTTTCAAGGATTGATGATATTTTCGACCAGTTAAAGGGAGCATGTTGGTTCTCTAAGATAGATATGCGTTCTAGGTATCACTATTTGAGGGTGAAAAAGGGTGACATCCTGAATAATTATTTCAGGTGCGGGTATGGGTACTACAAGTTCATGGTTATGACCTTCGGTGTCATGAATGCACCAGCCGTGTTCATGGTACTCATGAACCCTGTCTTCCACAATTTACTTGAATGGTTCATCATCGTATTCATCGACAATATCTTGATCTACTCAAGGTCATAGGAGGAGCATGCTGAACATCTGAGGATTGTCTTGGAGGTCCTCTGACACCACCAGCTCTATGGGAAGTTTTCCAAGTGCATGTTTTGGATTTGAGAGGTGCACTTACTTGGAAATGTGGTGTCTTAGTAGAGGATAATAGTAGACCCATCAAAGGATGAATCAATTGTTTTTTAAGTAACACCCAAGAATGTGGAAGAGGTTCGTAGCTTCCTGGGACTGTCGGGTTATTGCCAAATATTCGTGCCTGACTTCTCTCGATTTTCAGCTCCATTGACAGCTTTGACAAAAAAAGACCAGGCCTTCATGTGTAGTGAGAAGTGTCATTAAACTTTTAGCTACTTTAAGGGGAATCTTTACAATTCCCTAGTGCTTAAGTTGATAGAGGAGAGGGTGATGTTCAAGGTGTTCTGTAATTCTTCCAGCTTAGGTTCAGGGTGTGTGCTGATGCAACACCGGGGAGTTATCTCTAATGGTTCTAGGCAGCTGTGTCTGCACAAATGTAACTATGACACCCATGATATGGATCTTGCAGCCATCATATTCATGCTGAAGTTGTGGAGACATTATCTCATCGGGGGCACTTTGTGGTCTTCACAAATAACAATATTTTGAGGTATATCTTCTCCCAGTGAGACATGATCTTTTGATAGTAAAGGTATATGGAGTTTCTCTAGGACTATGACTTTGAGATCTATTAAACCCCAGGAAAAGGGAATATGGTGGCCAATGACTTAAGTAGGAAGTCACAAAAGGAGGTAGTTCGGGAATCCATGGATGCTTGGAAGGCAATGGAGGAGTTGGTCACTTTGTAGCTAGATGCATGAGTGGATGGTGGTAGAGGCTGTCTATTTCAGATAAAAATGCAGTCTTCCTTAGTGTAGTAGGTGGAGGAGTCTTAGTGGGGAGACTCATAGACTAAAGTGTTGTGTGATCACATTAACCAGGGTGATGCTCTGGAAGGACGGTCGGAGGATGGTCAGAATCAGATGTTGTTCTATGGGAATATGCTTGTCTTAGTGGTAATGCATGAGGGATTTTTCTTTGAGTTCCATAGATCACCCCTGGTGGTGCATCCAGGAGTCTCTAAGATGTTCCAAGGCTTAAGGAAACAATTTTGGTGGCCCGGGGTGAAGCGGGCAGTTGCAGAGTCTGTAGAAAAGTGCCTAGTGTTTTAGTAGGTGAAGGCTAATTACCATGTTCCAGGAGGTCTGTTGAATCCCTTAAATTCTTCTGAGTGGAAGTGGAATAAAATCTTGATGGATTTCGTTATTGTATTTATTAGGGCTCAGGGATGATGTGATGCTCTTTGGGTAGTAGTGGACTGATTGGAGAAGTTGGCTCACTTATTAGCAATCATGGAGTCTATCATAGTAGATTCCTTAGAACAGAGGTATGTGGATGAGGTGGTGTGGATGCATGGAGTTCCAAGATCCATTATCTCTAATCGAGATAAAATTTTTACGTCATGAGTTTAGAGGGGATTGAAATATTCCTTTGGAACTCAGTTATGCATCTAGACTGCTTTCCACCCTTAGATTGATGGACATACAGAGAGGACCACCCATACGTTGGAGGACATGATATGGGAATATGTATTGGACTTTGGAGGATCATGGGTATAACACTTTTCCCCTATTAGAGTTTTCTTACAATAATAGGTATCACTCTACCATTTCCATGACACCATTTGAGGATTTGTACGGAAGGCCGTGTCATTCACCAGTATGCTGGATAGAGGTTGGGGAAGTAGCCCTTCTTAGACCATAGGTAGTGAATAGAATGATAGATTAGGTTCATATTATGCATGAGAAGATGGAGGCGGCCCATGACTGTAAGAAGTCGTATACCAATCATAGGAGGAGCCCCTTGGAGTTCGAGGTTGGAGACCAAGTGTTCTTAAAGGTTTTCCCTTGGCATGGGTAGTAGAGGTTTGGTAATTGAAGCGAGCTTTCTCCTAGGTTCATCAGACCTTTATAGGTGTTGGGATGAGTTGGCAAGATGGCATATCAGCTGGAATTTCCACAACGATTGTAAAGGATCCACAATGACTTTCATGTCTCTCAGATTCGTCGGTATCTACACAATGACTCCCATGCCATTGACTGGGGAGAGTTGGATATCGAGGATGACGAGATGTTCATGGTGCGGCTGGTGGAAATTTAAGACCATCATGATAAGGTTATTTTTGGATGAGAAATTCCTTTGGTTTGTGTGTTATGGAGGCATAGTGGCCTCGAGGAGAGCACTTGGGAGAGGGAGGCACAAATGCGTGCCCATTACCCATAGTTGTTCTAATTTTTTTCTCTTTTTTTTGATTTGTGATTTGATTATGATGTAATTCTGACTTCATTTTCTACAAGATGAGTTATTTCCTTGTTATATGAATGTGTGAGAAAATTCCTTACTATGGGGAGGGGAGGACCTGATCCCTAATCAAGATTCATTAATGTGGATGCGATTAAACCCATGAGGGTGAGTTAGTGCCACCCAAAGCGGATAGTATCTTTACATGGAATAAGGATATCCCTAATCCATTTGTCTGGACAATGTAACCCTTGGTGGTTGTTTGGTTGTTTGATATAGTGGGGCATTAGTGTTTGAGTAGTTTTTCATGAGATATATGTCAAGGAGGTGTCCTTGGATATCGAGGTTTCCACTCCAGTTTCGAACAACACAGGGTAGTTTGTCCCTGATAGGTATCTTGTGGGGTAGTTGTTTGTACCCCTCTTACTTCTAGGTTAGTTTTGAATTCATGAGGATGAGAATAGTTTGAGAGGTATCTAATATAATTAACTAGACCCCTATGGGACATTAATTTGTGAAAAAATTGTGTTTAGGGTGTTTGAAGTCTGTCCGTGATTAATTATGAGTGTTTTCCAAAATCTAGTTTTGAACTATTGGCATCGACATGTCAGTGCATCAGCATGTCAGTGCGTCAGAATGTTAGTGCATCAACATCAGCGAGTCAGGGACATCAGCATTGGTGAGTCAGGGGTGTCGACAACGGTAGGTTGAGGTGTCGGTAAGTTAAGGAGTCGGTAGGTCAGGGTGTCAGTAGGTCGAGGTGTCGGTAGGTCAGGGCGTCAATAGGATATGGCGTCAGTAAGTAGAGGCGTCAGAAGGTCATGGCATCGATAGGGAAGGGAATCAGTAGGTAGAGGTGTCGGTAGGTTGTTGTGTTGGTAGCTCAGCATCAGTGGCTCAAAATCAGTAGGTCGCGTCGATAGCTCACCCATCGGTGGCTCTGCATCGGTGACTCACCCATCAGTGACTCATTTCCAATTTTTCCAGTTTTTTCCAATTTTCCAGTTTCACCCCTATTATGTTTTATTTGATGTAAAATGAGTTTAAATCCCTGTTTAGGAATTTTAAGGGAGTTTTAAAGGATATTAAGTATATCCTTAATATTCTAACACCTCAGGGACATTAAGAAACTCAAACCACAAAACCCTGACCATGATCCCATGATTAATGGATTTTGAAACCGTTCTCCCTTTAATATAGGATCTGGATCTTCAATGATGGGGTCTTTTCTTCCTAGTGTGTTTTTCATTCCCTCTTAGTGAAACTAAAGTCTTACTATTTAGACGATTCATATGCCTGTGATAGAGCCCCCTACTGACCATTTTTCTTAGAGTTCTTTCCTAATGCTCATGCGATTCCCTATTCTTAGCGCAATGAGGAGTTTTGGTCACCTATTGTTTCAAGTAGGGATTCCTTATACCTCTATTTAATTGTGAATCATGCGGGGTGGGTGTACTAATGATTCCTTGTGAATAATGAGTAAATATTTTTCTAAAAATGAGAAATAAATAAGAAGGGAATATGATAAAAAGATAACAGGGGTTAATAATATAACAGGTAGGGAGCAGATTGATGTTTGATCACCTATTTTATTCCATTATCCTTATTTCTTTTATGGATTTTTCTGGATGTAGGCCTTCTAAAAATCATGTCCATTGGTGGTATTTGATTTCGAACTGGTGATAACCTATTTTTGTCGCGATTATTGATAAATGGTTGTCACATGAAATCTATTAATCATGTATACTTGGCTAATTAAAATGGATTCCCTAAGATCAAACCTGTTGTGTGATCACCCCAGTTATTCTAAAGTGGAATTAAAGAACCCTCCTTATAAACCTGAACATGTTGACATAGTTTAATGGTAGTTTCTAGAGGGATTTGCGTATGGGGTGGTACATGGGACATGTTGGTATCCCAGTTGGAGAGACTGATTGATTGTGGAATGGATGGACTTATATGTAGTGGGATTGCCTTTGTTTGTGTTGTGGCCATCGAACGACGTTGGGCAGTGGGAATGCGGTGTGGTTATGAACTTTCTATGTAGTGGGAATGTATATGGGAAATTTTTGGGCATTGGGGCTATAAGAATGGGTTGTGAGAGAAGGATTGTGTTGTATAACTTTGAAGAATGATAGTTGGTAGTACCGGAGAATGGAGTGGGTTAGTTTCTATGTGTTTGGTTATCAGGCTCTTCACCTTCTAGACAATTTTAGATGTTGTGATTGGTATTTTCCTTGGTTATTGATGGAATAAACTAAAGTTAACCCCTTAATAAATAAATGACCAATGGTTTAATGAAAAAGGTGTTGTGTTGTGCTTTCAAAGTAGCTATTTGTGTGGTTGTGCATATAGGGGTAGCAGAAAAAGTGGTTCTAGTGGTCTAGTTGTTATTTTGGGGACCCATAGCTTGGACTGAGTTTTATTTACTTATATGTATAAATTTAATTTTCTTATGATTTCTATATGCACCACACCCTTATTGAGAACTATGTGCCGACCACCCCCATTTCATGGGGGAGGGTGTGTTTCCCAACATCCCAGTGGGAGGATGGATGGCTAGTTACTAAATTTATTTCTCACAACCTCTTCCAGTTCTTATCACTCGAGCATATCCAGGTAGGTTGTAATGGATTGAGGCTTATAATAGTCCCAGATCCTTTGGGTAGGTTTGTTGTGAATGAGGGTCTCAGGTGTTTGAAGGCTTGGTTTGTTTTCTTCATATCTTATAATCCTTAAAGGTTCACATCATGAATGAATTTCATGATGTGAATTTGAGTTTTAAAGTAATTTTTTTCTCCTTTTCAATATGATTCTTCATTCTTGACCTCCTAAATTGGGTTTTGACTTGTCCTATTCTATGGGTAATCTTTCATATTATGAAATCATCACTTTTTAGCTTGTTTTCAAATATTTATTGTTTCCTGCCATAATTTAAAAAAATTAACTATACACCAGAAAGAATAATCAATTAAAGTGTAAAAAAATCATCTTATATTAAAACAAGTATGAGAAATATGATGCTTTCAATGCCCGATATTATGATCAATATCAAAAGTGAATCCTTATAAAAAAGTGACCATAACAAATTGGATGGTGAAAATAAAAAAATGAATCCATTAATGGTAGCTCTATTTAACAAACTCAACATGAATATGATTTCATGTAAATCCTCACACACCACGTGGAAAAAGTTTTTTTAACATTTATAAAGGTGATTAGAAGGTAAATAATGCTAAATTATAGATTCTATTGAACAATTATGAATACTTGAGGATGCACCAGAATGAAATTATTGATAAATTCTTTGATTAGGTGAATGTGATGGTAGAGGAAATGTGTAGACTCAGAGGAACCCTTGATTCTATCGATACTATGAAACATATTCTTAGAGTATTTCCACATAATTTCAATATGAAAGTTTTAGTGCTCAAGGACAAGGATCCAAAGAATATTACAATGGAAAATATTCATAGTACTCTTGTTGCATATGAAATTCGGACTAATGATGATAATATAATGGAAAAGGAGAAATATTATGAAGTGGTGTACAAGGAAATAAATATCATATTAGTGTAGGATGATCCTAAGGAAAAGGGAGTTTATGAGGTTATGTCATTACTTTCCCCAAATATGAAAGGGGGAGAAATAAATTTTAAAGGGAATCATCCACATGCTTGTTTTTAGTGTAGAATGGTTGGGTACCTCATTTCTAAGTACCCCAAGAAATTATGAGATGATAAAGAGTATGATGTTCCCATAAAGAAATATTATAAGGATGTGAAAATTAGGAGGATCATTAAATATAATTTCTTTAAGAAGAATAACTTTCTTTCAAAAGAGGATAAAAACTCAGATGAAATGGAAGTTAAGGAGATTGAGGATTTCAAGGACCTCAATAAGGAAGTTCTTATAGTTGTTACTGATAAACCATAAATGTAGATGTAAAATGATGGTGAATATTCATATTTTGAGGGTTTTGTAGATTTAAAAATGAAGTTGGAGGATAAAATTAAAGGGATAGATGTTTGGATGGAAAATAAAGAAATAAAGAAATACAATGGAGTGGTGTATGATTCCAGACTCTATATACATTTACAAGAAGAGTAGAATCATGATTTGAAGGATGATATTGAAAATATCAAATCCATAAAGTCATAAAACATGAAATTTTTTATTAAGAAGAAGAAAAATGTAGAATAATAGGATTGAATCATTGATTTATTGAGCACTATAGGGAAATATTAGGTGAAAAAGATTGAATATATTGAGGATGAAGTCATTAAAATGAGATTAAATCTCTAGGATCAAGAGCGAACCTTAACTCATGGGATAACATAAGAAGTTTGGATTGAAAAATGTAATTTATCTTATTAGTGGAGAAGATAAAATGTAATTTGTATCCAAATAAGATGAAAATATGTTGTGGCATTAAAATCAAGGTCACTTGGACCAAAAAACACTATAAGAATTAGTAAAAAAAAAACAAAGCACATGATATACCTAATTTTAAATAAGATAATACTCATACATGTGATATTTTTAAATAGTTAAAGAACATTAAGAAATCTAAAAATTCAAAAAATAAAAATTTAACACAATTTTTGGAATTAGTTCACATTGATGGTTTTGGGTTGATATCATCAAGATCCATTTATGTGAAGATATATATGTTCTATTCATTAATGAATTCAGTAGGATGGAATGGTTTATGATGATCAATTATAAGTCCAAAGGGTTTAATTTCATCACATGTTATCAGATATTAGTAGAAAATATGTATAATAAATATTCTAAAATTTTGGATTGAAAATGATATAGAGTTCACTAATATCATTGTGGAGAATTATCTTAAGAATCATGGGGAAAGGAACAAAATATTAGTGGTTAGGTCACCATAAAAAATGTATATTTTAGAGGAGAAACTGGATAATAAAAAAGAAGGACCAACTCATGCTAATATTGAAAGGCCTATTGGAGAAGTTTTGGAAAGAAGTGGTCTTAAAATCATTCTATATAAAAAATATATCCTTCTTATGTGAGGTTAAAGAAAATAATCCATAAAACCTATGGTATGTGAAGAATTCTATATTGAATTACTTTCCAATATTTAAAAGTAAATTATTTATTTTCAATAATGAGAATAACTATAAGAAGTTTGAATCTTATAGATACAAAATACTATTTATTTGATACACATATAAGAGTATGAAATATTTTTTTAATAAATTTTTTGGTAAAATTGTTAAAATAAAAGATGTCACTAAAAGTACCTGACCTTAAACAATCTATAAATTGAATATTTAGAAAAGAATTATATTTATTTCATTTTGAATACCTTTTTAGTTGACAATTTTAGAGAATTAGAAAAAACTATCACATAACAAACCCATATATTAAAAAGTGTACACTACCACTCATTATCCATTTTTCCCATAATATAAAACTTATATAATGAAACACATTTTTCTTTTCATGAAAAATATTCATGCCTTTCAACTTGACTTATTATTTGTTCTTACTCATCCTTAAAACTTATGAAAAACATTTAAAAATATTGGATGTGCATAAAAAACTTATTAAGGGACATATAAAAAAAACCCATTAGTTTATTTTAAATCCAAGAGTTCATAGAAGATACTTTTTCTTTAACATAATAAATTTTGATCTCAAATAATCATTTAAATACATATGAAATCAAATTTATTGTTTTTTTTCACAATACACTTTATAAGAAAGAATATAGGAAAAATAATAAGCATGAGGTTTTTCTTAGAAAATATGAGAACCCATGAAAAGTAGTTTCTTAAAAACATACTTTTTACCCTAAAAGGGCGTAATCATGCCATTAAAATAAAATATCATTAGATTAAGTTTTAAAATCAAAACATTTCCATGAAAAATCATTAAGAATAATAAAATAGTAATATAGGTGCTTTGGGACATCATATTAATATCAATCTTATGATCACTCATAAAATTGTAATAATCAATATAGTTGACTTCTAATATATTTCTTTGGATAACATAATCATTATCCAATGCATTGAAGAGATATATTGGTCTCACTTGTCATCATGAGCTATATTGGGCTACCATATCATAATAAAAAATTTCCAAGGACTATAATATGAATTAAACACATAAATTATTTCATTTCCATTACCAAAATCATATAAATATACTTTTTAAGACACAAGTAAAACTTTTTTGGATATTGATATATCATTTTCCTTTAAAACCTAATTTTCAAAACTAAAATTCCCAATATAGAGGGAAATTTGGGTTTTTTGTGAAGAAAAAATGGAATATAATAACTAAAGATAAATATCAAATAATGGTTGTGATAGTGGGAAATGTATTTTAAATCATATAAGTTAAAATATAACACTATATTTTCTTTTTGTAAAGAAATTCAAAACATTCTATATAAAATATGTAATAATATTCCTTTTAAAAGCCTTTGAAAGAAATTAAAAAAAAATAAAATTTACTTTATAATTAATTAATGTATATATAAATAAATATAAAAAGTATTTTTAAGTGTATGGACATATACAAAAAATATTTAGAAAATAATTATTTAAAACATTTAAAATGTGGGTTTTAAATAAAGTGTCCCTTACCTCAAGCCTGAATCATCACATAAGTTATTTATCTCTTATATAATAAAATTTTATCATTTATTTAATAACTTAAGAAAATTTTATAGGTTTAATAAATTATAATAAAACCATTTATTTCAATTACATATTTAATTACTTAATCAGTTAACTCCATGTCAGACGTTTTGATGATATTCGACTCATAGGTCCAAAATGACTTTGATGGGTTGACTATGGTAAAAGTTGTCATTATTAAATCATCTCTAGAATAATTATCATGAAATAATTATAAATTTTGAAAATTAATTATAATTTTAAAACCAACTATGAATGGTGTTTATGAAAAATGAATTATGTTACAGTCATGGAGATGGTAGGCCATATGTACGCATGAGTAACATTTTCATTTTTCAAAGAACATAAGGGAAAGAAGGTAATTATTTTTTTATCTTTTTAGAATTATATTTATATCATAAATATAATATTATATATTTAAATAAACTTATATATACCATCCATGTTATGCATTGATGAAAATGAATCACATCACTTCGTGGAGGTGGTAATCCACACGTACGCACAGATGGCATTATCATTTTTCAATGGATGTAAATGTAAGAAAATAGATAATATAATAACTTTATAGTTTTATAATTAGGCAATTAATATCATATATATACATTAAATACATAATTATAACCATCCATGAGATACAGTGATGGAAAATGAATTACATCGGTTCAAGAGGTGGTAGTCTTCCATACACATGAACAATAGTTTCATTTCACATTTGATAGAAGTTGATATGGATATAGGTGGTGAAATTAATATAATAACAGATAAATATATGTAATATACTAATGTTATTATTTTATCATGGTTGAATATTATTTTAAGGTGGCATAATAAGAAATAAAATGAAAATGCTCGGTTAAGAACTATTCATCTTCTTCAAACAACCTCTTTAGGTTTATAACTAAATACTTTTAAATTTGTTTTCTGATCAAACCAGGTAAACTAGGATGTGGTGAATGATTTGAAGAAGTTATTTGGGTATGTATTGTATGAATTAGAGTGCTTGAAATGTGTGCAGAATAGATAATAGTAAGTTCCCTTTTATAAGTGAGGGAAAAGACACACTTTGAATTACATAAAAGATTAAATAATGTATATATCATAATCATGTAAAGTTTATCCAAGGCACCCAAAATTCAAATATAAGAAATTTTATGGTGAAAATAAACTAAAAAAATCACATTTAGATAGGTTTTGGATACATTTTAAGTCTTATATCATAGTTAAACTACTTTAAACTCATTTTAACCTTAATCACAATAACTCAACTTTTTCTAATGATAAAACAATTATATGAAAAAAATAAAAGGGTCAGTCTAATTTTTTTTAAATAATGATTAAAATTTTTTAATCCTTTTTATAAGGTTCAATTTCTAAATTTGGAGGAAATTAATTTTAATATAATAACACAAAACACGTGATTTGTTTTTAGGAAAATACATGATTTATGCAAAAAAAAAAACATTTTACCTTAAAATCAAGTAATAAATTGGTTTCCTTGAATTTGTTTGGTTAAAAAAATGAATTTTTTAGAATTTTTGAGAAACCTAAAACCTAATGGAATCTTTTAACAATTCTATTAAAGGAAAATACCCAAAAATAGTTATCAATTTGAATAAAATATAACTTATCTTCTCAAAAGTCAATATTGGGTTCCCAAATTCAAAATAATGTTTTAAAATACATTATTTAACTCTATAAATATATATTTGGTAGAAAAAAACTCATAAAATATGATGAATTCACGTGTTTAGGTAATTCTAACACTTATCTTTTTTGTTTAACCCCCTGTAAACCTATTTTAACCTTAATCGTGGTAACCATTTTTTACTTTTTTACTATTCATTACGACCAAAAATTAATATGAAAATATTAAATTATATTAATTTTTATTATTAATCACATTTAATTCATTTTATCAAATTTAATTCATATAAGTGGTAAAATTTAATTTAAATTTAAACCTAAAAAACACGTTGAAAATTAGTTTTCTAGAAAAAAGCCTTTTTAAGTATAAAAACATTTTTATACCAAATTAAATTATAATGATAATTACAATGAAATTTATTGGATTTTTTTAATAAAAATTAACTGATAAAAATTTAAAACTAATCCCAAAAAGAATGTGACTTTTCAAATACTTCAAAAGAAAAAGGGAGTTTTCAATAAAACTCAGTATTTTTCACTATTCACTGAAAAATTAATCGTTTCAGAAAAATTAAAAAAATTCAACCTAATATAATTTTGATATTATTATTTCAAAAATTAAATCATTTTCATCAAATAAAATTTATAAAATTGGAAGAAATTAATTATAATAATTTCTCACCAAAATCAATAAAAATCATTTTTGAAGAAAACATATTTTTGAAGCATATATTGACTTTATTGAAAATGAGTGATTATTTCAAAATAATTTATCAATAAATTTTTATTAATGAGGATATATATATATATATATATATCATAATTAGAATACTTATATTCATACCCACCAATTCAATGACTATGTTATGCTGCTGCAAATCATTTTTTTTTTCATTTTCATATGGCCGGTTTAAGGGGTTGCCGGTACCCACACACCATTTCACCACATCCAGTATCTTCACCACATCCAAAACAGAACCACATTTCAAAATAAAAAAACAAAAGCAAATTCCCCGCCATCCGATCGAGCCGCGACCCAAGCATCAACGTCCTGACTGGCCTCGAGCTGCGCACCTGCCACATCAGTCCCTGTCTACTCAGTCCGCACGCCAAACGAAGGACACACGACAACCCGAGCACCATCACGCGCCACCCTTCACCAGTGACAGAATCGTCATCTTCATCTCGAGCCGCGAGACTGCACCACCTTGCCGGTGAGCTTCTCCGGCCTTCATCGACACTACAATGCCATCGTCCCTCTGGCATCACCACATAATCACCACTCGCGGAATCACAGTGGGAAATTTCACTCACAAACCTTCGACAACATCACCGACAAGAACCAACCGTGCCGTCGCCATCGCCATATCCAAATTCATCGCCTCACCGAAGGCACCAAAAGACACATAAATGATTTAAAAACAAATCCAAAACACCAGTACATCCATACTTCACCTCACCAAAAAATGAGATGAAAGGAAGAATCAAAAACCATTTCCGAAGGGTCAGAAATCACATAAACACCACCCAACCGCACAAACAACGCCCTAAAACTGAAGATCCCACCACCGCCAACCAAAACGACTACTTCAGACATGAAGAAATCCCACCACACTCACTTGAGAAAGGCTAGGACCCCAAGCACCGCCGACACAAGAGAGCGACCATCAGACACTGAGAAGCACACCGTAGGACACCAGCTTGTTGCCGAGAACGAACCCAGGAGCGCTCCGAAGAGTATGCCGTCGACGGTGACCGGTCTTACACCCGCAGGTCTGAACTCGCAACTACCGAAGCCTAAAAAGAAACTCCACAACAAGGGAAGACCACGAAACCGCGCGATGCCGCAGAGATCCTGGCCGACTCCCCGAGCTCGAGAGGGTACGTCGCGCCGTCCGCAGCGAAGGGGCGGCGACGGCGAGAGGAAAACCCTAGATCGATGTTGTGTATTGTATACACTTTTTAACTTAGTGTTATTTTATAATACTAGGGTGTTACATTCTACCCCTTTAATAAATTTTGTCCACATAATTTTAAATTAATATTGATAATCAATGGTTTTACTTTTTAAAATACCTTCATTGAAAATCTACATCATAAAATGGGTTAATAAAAGTTCATTTTAAAAAAGAGGGAAAAGGAAATATAAAGGTCATATAGAATAACACATAAATAGGTTTATAAATATTAAAACATTATTAGGAAGTGAAAATATAGACTTAGGATTAAAATTAATGTCCAAATAATGACTAAAAGTTATAGAGAAAATTGATCACAAGAAATTTAATGACCACAAAACCATAGACCAAAGAGATGTGAAAATAACCATCAATTAATTACAAATAAATATAATAGGTTGATATTTTTATTTCAATATCATTTTTCTATATTTGAGGAATTATTTTACCATATATTCTATGAGGAAATATACTTACTTGATTTTCTTAAAATCCATAAACAAAATTTCATCCTTTGGTTGTGTGTTTCAATCAGTTTACATATTTATCTCATATTTTCATCCAATTTATGAGTAGTCAAGATGAATTTTTCATTCATGAAGAATAAAAACCAATTTATAATGGATCACATAATCTTAAAAGGGATAATAAGTTATTCTTATTGTCTTTATACATTAGACAAAATAAACATGGTTAGCACAAATAAAATCAACTTTTATTACTCAAATAAAATCCCTTCTTATCCAATAATATTTGATTTACCTTAATCTTATAATGTTCCCAAAAAATAGAGCAATATTATTATAAAATGAAATTAATCACTTAATCACTAAATCACTTTTCAATTCTGTGGTTATCTATGTAATAAAACATTTGATACTAAATTGTAATAATGCATAATTACCTCAACATCAAAGATCATATAAACCCTAAAATTTATAAATACCTTTAAACTCATGTCCACAAAATGTGAAAACATTATTACTTAAATAATTTTTTCACATGTTAAACTTAATAGTTACAAATAACTCAAACATCTATCAAAACTCCATACATGTATCCCAATGTATTCCAATTACATAAAACCTCAAAATGGTTATCTATTACATTAAACTTATGATCAAACTTAGACTTATCAATTTATGAAACTTTAGGGCTACCACATATCGCTAAGGATTATCATAGGTTTCCATAGGTTATATCCTCTTATTCTTCATAATGGTTCATAAATCAAATCTAAATTAACCAAATCATTATCCCATAGGAGTCTATGTCTAGGTGTTTAGTGTTAGACCCACTCATCATGCACTAATTAAAATTGAGTTAATACCAAATCCTCCCCTTTTAGAGTTGTTACCCCTAGGTGCAGTTGTGCCACAATAGCATACACTTTCCAGTATCCAGACATGAATTTCATTTCTAGGAAACTACACAATCTATACCTTACCAAAACATGAGCATGTTATCTTTACATTATAATTATCCCTAATGTTATCACAAAAGTTTTATAATATTATTCTCAAAAGTTATCTAAAATATTCCTCTAACACCGACTATAAGGACCCGACCTTAAACAATCTGTAAATTGAATCTTTATAAAATAATTCACTTTATTTTATTTTTTGGAACTTTTCAGTTTAGAGTTTTAGAGAATTTGGGAAAATTATTATAACCCATATATTACATAATGGACATTTACACTTAGTATCCATTTTATTCACAATATAAAACTTTTATAGTTAAACATATTTTATTTTCATGAAAAATATTCATGACTTTCAACTTGAATTCTTATTTATTCTTACTCATCCTTAAAACCTATGAAAAACATTTAAAAACATGGTATGAGAACAAAAATCTTTTTAAGTTACATATAAAAATAAATAAAGAAACCCATTAATCCATTTTAAAACCATGATATCATAAAAGGAAGTTTTCCTTTATTATAATAAACTTTAACCTCAAATAATCACTTATATAAATATAAAATAAACTTTTCTTACTAATGTTTTTTATAAGTCACTTTATAAGAAAACATAAAGTAAAATCATAATCATGATGGTTTTATTATAAAATATGAGAACCCATGAAAAACATTTTCTTAAAAATATAACTTTTCACCAAAAAATGGGGTAATCATTCCTTTAAAACAAAATATTATTAGCTTACCTTTTGAAATAAAATTATTTCCATGAAAAATAATTAGCAAGAATAGAACAGTCATATAGGTTTCTTGGTAAATTATCATCATATAACTCTTATAGTTGGAATAACTAATATGGTTGACTTCCAACATAATTATCTTGAGAATATAATCACTACCCAATGAATTGGAGAGCTATATCGCTCTTACAAATCATCATGACATATATTGGGATCACCCAAAATTATAAAAATTTTCTAATGACCATAACATGAATGAAAAACATAAAATATTTAATTTAAAACATTAAACTTATAAAAATATACTTTTAAACCCATAAGAAAAACATTTTTGGATATTGATATATCCTTTCCCTTTAAAACACAATTTTCAAAACTAAATTCCAAGAAAAAAGGGAAAGAGGGTTTTTATTTGAAGAAAAATTTGAATCATATAAAGGAATACAAACATAAAATAATGGCTGTGATGGTGGTAAATTCCATCTACGTCATGTATGTTAAAATAAAATATTCGTTTTTTCCTTTTGTAATGAAAGTCAAAACGTTCTGTATAAAATACATAAAAAGAGTAATTTTTAAATATTTTTAAAGAAAGTAAGAATCAACATAAAATTTCCTTTAAAATTAATTTATGTCTATATAAATACACATAAAGATTATTTTTTAAGTATATGGACATGGAATAAAAATATTTATAAAATAAATATTTAAATATTTTTAAAGTAAAGTGTCTCTTACCTTGAGTCTGAATCATCATGTACATTATTTATCTACAATGTAATAAAAATTTATCAATTATTTACTTTCTTAAGACCCTTTTTATGTTAAATAAATTATAATTAAACAATTTATTTAATTTTTTTCAATGACATATTTAATTATGAAATCGGTTAAGTCCATGTCGCGTGTTTTGATGATATTTTACTTATAGGTCCAAAATGACTTCAGTTGGTTGAATATGAAAAAGATGTCATTATTATATCATATAAAGAATAATAATAATTAAATAATTATCATTTTTATACATTAATTATACCTTTAAAACAAACTATGAAATATATTTATGAAAAATGAATTACTTTACAATCATGGAGACGGTAGGCCATACATAGTCATTAGTAACATTTCCATTTTTCAAATAACATGAGGGAATGAAGGTAAGTATTATTTTATATTTCTATAATTATTATTAGATTATAAATATAATATTATATCTTTAAACAAACTTATATATATACCATCCATGTGATGCATTGATGAAAAATGAATCACATCGTTTGGTGGAGGTGGTAATCCACACGTACGTACGAACGACATTATCATTTTCAAATTGATAGAAAGGTAAGAAAATAGATGATATAATAAATTTAAATAATTATAATTAGGTCATTAATATCATATATATATATATATTAAATTCATCATTATTACCATCCATGAGAGGCGGTGATGGAAAACGAATTACATCGGTTCACAAGGCGGTAGTCCGCTATACACACGAATGATGATTTCATTTCCAATTTGATGGAAGAGGAGATGGATATAGTTTAGGGAATAATCATAATAAAATATCATCATACTTAATATAATGATATTATTATTTCATCATGGTTAAATAATATTTAAAGGTGGTAGATGAAAAAATAAAATGAAAATTCTCAATTAAGAACTATACCTTTTCTTCAAACAACATCTTTAGGTTTATAAACAAAGCCTTTATAGATTGGTTTTATAATAAAAAATGGGACTCTAGGATTTGGATGGTGATTTTATGAAGATATTTTTTTAGATATTTGCCAAAACATAATGCTCAAAATGTGTGAGGAAGAGAGGAGAAGAGATTCCCTTTTATAATTGAGGAAAATGGCACACATGGAATTACTTATAATATTAAATAATATATATATATATATATAATAATCTTATCAAGTATAACCAAGGAACCCAAAGTTATAATATAAGATGTTATAGGATCAAAATAAAATAAAAAAATCACATTTATACAAGTTTTTGATACATTTTAAGTCTAATATACTAGTTAAACCACTTTAAACTCATTTTAAACTTAACCATGTTAACTTAACTTTTTATAATTATAACTTAATTATATGACCAAAAATAAAAGGTAAATTCTAACTAAATTTGGAAATGAGGATTAAAAATTTAGAGTCAATTTTATCAAGTTAAATTTCTAAATTTGTAAGAAATTACTTTAAAAATAATAATACCAAACACATGAAAAATATTTTTTAGAAAAAAACATGATTTAATTATAAAAATCATTTTACCTTGAAATGAAGTAATAAATTGGTTTACATGATTTTTTTGTTTAAATAATAAAAAAACAAAGGTTTTTATAATTTTTTTATTAAGACAAAAATTAATGAAATCTTACAACCATTCCATTAAATAAAAAGACCCAAAAATATGGTGCCTCATTCTCAAGGAACATTCTCAAGATCTCTCCTCAAATCAAAAACTTCTCCGTCCTATGGTTTTCCCTCTCCTTAGTAGTGTTGGGTCTTCTACTTAGATTCCTCTCTCTATCTCGGTGGTTCTGGGGTTCCTCTCCCCAGCTCTGTGTAGGTCCTCCTCCGGCCACCATTCTCCTCCCTAGCCTCGAGCTCCACCTCACTTCTCCAGGTCGAATCTAGAGGGATGGGAACACCGAGGCTCTAGGGCTGTGATTTGGTGGGTGAGGGTCCTCTCAACATCTCTTTTCTTCTTTTTTATAGGGTTTCATTCCTTGGTTCTATTTTAGGGTTCATCCCCTCACAATTGTGATTTTTGGTTTTATTTCACTTTCCTTTTAAGGTGTTTTCCTAGTTCTGATTAGGGTTTCATCCCCATTCCTTATTCCTTGGTCTCAGTGGTTTTGGGTTATTTTTTTTCGGGTCTTTGATTATGTTCTGTTCCGTTCCTCTTGGGTGGGTTTGGTGATGGCGTTGTTTGGTGTTGTGGTGATGGAATAGGGATGTGTTTATGATGTGATGAGAATGACAGAGGATAAGGTGAAGTGATGATAGGATGGAACCTGTTTAGTTTCTTCCTCAATATAGCTTCTTCAATGGCTTTATTTTTGTATAATTTGTTCTTCTGAAAGGAGTTTCAAGAGTATCATCTCATGATATTGCAGATTTTTAGTGGATTATAACTAGAGTTTGCTAGTGGTTCTATGGATTTGGTATAGTGATGATGGTTGCATCAGCATGGATATTTGAGGAGGTCATTTCCGAGGTCTGATTTGTTCAGGTTTTTGTTATGTTGTTCACAAATCCCTGCTTCATGGTTTCCCTGGTTAGCGATGGTACTGGTTTTCTCTAGTGATGAAAATGGTGTTGATGTTGGTGATGCTGTATTTGTGGTTTAGAATGGTTGGCGATGATGGGATGGTGATGATGGATGAGAAGTTGACATGAAATGTTATAGGAAGGGATGTTGATGTGATTGGTTTCTTGAGGTAGTTTAATGTTGGGATGGTTGCCGGTTTTTGGAATTTGAATGTTGTGGATTTTTTGAATGTATAAATGGAGGTACTGGGATCTACAATGTGTTTGATTTTGAAATTTGAATTTTTTATGCTGTAATATTCTTGATGGGTTTTTTTGTGATGCTTTGTTAGGGTTCACACTTACTCCTTAAAAGTGTCAACAGAAAATAAAAAAAATATGGATTTTAGGTAAAGAACCAAATATAGTTTTTAATTTTAATAATATATGAATTATCTTCTCAAAAGTCAATCTTGGGTTCCCAAATTCAAATTAATATTTTAAAACAAATTATTTAACTACATAAATATATATTTGGTCAAAAATAACTCATCCAATAGTATAAAGTCATGTTTTTTAGGTAATTATAAGCCCTATCCCTTTAATTTAACCCTAGATAAACCTATTTTAATCTTAATCATTGTGGCATATTTTTACTATTTTTAGTATTTATTATAAAAAATAATTAAGTTCAACCTATTAAATTATATTAATAATTCTTATCAAAAATATTTAATCCATTTCATCAAATTTTATTCATAGAAGTGGCATAATTTAAATTAAATTTAAACCCACAAAATGAAATAAAAAGAGGTTTTCCATAGAAATGCCTTTTTTAAGTATAAAAATGTTTTATACCAAATTCAAGTATAATGTTGATTCCAAGGAAATTAATTAGATTTTCTTAATAAAAAATAATTAAATTTTAGAACTAATCCAAAATATAATGAGACTTTTTAAATACTTGAAAAGAAAAGATAGTTTTTAGTAAAAATTAGTATTTTTCACTATTCAATAAAAATCAATCTTTTCCAAAAAATCCAAAACATTCACCCTAAGATGATTTTGATATGTTGATTTAAAAAATGAAATCATTTTTATCAAATAAAATTTCTAAAATTGGTAAAAATTAATAATAATATTTTCTCACAAAAATAAATAAAAATCATTTTTCAAGAAAACTTATTTTTAAAGAATATAATGACTTTACTGAAAATTGAGTGCTTATTCACTAAGAATTCATTAATAAATTTTTATTTATTAGGTCCTATATATATATTTCATAATTTTATTATTTCTATCCACACACAACAATTCAATGACTATGTTTTAATTGTTATAAAATAATAATATTTCATGGTTTGTTTAAGATTGGTGTTATGTGTCGTATAATCTATCATATATAGTTTTCTTTTAAAATATCTGGGGTTAAATTCTCTCCCATTAATAAATTTTATCGTCACAATTTGAACTTGAGATCCTTAATTAAGGGGTTGAAATTTTAAAATAACTTTTTTGAAAACCCACATCTTAAAAATGGTTAATGAAACTTCTTCAAGAAAAGAGGAAAAAGGAAATATGAAGGTCATTTAGAACAACACATAAATAGGTTTCCAAATAAGAAAAAGTTATCAGGAAGTGAAAATATAGACATGGAGGAAAAATTAATTTCCAAATAATTATGGAAAGTTATAGAGGAAATTGATCATAAAAAAGTGAATGATCAGGAGAAAGTTAATGACCAAAAATCCATTAACCAAAGTGATGTGAGAAAGACCATAAATTCATTGAAAATAAATATAAAAGGATGATATTTTAATTTCAAGATCATTTTCTTAGATTTTAGGATTTTTTTACCATCTAGTATATGAGGAAATATACTCACTTGATTTTATTCTAATACATAAACACAATTTCATCCATTGGTTGTGTGTTTTAATCATTTTCCACCTTTATCTAATATTTTACTCTAAATGAGGAGTATTCAAGATGAATTTTTCATACCCGAATAACTAAAATCAACTTTTACTAGATCACATAATCCTCAAAAGGATAATAAGTTAATCCTCCTATATTTATAAATTAACCAAAACCAAAATGGCTAGCACAAGGTAAGATAATATCCCAAATGAAGAAATAATACATTAACCTTAAAATACTCAAAAATTTACAACCATAGTCCACCTTAATTCATTACATAAATAACTATCCTTAAAAATATTAAAAAATATTATAAAATAAAATTGATACCCAAATATTAGAATGATTTGATCATATATTATTCCAAGATAACCTTAACATTTATATCCAAATAACATCAATCAATACTAAAGTCAAATACAAAAAAATTATACTCTCTAATCATATAATCTCCAAAATATGCTAACTGTAAGAACCCAGTTCTTCATTTTTAGGTATGAGTCTCTTCTTTTCCCTTTTTCTTGAGTGTTTTTGATAAAATAAAGAAAATGGGTGAAAATACCAAATTTTGGGACTACACGCAGTGTACTTTTTCACACGCCGTGTACTTTGGCCATGTGGGATGAGTACACAGGGCATGTAGGCCTATCGGTGATGAAGGGTGTAAAAATTGACAACACGCCGTGTATAGGGTATTTACACGCCATGTATTCAGTTGGTAGGTGAATAGTAAGGCAGTGGAGGCAGCCGCCAGCAGAGTGTCAGTACACGCCGTGTAATCAGGAATACATGCTGTGTACTCATGTCGACGGATGAACAGTGTAGCGGTGGAAAAAATCCGCCAGAGGAACAGTTAAAAAAATGAGAAGTACACACCGTGTACTTGAGATTACATGCCGTGTAGTTTGTTTTTTTGCTTAAAACGGGAAGTATCCTCCTTTGTTCATAGAGGAAGCTTAGAACACCGGAGGAGAGCAGGAGGGACGACCAGATCTTGGAGGATCTCCCGACTGTGCACCGGGAATCCGTTTCCGATTCTATTGATCACGTTGGGACCGCACGGGTAATCCCTTACTTCTCCTAGAGTTTCTCTTACCAATTCTTTCCCAAGGGAAAGTTATTTGATTTTGAACGAGATTATGTTCACCATATATCTGCACCGTTCTCATTTGTTCTGGGAGGCGTAGTTCACGTATACCGATCAGGGGCGATCGAGGTAGGTGGTCTGATGTTTATTTCCAACTGTTGTGTTGAAATTGTGTACCATTGTGCTACGCACCCATGGATGGGGTGTTTCATGGCTGAGGCCTTCGCTAAAAAGATATCTAGAATTTTGTAGATAATTTAATGATGAGTTTAAACTGTTGTTTGAGATCACTGCTTGGATCCAGGACCACCCTGGGGGTGCGTTCCTATAACACCCCAGGTAAATAAAGAATATGAAATTTTTATATTTATCCATATTTGTGAATAAAATATTAATATTACTTTAAAGGGGATTCTATGCTCGATGGCGTACCCAATACGCAACAACGAGTTTCTTGGGAATCTTACGTTGCACTCTAAAAATAAAATAATATTATTTTAAATGGTAGTTAACGCCTAGCTGTTGTGATGGCGGGAATGAATAGAAATAACTACAAAATGATTATATACGTTTGTCAAATATTTTTACTTTTTACAATAAATGTTATAGGATTAAAAATGCGAATGAAGCCAATTTTAAGCGTAAACATTCTAATATTCTTTAAAAGGTTGATTAACTGCCTTTTGATGGCGAACCTCTTTTAAATCCACATTTTGAAAATTTTAAGTGTTTTATTTGACAAAATAAAATTCTTTTTTAGAATCAGGAAATCAAAATTTACTTTGTGTAAATTTTTGGGATTTTTCCGAAAAAGTTCAATTTTTAATGAATAGTAAAAAATGTTGTATTTTAATTCAAAACCTCTTTTTAATCTGATTTATTTATATGATTATATTATCTTTTGAATTGGTTTTAAAGTGAAATTAGAATATATTTTTACCATTTAATCCAATAGTGGTCGTTGGAATTAATTTCACTTTGAAATCAGACTTAAACTAGTGTCAATCTTTTGAAACATTTTGTTTCATAAAAACACGCTATTTGTTTTGACAGCGGGATTTAATTATTAAATTAATTAATGCAACTTATATGTTTTGAATTTTGTAAAATAGACATAATTTTTGAATTTGGAATATCAAATATAGCTTAGGGTTAATTTTTGGTAATTTTCTGAAAAACTTCAATTTTTAATGAATAGTGAAACCACTAAGTGGTACTTATAAAAACTGATTTTTCCGTTTAAATAAAATTTTTCCATCTTTGTGTTTTGAATTTCAAAAATAAGACATACATGGTTTTCATTAGGAAGTAAAATGTGGTTCAATGAGATTAAAATAATTTTTTTGGTGAATAGTAACTTTTATGTTCTTAATCGCGATTAGAGGTAATTATTGTAATTTAAGGTAAAAATAATGTTTTAATAATGTGAAATGACCTATAAACATGACGTACCCTCATTGGATGTGTCATGGACGACCAAGACAATCCATGGGTCAACATGGGGACCCCATGGAGCCACTTTGGTTGGAAAATGACATAAATAACTTTTTATTTAAAGTTAAAATAAAAATGTCACAAGCATGAGATGTTTCACTAAAACAATTTTTAAATGGGGTTATACAAGTCATATTTTTGACTATAAATAGTAATTGGAAATATAAAAAGCTTTCCTACATCATAGTATTTTTTTATAATTTTTATACATTAAATAAATTAAATTATTTATGACATCATGATGATGCAGCGACGAACTCATTATTTAACGATTTAAATAAAATGGAAAGATAATGTAAATTCTAAGACCTGCACATGTCTAAAACCTATTGGATGGGTGGATTTCTAACCCTTATCACCTTATCCTTGAAACAGCTCAATGTGGGACCATTAAAATCCGAAACTCATTCTAAAATAAAGTAACATTTCCTTACTTTCCAAGAGTGCCCCTCCCCTCCTCTTATAAAAGGCCCCAACCTCTACCTCCTTACCCACACTTCAAAAGCCTTTGGCTCGGCCAAACCCTGCCCATTTTGTCTCTCCAAATCCCTCTATAACTCCTTGAAGCCTCACTTTGGGCAGAAGTCTTCCCAAGGAATCCTTTTAGCTCAAACCAAAGGGAGTTACCCGATTTTAAGGTAATGTCTTAACTTGAGTCCTTTTGTTTTATTTTGATTCTACAACCCCTAAACTCTTTTTATTAATTTCTTTTGTAACAAATACTGTATCTTCGATATACTAGGATGTTGTTATAAGAAGGATTCGAGCTACACTTACATACACCTACATCTAATGGTTAAAGAACATACTGTTTCCGTGGATGGCGAATTTCTGCCTCACGAAACGATGATTGTTCAACACTCATATATCACCTTCAAAGGTGGAAATTAAGATGTCAATATATTTATATATTATATATAATATTTTTATGTTTTGCTTAAGCTTCTGTATTTTTCATTTATGGCATATCCTTTATGGTTACCATTATGAGTAAACGCGGTATCTTCATTTTAGGAAGTGCGGACTACCGCCCCCTCAAAGTGATTTGATTCGTTAATGACATATGTGGGACGTATAAAGGATGTAATTAATAATATTATATATGATATTATACTGGAATTATAATATACCTTTATATCATTATGATTCCTTTCTATAAAATATGAAATAGAAATGAAAGTAGCGTTCATGCGTACGTACGGCTTACCCTCTCCATGAACGGTGCATTTCATTTATTACCTCTAAATAATCATGTAATATTATATATTCATGTATATAATGGATATATATGATATATATTATATATAAATCATGATTATAACTCTGGATATAATGGATACATGAACAACTTGTAATTATAAAGAGCATATTTTGACTCAAGTACCAATGATCGTTTAAACGACCATTATTAACTAAAATAATTACATAGTGTTCACGACATGATAATAAGTGATATGAAAGGAATAATGAACTTGAAAAAGGTTCTTAAGGAAGTATAAATTAACTCAAGTTTATTATTCAGGAGATTAAAGAATGATCGAGTCAAGTCGGACCCGAGGTAAGGGATCCTACTCCTCTCTTTCTTTTTAAGTACACTCTTTTATGTCATTCCTTTTAAGGATCATATTTCTTGTTATTGGGATGTTCTTTTATATTAATAATACTATAATTTTTATGTTCATGTGATGAGAGACCCTATTCTATCTCATCAATCCATTTTGGATGTTTTGAGTGGCGCCGTTAGGCTGCCGAATTTTCGTAAGAGATCTAACCTCTCTCTTTCTTTTTAAGTACTCTCCTTTATGTCACTTCTTTTAAGCTCCTATTTGTTATGTTGGGGGATGTTCTTCTATATTCCTATTTCTTTAAACTTTATGTTAATATGATGAGAGACCCTATTTGATCTCATCAATCCATTTTTGTAAGTTTTAAGTGGCGCCGTTAGGCTGCCGAGTTTTCGTAAGGGATTTTTCATCTCACTTTTATTCCCGTGAGATTTATGCTACATTTGCCACAATTTCCTTTGAGTGGTGTATGTACTTCCCATTATTTTACTCATTGTGTAATATACTTTCATTTATGAGTATTTACATCAATGTTGTATTTTCCTTCTTTCACGGGGCGTATGTTTCGAAAGATACCCATGTCGGTAAGGGAACCTTTCACCCTCCTCTTTTTAAAAGACTTCTTTTGTTATGTCTTTTAATTAACATACTATTATGTTGGGATATGTTCTTATATATCCTTATTGATTTAAATTTTATTTCCATGTGATGAGATACCCTTTTTATCTCTCATCAACTCATTTTCTGAATTTTGTAGTGATGCCGTTAGGCTGTCAAATTTTTGCAAGGGAACTTCTTAACCCAAATTTGATTCTTTGGGATAAACTTGTAATCCTTGAATATGTCATTCTATGAATATGTGTGAATAACCTCTGACTGTTTTACACTTAATATCCACTTATATTTGGTGTATTCTTTTGTCACATATAATTATGTAATTGATTTATCCTTAAACCAAGGATACCGTCTTTGTAAGGGACTTCGTCTCAATCTCCTTTCATTGAGGCATATTATGTTTTATACACAACTTTCTTTTATACGGTGTATAAACCCATTTGAATTTTACGTTTATCTAAAAAGGAATCTTTTTTATACGAAGCGTTTTACTAAACGACAAAAGGGAATGTTTTTGTCGTACGTATGCGGCGACAATGACTTCTCCGCCGCTGTGACCATTATTTGAGTTTCGGCTTCCTCTACAAGCCATACCTTCTTTTTAAAAGAAAAAAAATACCATGTTTTAATTTTCTTTTATTTTGGTATTGAAAATGGTTTTCATAATGTTTTTTATATCAATGTTTTTTATTAATATGTTGTGATTGAAATGTGGAAATTTTATGTTTCCTTTATGCATGTATTATGTGGTACGATTATGTTATGGTTCTTGGGAATTGTTATGAAGATGGGTGGTTCCGTGATAAACTAAGGGTGGGTGAGCCCAATATAGCTCTCCAATGCATTGGGTAACATGAAGGAGTGAAACATTAAGGTTTCTCCGAAGAGATTTAGGGAATCTACTGTGATGGGTATTCCAAACGTAACCAAGAGGGTTACTCCCTATGTAAGAATGTTATGAATGCCTCAAGTTACCTTTATGTCTTATGATTTATATGATTTATTCATGATTTGATGAGGTATGTTAAAGTTCCTATGTTTTATGGGTAAAGTATGATTTCATTCTTATTTATATATGAACTCATGTTTCCTTTCCATATTTTTTATAACCCTTACTGAGCTTTTTATGCTCATCCCAAGTTTTTTGAAATGTTTTTCACAGGTCAAGGGAAAGGTACATGATATGATGATAGTGTCAAGGAAGTGTCAAGGAAGTGTCAAGAAAGAATCCATGCTTTATTTTTAAATATGTTTCCGTTGATGGGAAAAAATGAATACTATCTTTTATGTAACCACTTTGTTTAAATGTGGAATGTAATGAAAGTTTTATGATCTAATTCTCTAAAACTCTAAACCTAAAAAGATCCTCAATGTGTAATATTGTAATAACTCAAGATTAATTAAGGTGTAAGGCTGGGGCCTTATAGTTGGTATCAGAGGTCGGTTTAGATAAATTTAGAGGTTAGGGTATTCTCTAAGCACAAGTGACATTACCATAATGGTTAGGATTTCAGAAAGAGTCCTAGTTTTAGATAAAGTGAATGAGTAAGTATATCTTAGTGTTTACCTTCCTCATTAGTACATGATGGTTTTGTTGATATACTCACAATGACATTTCTATTTTTAGTGAATGGATGGATCTAGCAGGCACCAAAGAGACAACATGTTTGAAGGAAACTGTGGTGGTTCTCTGATTAAGATACTAGATAAAATGGGGGATTCAATGAGGAAACTCGTGGATGTTCTAAACCAACTATCAAGGAGTAATGATCAACCACTTGAACCATGGTATGATCTGTAATGCATCATGTACGAGATGAACAATCGATGTGGAAGTTCAGGTAATAATTATAAAGGTAACCATTAGAGTTTATATGATCCTTACTTTTAAGGTAATTATGGGTTATTATATGTTATGATGGAAAATGAAAGGCATGAGATAAAATTGAGGTTAAAATATGTTATGATCATTTTTGAAGATTTTATCTCGTTTTTGGGAATGTTTTAAGAATTATATAGTTTTGGAAAAAGGACAACACGCAGGCCGTGTGACAACCCGTCGCGTCGGACAAAGCTACGGGAATCAAACCCACAACCAAAGTGAGACTGGTATTTATTTCCTACCACTAGACTACGTGAAGTCACTGGTTAGTTTGACTAATTCTTTTTAGTTAGATGATTTTAGGAATCAAGAGTAAGTTTATTTTGGGTTATCTATGGAAATGATTAACCTATCATCGAGGATATGTGATTAGGTTAATTACTTTTCAATATAAGAATTTAAGAGCAACTAATGTTATTTGGAGATAAAAGTTAATTTGTACCTTGGAAAACTATGTGACTAAATCCTTCAAATATTTGGGTTTCAATCTTAGTTTGGTTTACTTTGAATAATTTTATGGACAAATTGTTTATCAAATGGTCCTCGTTGAACTTTGGGTTTTGTTGGACAAATTTTGGAGATTAAGAATAAATTTTCTTTTTATAAAGGGTTATCCTTTTCTGGATTATTTGATCTTGTACTAACCATTTTGGTTTTGGTTTTTGTTAAAGTCTAAAGACATGGGAAGTATATAGTTCTCTTTTTTGGATTAGGTGATTCTCTAGAAGTTGATTATAGTCAACAAGTATTCCTAAATGCTCATCTTTTGGAGAAAATATGAGTTTGTGTAAGAAATATAATAAAAGTTGAAAGTCAACATGATAAGTAATTATGTTTCCTTATGAATAAATTCCTTAATAAAAAAAACAAAAATTTTGTCTATTAAATTTTCATACTGGGGAATCGAATACCGTTTAACCCATCACAAGTTTGTGATTTTCTTGTGGTTAACTTTCTCCTAAACATGTTTTCTATCACTCTCCATCCGAACATGACCCTATGTTTTCTCCTCCATGTACATGTTTTCCTACATGGAATCCTAGTATGGGTTAACTCGGGTGACCTCTGTACTTCTCATTCTTTATTTTTAACGTGATTATTTTACCGACTCTTGTTCGGATGTGGGACTTTCAAGGATGTTTCCGAGCCCAATTTTAAAATTGTGAGGACGCAATTCCCAAAAGGGGGGAAGGATGTAACACCCCAGGTAAATAAAGAATATGACATTTTTATATTTATCCATATTTTTGAATAAAATATTAATATTTCTTTAAAGGGGATGCTATGCTCGATGGCGTACCCAATACGCAACAACGAGGTTCTTGGGAATCTTACGTTGCACTCTAATAATAAAATAATATTATTTTAAATGGTAGCTAACGCCTAGCTGTTGTGATGGTGGGAATGAATAGAACTAACTAAAAAATGATTATATATGTTTTTCAAATATATTTACTTTTTACAATAAATGTTAGAGGATTAAAAATGCGAATGAATCCAATTTTAAGCGTAAACATTCTAATATTCTTTAAAAGGTCGATTAACTGCCTTTTGATGGCGAACCTCTTTTAAATCCACTTTTTGAAAATTGTATGTGTTTTATTTGACAAAATTAAATTCTTCTTTAGAATCGGGACATCAAAATTTACTTTGTGTAAATTTTTGGTATTTTTCCGAAAAAGTTCAATTTTTAATGAATAGTGAAAACTGTTGTATTTTAATTCAAAACCTCTTTTTAATCTGATTTATTTATATGATTAGATTATCTTTTGAATTGGTTTTAAAGTTAAATTAGAATATATTTTTACCATTTAATCCAATAGTGGTCTTTGGAATTAATTTCACTTTGAAATCGGACTTAAACTAGTGTCAATCTTTTGATACATTTTGTTTCATAAAAACACGCTATTTGTTTTGACAGCGGGAATTAATTATTAAATTAATTAATGCAACTTATATTTTTTGAATTTTGTAAAATAGAAATAATTTTTGAATTTGGAATATCAAATATAGCTTAGGGTGAATTTTTGGTAATTTTCTGAAAAACGTCAATTTTTAATGAATAGTGAAACCACTAAGTGGTACTTATAAAAACTGATTTTTCCGTTTAAATGATATTTTTCCATCTTTGTGTTTTGAATTTAAAAAATCCGACATACATGGTTTTAATTAGGAAGTAAAATGTGGTTCAATGGGATTAAAATAATTTTTTGGTGAATAGTAACTTTTATGTTCTTAATCGCGATTAGAGGTAATTAGTGTAATTTAAGGTAAAATAATGTTTTCATAATGTGAAATGACCTAGACACATGTCGTACCATCATTGGATGTGTCATGGCCAACCAAGACAATCCATGGGTCAACATGGGGACCCCATGGAGCCACTTTGGTTGGAAAATGACATAAATAACTTTTTATTTAAAGTTAAAATAAAAATGTCACAAGCATGAGACGTTTCACTAAAACAATTTTTAAATGGGTTTATACAAGTCATATTTTTGACTATAAATAGTAATTGGAAAGATAAAAAGATTTCATGCATCATAGTATTTTTTTTATAATTTTTAGACATTAAATAAATTAAATTATTTATGACATCACGAGGATGCAGCGATGACCTCATTATTTAACGATTTAAATAAAATGGAAAGATAATGTAAATTATAAGACCTACACATGCTAAAAACCTATTGTATGGGTGGATTTCAAACCCTTATCACCTTATCCTCGAAACACATCAATGTGGGACCATTAAAATCCGAAACTCACTCTAAAATAAAGTAACATTTCCTTACTTTCCAAGAGTGCCCCTCCCCTCCTCTTATAAAAGGACCCCACCTCTACCTCCTTACCCACACTTCCAAAGCCTTTTTCTCAGCCAAAACCTACCCATTTTTTCTCTCCACATCCCTCTCTAACTCTTTGAAACCTCACTTTGGGCAGAAATCTTCCCAAGGAAGCCTTTTATCTCAAAACAAAGGGATTTACCCGATTTTAAGGTAATGTCTTCACTTGAGTCCTTTTGTTTTATTTTGCTTCTCCAACCCCCTAAACTCTTTTTATTCATTTCTTTTGTAACACATCCAGTATCTTAAATATACTAGGATGTTTTTATAAGAATTATTCGAGCTACAATTACATACACCTACATCTAATGGTTAAAGAACATACTGTTTCCGTGGATGGCGAATTTCTGCCTCATGAAACGATGATTGTTCAACACTCATATATCACCTTCAAAGGTGGACATTAAGATGTCACTATATTTATATATTATATATAATATGTTTATGTTGTACTTAAGCTTCTTTATTTTTCATTTATGATATATCCTTTATGGTTACCATTATGAGTAAACACGATATCTTCATTTTAGGAAGTACGGACTACCGACCCTCAAAGTGATTTGATTCGTTAATGCCATATGTGGGACGTATAAAGGATGTAATTAATGGTATTATATATAATATTATACTGGAATTATAATATACCTTTATATCATTATGATTCCATTCTATAAAATACGAAATAGAAATGAAAGTAGCGTTCATGCGTACGTACGGCTTACCGTCTCCATGAACGGTGCATTTCATTTCTTTCCTCTAAATGATTATGTAATACTATAAATGCATGTATATACTGGATATATATGATATATATGATATATAAATCATGATTATAACTCTGAATATAATGGATACATGAACAAATTGTAATTATAAAGAGCATATTTTGACTCAAGTACCAATGATCGTTTAAACGACCATTATTAACTAAAATAATTACATAGTGTTCACGACATGATAATAAGTGATATGAAAGGAATAATGAAATTGAAAAAGGTTCTTAAGGAAGTATAAATTAACTCAAGTTTATTATTCAGGAGATTAAAGAATGATCGAGTCAAGTCGGACCCGAGGTAAGGGATCCTACTCCTCTCTTTCTTTTTAAGTACACTCTTTTATGTCATTACTTTTAAAGCCCATCTTTCTTGTTATTGGGATGTTATTTTATATTAATCATACTGTAATTTTTATTTTCATGTGATGAGAGACCCTATTCTATCTCATCAATCCATTTTGGAAGTTTTGAGTGGCGCCGTTAGGCTGCCGAATTTTCGTAAGAGATCTAACCTCTCTCTTTCTTTTTAAGTACTCTCCTTTATGTCACTTCTTTTAAGCTCATCTTTGTTATGTTGGGGGATGTTCTTATATATTAATCTTTCTATAAACTTTATGTTAATATTATGAGATACCCTATTTGATCTCAGCAATCCATTTTTGTAAGTTTTAAGTGGCGCCGTTAGGCTGCCGAGTTTTCGTAAGGGATTTTTCATCTCACTTTTATTCCTATGAGATTTATGCTACATTTGCCACAATTTCCTTTGAGTGGTGTATGTACTGCCCATTATTTTACTCATTGTGTAATATAATTTCATTTATGAGTATTTACATCAATGTTGTATTGTCCTTCTTTCACGGGGCGTATGTTTCGAAAGATACCCATGTCGATAAGGGAACCTTTCACCCTCCTCTTTTTAAAAGACTTCTTTTAATATGTCTTTTAATTCACATACTATTTTGTTGGGATATATTATTCTATATCCTTATTGATTTAAATTTTATGTCCATGTGATGAGATACCCTTTTTATCTCTCATCAACTCATTTTCTGAATTTTGTAGTGACGCTGTTAGGCTGTCAAATTTTTGCAAGGGAACTTCTTAACCCAAATTTGATTCTTTGGGATAAACTTGTACTCCTTTAATATTCCGTTCTATGAATATGTGTGAATAACCTCTGATTGTTTTACACTTAATATCCACTTATATTTGGTGTATTTTTTTGTCACACATAATTATGTAATTGATTTATCCTTAAACAAAGGATACCGTCTTTGTAAGGGACTTCATATCAATGTCCTTTCATTGAGGCATATTATGTTTTATACACAACTTTCTTTTATATGGTGTATAAACCCCTTTGACTTTTACGTTTATCCAAAAAGGAATCTTTTTTATACGAAGCATTTTACTAAATGACAAAAGGGAATGTTTTTGTCGTACGTATGCAGCGACAACGACTTCTCCGTCACCGTGACCATTATTTGAGTTTCAGATTCCTCTACAAGCCATACCTTCTTTTTAAAAGAAAAATAAATACCATGTTTTACTTTTATTTTATTTTGGTATTGAAAATGGTTTTCATAATTTTTTTTATATCAATGTGTTTTATTGATTTCTTGTGATTGAAATGTGGAAATGTTATGTTTCCTTTATGCATGTATTATGTGGTATGATTATGTTATGGTTCTTGGGAATTATTATGAATATGGGTGGTTCCGTGATAAAATAAGGGCGGGTGAGCCCGATATAGCTCTCCAATGCATTGGGTAGCGTGAAGGAGTGAAACGTTAAGGTTTCTCCAAAGAGATTCAGGGAATGTACTGTGATGGGTATTCCAAACGTAACCAAGAGGGTTACTCCCTACGTAAGAATGTTATGAATGCCTCAAGTTACCTTTATGTCTTATGATTTCTATGATTTATTCATGATTTGATGAGGTATGTTAAAGTGCCTATGTTTTATGGGTAAAGTATGATTTCATTCTTATGTATATATGAACTCATGTTTCCTTTCCATATTTTTTATAACCCTTACTGAGCTTTTTATGCTCATCCCAAGTTTTTTGAAATGTTTTTCACAGGTCAAGGGAAAGGTACATGATATGATGATAGTGTCAAGGAAGTGTCAAGAAAGAATCCATGCTTTATTTTTAAATATGTTTCCGTTGATGGGAAAAAAATGAATACTATCTTTTATGTAACCACTTTGTTTAAATGTGGAATGTAATGCAAGTTTTATGATCTAATTCTCTAAAACTCTAAACCTGAAAAGATCCTCAATGTGTAATCTTGTAATAACTCAAGATTAAGTTAGGTTTAAGGATGGGGCCTTATAGTTCCTCTGTTTAGCCGTTTTTCCAGGATACCCGAGGGTATGCGACAATTATATTGTGCATTGCAGTTTCTTGAGATAAAGTTTATATAAATTGTTGTTATGCTTTGGGCTCGACCCGATTATATTAGCCTGAGGGTAACCTTTGTTTATGCCTGAGTGTAGTGGTTTCTGTGCCTGAGGGCAATGATCGTTATGTCTGAGGGCAATCACCTGCGGGTACTGATTCTGTTACCTGAGGGTAAGGATATAATGTCTGAGGACACAACTATTTAAAATGTTTTCTTTTGTTATACCTACCAAGATGAACACAAGCTTGGAGGTAATAAGTAATAATTAAAATGGCATTGAAACTGGTATTGTAGTTACTTTTGAGTACTTACTAATTTACTGCATTTACTTTTGCACACTACTGTTACACATTTTCGCCGACAGTTGGGCACGGGCCTTTGGTTAGTGCCTACTGGGATTTATTTCTCACACCTTGTCTGGGTCATGTCTTTAGCCCAAATAGACTATATTTTTGTAGGTGTCGACAGGGGAAAGGGTCCCTATACAGGTACATTATTGTAGTAGAGGAGTAGGAGAGCATGGGACTGAGCCTTGTCTTGCGATGTTGCTGCGTTTTATTTTATCTGCTTTGTTTTGTTTGGTTGTACCTTGTACTTTGAGTTGTATTGTATTGTATTGTAGTATATCATGTTCTGGCTGTTTTTATAGAATTAGTGACATGCTACATCTTGATATATATGACTACTGGTTCTCTTTTACTCCGTTATGCATTTCAGTTTTATATTGTTTACTGCTTCTGCGGTTGTATGTTATTTATCTTTTCCGCTGCACTACACTTTGACAAATGAGGGTATAATTTCCCCACTATCAGACCTGGGCCCTCACTGCTAGTCGGTAGCCTCTCACATTTGGGGAAATGCTCTTGAGGTCATGTGACCAACCGGGTTCGGGGCACCCGTTGAGTGGTACCCAGATCCGGGAAGTTACAAAGTGGTATTAGAGGGGTTCTTTTCTTTGACTTACTATTTGGATCCTTATTCAGGGATAGGATAGAAAAGGTAGTTGGTAATAAGCTGTGCCCAGAAGTAGCTAACCCGTACACAGGGAAAATCCAGTCTACCTCAGTTATTTCAATTATTATTGGTTTTTCAATTTTACAGTTGATTTGATTTTTACCATTGGGTGACACACTTGTGGAATGCTTTTTATATGTTATACTTGGGGTTCTATTTAGTTGTAACCCGATGAGATGAGGGTATTCCATATCATGCATCATTTAGGCACTTGCTAGAAATCACATGTCATGCATTCTTTCTATGCCATGTAGGTGTATTAGAAATTGCAAGTTGTTGTGGTAGTTGTTGTGCTAGAAAAGCATGCTATTGTGATAGATGATTTGATAAATACCTTCTATTTGATAGGAATTTTTTTTGAGGTTTTGATAGAATGAATTCCAAACTCTGGTTCTTGAGGATTATGGGCCCTCAATGACCAGAAATTAGTGGATCATTGGCGTGTTTATTTTTTTATAACATGTGTAAGATTCCAAACTTTGATTCGCAGGGAGTATGGGCCCTCATGGATCGGAATTTGGCACTTAGATATTTGTTTCAGTGTTTTTCTGGGTTCCGGAGTAGTTTCTGAGGCTTACTGTCCGGAAAACCCCAGAAACACACTGTGTAGTTCTATGGACACACGCCGTGTGTTCTTCTATTCGGGAAGAAATAAAACTTTTTGAGTACATGTTGTGTACCCTCAGTACACACCGTGTAGTCTCTTCTCGTGTCATAGTCCGTGTGGGTGAGGACACGGGGTAGGAAATGGCTTGGGGAAACACGCTGTTTTCCAATTGTACATGCCGTGTAGTGTAGACCTGGTTTCCGCCCGTGTAACTAACAACACGGACAGAGGAAACCTTAAGACATACACGTCGTGTCTACCTTGAACACGCCATGTAGTCTGACCAGGTACCCGATCGTGTCACGAACAACACAGGTCGGTGTTATCTTTCCTAGTACACGCCGTGTCCGCCTAGAACACGTCGTGTAGTGTCAGCCGTGTGGCCTAGCCGTGTGGAAGGACTCGGGCAAGGAAGAAGGATTCAAGTACACGCTGTGTGTTGGGACAATACACCGTGTAGTTGGGGTGTTACACGACCATTTTTAGTTGGAGTACACGCCCATGTGGATGGCCTGTGACAACACGCCATGTAGTATTTATACACGTCGTGTAGTCAAGTTTTGTGAAACATGAATGATTTTCTTCTCGTGTTCCCTTCTTACACTCCTTGTTTTCGATCTTTGATAAGATTGATCTAAGGTGTGCATTTGACCTTGTAGAGCCATGCCGCCGAGACGACCACCGATTGTTCGGCAAGAGAGCGGTGACGATTATAATCTTGAAATAGTGGGCCATGGGATACCAGTGGATCCCCCAACAATGCCAGATGTGGCGCTGATCGTTATACCAGACATAGGCGCAGAGGCGCAGTTCCGTGAAGGCTTCATGTGGTTCATGAAAACCTTCCAGGGAGCACCGCTGGCCGCCACATCTATGGCAGATCTAACGCGTATCTTCCAGAAACAACTTCCACCTACGTTTTCAGGGGATGGCGGACCGCAGGTTGTGGAGTCATGGCTGGATTCGATGCAGACGATATTTGAGCATCTTGAGATGCCTCCTAGGGGAGGGTCAATCTCGCTACATACATGCTGCGTGATTCCACAAAGAGGTGGTGGGATGTTACCACCCAGTCTGAGCATCACCGAGACATGGCGTGGGAAGATTTTTAGACAACCTTCTATAACTTCTTCTTCCCGGAGATGCTGAGGGCAGATCGATCTCGAGAGTTCATGAATCTGCAGTAGGGCGCCATGTCAGTGATGGATTATTCTGATCTCTTCACTGATATATAGTGGTTTTCACCTATTCTGGTGGGTGATGAGACGTTGAGGGATAAACGCTTTGAGGATGGTCTTTGGAGTGACATCCAAGTGATGGCGAATGTTTTCAGGCTGCCTACCATACATGATATTGTGAACCAGGCACTGATTACTAAGCGGAACCTGCGGGAAGCTAGTAGTGTAGGCCATGGTGTTTCGACACTAGTTTTTGGCACTATTTCTATTGGCAAGAGGAAGAGGCAGATGAGTTTCTCCCATGGTGGTAGTGCTAGTCAGCAGAATTCTTCAGGTGGCCAAGTCATTTGCTAGCAGTGTGGTAGAGAGGGGCACAAGAGACCTCAGTTTCCAAGAGACCCAGTGGAGTGCCGAGCTTGCGGAAAGATAGGTCATCTACAACGCTTTTGCAGGGAATTTCTACTAGTGGCTAGTGAGAGGGGTTCTGTGCAGACTCCGCATGCGGGAGCAGGACCAGCAGCTTATTACTAGTTGGGGAACTAGAATACATCGGGGCCTGCAGGTAGAGATGGTGGTCATGGCCATGGTAGCCAGACACCAGGATATCAGAGGCAGCAGGGCGGGACAACTCAGGGTATCCAGGCTGTGTCGTAGGGCCGCGACACTAGGCAGGCATATACCGTGCAACAGACCCATCAGGAGCAGGATCTCAAACCTTCTATTGTCAGAGGTACTATTTTAGTAGCTTCTGTTTTATCTTCAGTAATTTTTGATACTGGTGCTACAATTAGTTTTATATCTATGGCCATTGTGGAGAGCCTTAGGCTCTGTGTTTCTTCTTCTTCTGGTATTATGATGCTAGATACTCCGTTGTGGACTAGAACGAATAGTCTACGTCAGTGCAGAGAGTGCCCTCTAGAGGTTTGTGAGTGCCACTTTCTATGGTACCTTTATGTCTTAGAGATTAAAACTTATGATGTCATTCTCAGGATGGACTGGTTGGTTCCCTTTCAAGCTGTTGTAGATTTCTATCGTCACAGGTTGAGTTTCACTTCACCAGAGGGTAGAGAGTTTCTATACAAGGGAGAATGGGATGTCCAGGCGAGCCGATCTAGACCTGAAGATCGTGGGAAAGGAGGTGTGATAGCCTAGATTGAGAGATTATATCTGGATGATCCAGGAACTTGTCAGAAGGATTTCCCTCCAGTGGTTGATCATTTTAGGGATGTCTTCCCGGACGACTTTTTAGGTCTACCTCCCGAGCGTGAGGTGGATTTCTCCATTGATCTTGTGCCAAGAGCGACACCGGTGTCCATTCTTCCTTATAG